>CM069904.1:103085661-103683352 GCA_036172215.1 Camellia granthamiana | reverse complement strand
GTGCAATTGTTTATGTTGCCGTATGATATGCTCAATATAATATGTTTTCAACAAAGTATACTCTTTTATAAATACACTTAATATTTTGTATTTTTATAAAAAAAAAATACCAAATAAAATTTTAAATCCACACAAAATGATAAAAATTTAGAATGCAATTATTAAAAAAAGGAGTGCAATTATTAAAAAAAAAATATCTAAAAAAATAAAATAATGATAAATAAATTTATGTACAGTATGGCTGAAAAGGAGATTATACATAACAACTGTAAACGATTTGGTAGAATTGACTAATTGGAAGATACAGATGTTTTTCTTACCCAAAGGAATGTTTGGAGGGCCCATCACTCCATCTGCAAGTCTAGAGAGTGGTGGGATGGTAAGATTTTTCTCTGTCTTTGAATAAAATTAGGAGGTGGGATAACAATGCAACATGGAAGTAATGATTACTCAGTGTTAGGGGTCCTCTCTAGACTCTAGCTAGTGGATATAGAAAATGATTAGGTGTGCTTTTGGTTGAGGCAGGTGAAATTACCTTAGGTATTTTTTTTAATCCATAATACATATTTGCTTTATAGTGAGTAATGAGTTGGTATTAAATTATTAATGTTGTTTTAAGTTAGGCTCCAATGGGGAAAATGTTTATTGAGAGTGGTGCAATGGTGATGATCAATTCCATTAGTTGGTGTACTACCATTCAACCAGATGATGCAATCGTGCAAAGATTTGAGAAATACATATAGCATGCATGGTGCTCCACTCCTATAGTTTTTTATTTTTGTATTATTTATTTTTTATTTCAATGTGCAGATTTTGATTACCATTAGATACTAAGATGCCGTTTAGTAACACTTACATTTTCAATTTTCTGTTTATATTTACAAAAATTTTAAAAATTCAAATAAAAACTTGTTTGGTAAATTTTTTATTTATAAATCAGTTGTCTCAGTTTATAAATTTGACCAAAAAATGTAAACTCAAAAAATGTGTTTTCGTTTTGAGTTTTGAGGTGTTTTTTTTTTTTACCACCCAACACTAGCCACCACCCGCCACCATTTTCCACCACCGTCTTCCGCCGCCGCCGCTGCCACTACCACCACCACCCCACCTGCCACCTGCCATCCACCCGCCACCACCCACCACTCGCCACTACCATCCACCGCCCACCACCACCACTCACCACCCACATGCCACCACCATCTACCACCAGCCACCCATCACCACCTGCCACCTACCCGCTACCACCACCCGCCACCCACCTGCCACCACCACCCACCACACACCATCACACACCACCACCACCACCACCACCACCCACCGCCCCACCCACTTGCCACCACCACCCACCACCCACTACCCACCACAACCACAACCACCACCACCACCACCACCCACTCGCTACCACCCGCCACCGTCACCCACCCACCAACCACCACCACCACCACCACCACCCGCTACCTACCTGCCACCACCTATCACCACTCGCCATCCGCCACCCACCTACCACCACCACCCGTCACCACCACCACCACCCACTTGCTACCACCTGCCACCGTCACCCACCCATCCACCCACCATCACCACCCGCCACCTACCTGCCACCACCACCCACCGGCTACCACCCACCTCCACCCGCCATTCACTACCCACCTGCCACCACCCGCCACCATCACTACCATCGACTCACTACCACCCACCACCCACCACCGTCACCCATCCCACCCACCCACCACCTATCCGCCACCACCCACCACCACCCGCCATCCACCACCCACCTGCCATCACCACCCACTCGTTACCACCCGCCACCGTCACCCACCCACCACCCACCGTCACCACTTTCCACCACCGTCTTCCGCCGCCACTTGCCACCACTTGTCATTTCTTACTCTTTTTTATATTTTTAAATTTTTTTAAACATTTTGTCAATTACCAAACGCGTTTGTAATTTATGTTTTTTTAAAAATAAACAAAAAATAAACAAAAATCAGTTTATAAAATTTTTGTAAATATAAACTGAAAATGTAAACGTTACCAAACAGGCCCTAACCAATTGATCATTTTTTTCAATTTTACAATAAGTTGACAGGGTTGCAATGGAGGATAGCCCCCTTGATGGGGAGTTCTGGGCCTGGTTTGAATTTTGAAATAATAGTATTTTTAAAACTTTTGGATTTGTGACTTTATAATTCTAACTTTATCTATATGTAGTTGAGAGCGAGTTATATCTCTTTCTTGTAATAACTCTAGATCTTTTTGTTCATAGTGAAATAGTAACGATTGCAAATGTAGTCTTAATTTTAGAGTGAATTACATTATGTTCTTGTGTATGCGTGTGATTTATAATTATGTTAGTTGTGTTTTCTTATTTTTAATGATACACCAATTATGATTAAATGTTCCAAAATTCTTTTAAAAAACAATAGTAAGGAGTAATTAGCATGTGACAACACTTTTTAGGCGTGATCATGAGAGCCTCTACTAACAAAAATCGAACAAAAAGGATTTAGACTGACCAAACAAGGGTACCATAACATGGGATCCGCAGGCTCATGCTTTCTGTATAAACTGTTTGTATGGCTGGAAGAAGCTCAATTCTTAAGGATAAAAAAGCTAGGTCAGACCCAACAACTCAGATCTGGAAATTAAAGAACTCTAACTCCAATCCTAACAGCAAATTAACAACAACAATAATAATGGATAAAAATCAAGCAACCTATTATTTTCCTAGATTTATAAAGTGACAAGAACCTATAGCTAGGCAAATCATTTCAAGCTTTCATGGCTAAATTTCAAAATTCTATCTTTGCTTGTTCTTCTTCAAAAATAACCATATCAGTCATACAATCATATATCAATTGGTTAATATCACACAATATCAGACAATCTATCAGTGAATATCAATATCAAAAATTCAAAATCTCAATACGTATCAATTGCATCCATGATCATAAGTAAGAATTTAGTTAAAGCAATAATATTTGCACTCTATTTAAGTTTCTTAACTGCACAGATTTTGATCATCAAAAGCCCATAAGAAGCTAATTAACCAATCAAATGAAGCTTTCAAATTCACAACAACAAAAGAGTAAAGTGAAGGACAAAGACACCACATTTATCCTGTAAGTTAGTCCTCTAAACAACTCCAAACAAGTAAACAACCATGTGAAAAAAGAGCAAGAAAAAAGAAAGAAAAAGCAAATCCTTAGCTTTCCTAGCTAGTCATCATCCTGTCTTTACCATGATCCCCCACCTAACATTCCATTCCAAAATCCACCTGAATTCCCTTGTCCTTTATTTTGATGATCAACTTCACTTGTTGTGCTTGAATTCTGTTTTATCGTTCCAAAAGGAAACATTAACCTTCCACCAACACCATTCTCTTGAACCCCATGAAGATTCACATACCTGCTTCCAAACCCATCAACAGGAAAACCTAAGTTTGGCTTCAATTCTTGCAAGGGAAACCCTGAATTGAAAAGTGTATTCGAATCCGGCATCGGTGTTGTTGTTGGGATAAGAGAATTCAATCCCCTAGAAGCAATTCCAGTACTCCTAAGCAGCTCTAGGGCTGAAATAGGTGTTGAAGTAGACAAAGACAAAGTAGAAGATGAAGAAGAAGAAGAGTTGTGGTGATTGTTTTGAGAGATACTAAGGTAGTCTTGCATACCAGGGAAAGCTAGGTTAAGATCTTGCACTTGGGCTTCATGGGTCTTATTAGGGTTTTGAGAAGCAAAATTTGAGAGGGTTGGTGGGTTCAGATCAGGAAGATTATGGGATGATGAAGCTGATGAGGATGATAAAGGTCTCTTGTTTTTCCTTGAGCCTCCTCCAACAGGAACATTTCTGAGGGACCCACCTTCAGTCCAATACCTTCTACAAGTTTTGCAGAAGTACCTAGGTTGAGTGAGACTGTAGTTGTTGTAGTAACAAAACTTGGTGTTGGTTGAATTGCACCTTGGACAATTCAAGGCTTGATCCTTTTGTGGCCTTACCTTCCTCTCCAACGTCATAGGCGTCTCTTCCTTGGGATTAACCATCCCAACCTCCTGAAAACCCTAGAGAGAGAGAGAGAGAGAGAGAGACCAAAAGATTATGAAATATAAATCTCGAAAAATCAATTTTGCTAAGAATACAGATAAACTAAGAAACTGATTGTGGTAAACTAGAGGACAAAGGGAACAAGATACCTTTCACTTTGAGGTTTTATGGAAATAGCTAAAGAATGAAAAGATGATAATCACAATTATCACCTTTTCCATACCTTTATGAGTTATATATATCACATAAGAAGAAGAAAGAAAAGGTGCAGTGCTTTCATATCCTTCAAGAACAAGTTAAAATTTATTTTGGAAAATTTTAAAAGGAAAAAAAGCGAAGAAGAGAGACAAAAAATTGATGTGAGTGCAACTTGCACTTACCTTGAACATCATCTCATAAAAAAGCAACCAATAAAATTGAATTTTACTACTAGCAAAAACATAAAACAGACATAAATCTACCACAATTTCTCAAAATTAAAGGAACTTGTTCTAAATTGACCTTAGTAGCTGAAACCATAAAAAAATGAGAGAGAAAGAGAGAGATTAAATTCGAGCTAAATTTACTCACCTGAGGCCATTGAGCAGTATCCATAAGAACTCAGAAGAAAAAAAGGTTAAGATCAAAAGGCAAATGATGTCTTCAGAGAGAAAATCCACCTTCTTTGTCTGCAATTTCCTTTAATATGCCCAAAAAGAAAAGATGGGTGAGTTGGCTTTTTGTGTTAGCTTACTTTATCAACTAATGAAGGGGAAAGAGAGAGATGGGTTTGTTTTGACCACAATTCTCATTTCACCATATTATAATGTTGTTTTGTTTGTGCATTCTTGTGTGGGTTTTATTTTAAATTAAATTTGTGTATTCAACTATATGTTTTCTAATTGTTGGTGGAATTCTGAGTGTATGTTCTGTGGTGGGTTTCTTCTTTTTTGACCCTATTGTGGGGAAGACTATGATTCTTGTTCTCATGTGGCTCCCTCTTTAGTGCTTTTTAATGACCAATTTAAGATTGAGGTAAAAAGAAAAGAAATTTGTTTACATATTTATATGTTTACATTACATTACATGTGTGTATATCATTTTGAATGTTATTGGCGGGCTCTTTTGCTTTCTCACTTGCACTCTTTTTGTTTGTTTGGAGATTATTTTTTTTAAATGTTTATTATTTTTTTTAAATGTTTTTTTTTGACAAAAAAAAATATATTTTTTATGTTTAGTTGTGATGTTAAAATTGATATACTGGTAATTATGGTAGGTTGATAGGTGCGGATTGTGATCCTCTTTATTGTAAAATTGTAGTGCAAAATCTCTATTACATTATTTAAGAATTTGTAATAATTCTTTTCAATTTTAAAATACTAATAAATTCAAATGATTATTTCACAACCCTTAAATGATGTAATAGAATGAAAATAATCTTAGTTTGACAGCGACAATTTTGTGGTGGTGGCAATGGTGTCGGGTAGCGTTGGTAGTAACAGTGGTTTTGGTGGTGACAATAGCTACGACGTGGCGATGGTGGTAGAGAAAAGAACAATGCTAAATTGGTGAGATTTTATTCTGAAAACATTTTTTATCTTTTAAAGTAAAAAATAATTTTTGTCTAAATAAATTCGAGTAATGCTATGAACATTAGTTAATGTATCAACAAACATATCAAATGAACACAATATCAACACGTCAAGTGATGAATCCTATATGTTTATCTTTTTTTCTTTTTCTTTTTGGATAAAAAAAAAAACTCTAATGATGATAATTCAACTTACATGAAGAAAATACATCAATAAAGTGAACAATAAGGTGAGTGCAAAGCATCATAGAAAGACAAAACGATTCCAACTAAACTGACACCGAGGGTTGGTGAGAATCCAACCAATATGGCCCAAAACTCCTTAGTGGTATACTCATTCAAGCTAGTTAGTGTTTCTAATATTTAATAAATAAATAAAAACCTTATTTTTTATTGATCATATAAAATATCAAACCAAACCAAACTAAGTCCCATCAAATGAGGTTGGCTACTTGAATTTTTTTTCTCTACTCAACTCTATCCAAGGTCATTTCGTTAGTCAAATTAAAAATATTTATATCTCTATTTACTACTTCTCCTAATACTACCATCTATTGTCACTGTATCGCATCTCTTCATTACTGCCTCTGTTGGTCTCCGTTGTATATAACCAAATCATCTCAATCTATTCTTTCTCAACTTATCTTCTGTCAGTATTATTTCTACCCATTCTTGAATATACACATTCCTAACTCTATCTTTTCTAGTCTTACTACACATCCATCTTAGCATTCTCATCTCAATAACACTAATCTTATCTACATGTTGTTTCTTAGTTGCCCAATATTCCGTCTCATACAATATCACTGGTCTAATAGCCGTTTTATAGAACTTTCCTTTTGATCTAATGAGTATTCGTTTATCGCATAGTACTCCAAGCGCACTCCTCCACTTAAGCCACCACGCCTTAATTCTGTAGACCACATTCGCTCCAATCTTCTAAGTCGTTGTGACAATCGATCCTAAATAACGAAAATATTCACTCTTAAATAATTCTTGATTCTCAATCTTCACTTCTCCCTTACTTCCATTGTGATTGTTATTAAAATTACACTCCATATACTCTGTATTTATTCTGCTTATCCTAAATCCTTTAGATTTAAGTTTTTTTTTTTTTTTTTCAAATCTCCAACTTAGTGTTAATTCATTCTTTAGTCTCATCTACTAACACGATATCATCTGTAAAAAGCATACACCATAGCACATCATCTTAAATATTGCACGTCAACTCATCCATAACTAAAGCAAAAAGATAAGAATTGAAGGTTGATCGTTAGTGTAACTCTACAGTAATTGAAAATTCACCCGTCTCTCCAGCAGGCAATCTAATAGTGGTCACCACACCTTCATATATATCTCTAATAACATCAATGTAACTTTTTGTCACCCATTTCTTCTCTACCACCCACCAGATGATATCTCGAGACATTCCATCATATACTTTCTCAAAATCGATAAAAACTATATGAATGTCTCTTTTCTTTTCTCTATACTTTTTAATTACTCTTCTCAATAGATAGATCGCTTCCATTGTTGACCTATCAGGCATAAACCCAAATTGATTCTCTGACACCTCTATTATGTCTCGCAATCGACATTCCATCACTCTCTCCCACACATTCATTATGTGACACATTAACTTGATCCCTCCATAGTTGTTGCAATTCTAGACATCTCCTTTATTCTTATATATTGGCACTAAAATACTATTCCTCTAATCCTCTAGTATTTTCCTAGCCAACAAAATCTTTTTAAATAACCTAGTCAACCAAACAACCCTCTTCTTACCCCAACATTTCCACGCTTCAATAAGTATATCATTGGGTCCTAAAGCCTTATTTAATTTCATCTTCTTAAGTGCAAACTCTACTTCAAAATCCCTAATCCTATGATAGAACCTGTAGTCCTGATTTTCCTTATTACTGCCTATTTCCTCCTCTTTTAACCTACCTCCATGTTTCTCATTTAACAACTTCTCAAAATAGTTCTTTCACCTCTCTTGAATCTCTTCATCCTTCACGAACATCTTAAAGTCCTCACCTTTGATGTACTTAACCTGATTAAAATATCTTATTTTCCTCTTTTTTATCTTAGCAAGTTTGTATATCATCTTCTTTTATACCTTACTATCTAGTCTAGTATATAGGTCATCATAGGCTTTTAAATTGATCTCCCTCACTACTTTTTTGACCTCCTTATTGGCCAATCTATAACGCTTAAGGTTTTATTCAGTTCTATCATTCTGCTACTTTTTAAAACTCTCTTTTTTCATCTTTACTATCGTTTGGACCTCCTCCCTCCACTACCAAATTTTCCTAAAGTTGGATCTCTTTCCTTTCGACTCTCCAAGAACTTCCCTTGAGATTTTTTTCATACAATTGGCCATTAAGTTATATATAGTATTAGTATAATCTTCTAAGCCTCAAGTACATTCTTTATACATTCTATTTTTAAATGTGTATAGTTTATCCCCCCTTTTAGGTCCCATCATCTAGTCCTCCAACGCTCACTATCTTTCCGAACTTGATATTGCCCTTTAAAGCATAAATTAGTACCAAAATTTTATGTTGAGACGTCAAGCTCTCTCTAAGAATCATCTTACAGTCGCCGCATTTTAGACAGACCCATTTTCTTACTAGAAAGTAATATATTTGGCTTCTAATTGACCAACTCTTGAAGATTATCAAATGATCTTCCCTCTTCTTATATATAATATTGGCTACCATTAGGTCAGAAGCCAACGCAAAATTTAAAATACTCTCTCCAGTCTCATCTCTATCACCAAAACTATACCCACCATGCACCCTCTCATAACCTAATTTATCTACTCCTATATGATCATTCAAATTACCACCTATAACTAGGCTATTTCCTACGGGTATCTCCTGGAATACCTCATTTATTGGTCTTAAAAAACTCTCTTAGTGTAATCATCTAATCCTACTAGGGACTGTATGCACTAATAACGTTCACTATATTCTCTCTAATAACTAGTTTAACTAATATAATCCTATCACTTTTCTAATCACCGCAACTATATTTTCTACAAGACCTTTGGCAAATATTATTCCTACCCCATTCATGTGTCTATCCTTGCCACTATAATATAACTTAAAACCAGTTTTCCTAACTTTTTCACCCGTTTATTTAGTTTCTTGTACGCAAACTATACTAACTGTCCTTCTAATCATGACATCTACAAATTCCATAGTCTTCCTAGTTAAGTTCATATATTTCATGTGGCTATCATAAACTTATAACCTTGGACTAGCTTCTTTATCCGCGTTCGTTTAGAAAAATGTAAAAACCTTTGCCTATTTTTTACCGCACCCAAGCATCGATGAGGTACCCCTTACTCACTTTTCAAAACACCCGGAGGCAGGCGCAACGCGTCAGTTAAGGGGAACGACCTAGCATTTAATCGATTCAGAGTATTAGGTTTAATGTCATAAAGGATCCAAGCGACTTTTTTATGTGTTTGGTGTCGGCTATCTAATACACAACCCTCCTCCTTTACCCGAGCTTGGGACTAACGAAGTTGTTAAGCAACCCTGACGTAGTTTTGATCATATAAAATGTTTAAAATAAAAATAAAAAATAAAAAAACATGTCATTGAAACAAATGGAGCATTAGGGAACTATTAGAATCAATCAGAATCATTAAAATTGTGCGTAGTTTCTTTTTCTAATCTTATTCAATCACAAACTTCGCCTATGTGCCCCAACATCGTTTGTTTTAATTAGCATTTTGTTTACTTAAGACCAATACTATTAGATAATTTAAATTATACAATCAAACACATTTTCTTCTCTACATCTTCTTTCTAAATTGTTAATAAAAAAATAACTATTTAATTTTATGGTTTAAATAGTTCAAATTTTGGAATGCCTTTATTGATTTGGGCAACGGTGTTTAATTGGATCACATTAATTAAAATTAAAAATTTTAAGAACTAAATAAATAAAATTAATAATTTAATAATAAAATTAAAAAAAATGATAACGGTTTAAAAGATAAAAGTAAAATTAACATTAAAAAAAATATTAAAAAAAACTTCCAATGAAATACTAACATCATTCACTCTATTTGATTTTGGAATTTCAAAAACAGTTATTGTACGCTTTGGTTTTTAGTGATTTTTTAAAAATATTTTAATTAATATTTTAATTTTATTTTTTAAATCCGCATAATCTAAATATATTTCAAAAGTATAAAATATTTTAAAAAGTCACTGCATATAAAAAAAAATCAATTTATTTGAATTCTTTTTAAATTTCTTTGCAAATATTATATTTTTTTAAGTCCATTTAAAATAAAATAAAAAGACTACATATTAGTGTATTTCTATAAAAAAAATCATTACAAATGAGTGAAAAAATTTATTAACAGTAATAAGTTATTCACTGATTTTGTAATTATTTCTTAAAAATTATCAGAATTGTAATTTTCCTTTAAATTATGTGCACCTAACAAAAAATTTTAAAAAATAAAATAACGATACTTAAAACTGAAAATCAATACTATGAATGATTACGCCTTAAAAATATTATTTTAACATTTTAAAAACAATTTATGGTTTGAAATGTGAAAGTGGATGAACCGATTAAAGAGACGGAAGGAACCGACAAAAGGAGACAAAAGGGGAGCAAAAGTGGGACCCAAATAAATAATGCGCTGTAAGAATTACAAGGTGATGGTGACATCCAATCCAATCCCACGGTTTGAATTCTTCGAAAACTGCCAAATTCCCACAATATCTCAGTGCTACTGTGAGAGGGCCCTTTTGTTTTATTTTATTTATTTTTAAAAAAATAATTAATAATTAATATTTAGAGAAAAATTTTTGCAAATTAGTGGGCAAGAATTGTGGCGGGGGAGGATTTTGCGGAGGTCTTTTTATTTTTAAATAATTGCAGTGCAATAGTTAAAAAAAATTATATATTAATGATAAATTTTATATATTTTAATAATTAAAATATTATACTATTTCGTGATTTTGTAATTTTTTTACTATTTCAGTGTGGTGTTATTTTTTCTTTTTCTTTTTTTCTCAATCAATAATTATAATTCTGACATACATATATCCAATTTACTTAATTCTGACTGAATTTATAAATACTAAATATAAGTATCGATATACACTATTATAAATTTACTATTACTATTATTACTACCACCACCACCACCACCACCACAACCATCACCACCATTATGTCATTGCTATCACCACCATCACTAGCGCTACCATCATCGCTACCGTGTCACTACCACCACCACTATCGTGACCGTTATCACCACCACCACCAACACCAGCACCATCGCCACCACTACCATCATCATGCCACCACCACCTCCACCACCACCACTACCATTACCACTGCCACAACTTTCATCACTACTGTCATTGTTGCCATAAGTACTACTATCATCTTACTACCACTACATTGCTATTGCTACCACCACCACTATGCACCACTACCACTACTACCACCACACCACTACCACTACCATTACAATATATATAATTTGAAAATAATAAATTATAAATTTGATCTTATGGATGTAACTTATTTTTAGTTTAACACTTAAAACTTTATCAAATGGCTTTCTAACTTAAAAAATTTAGCATTCAATTTTTAATACTTAATTTTTAAATTTGAGTTCTTAATTTTCAATTTTATCAAATATAACCTAAAATGAACAATTAAAATTCATAATAAGTAGCCCAAATTGGGAGGAAGGAGAAAAACTATCAATTTCTTTTTCATCAAAATGGATGGCGTTACACAATTATTAAGTCAAAATCACTTATTGGTAATCAAGAGTTTAAAAATTAAAAATAAATAAATAAAAAGTATCAGGCTCAAAAGTTAGACTTATTTTCTAAATCTAATGATGTGTCGTAAAAATGATCGATTGATAATTAAATATTTTCTAATTATCAATCAATTATTTTTTTGATACATCACTAAATTTAGAAAATGAGTCTAAAAGGTAAACTTGTATATCAAAATGAAAGAGAAAAAACACGAGAGGAATGAAAGAAAACAAGTAGTTCGGTATCAAAAGTTGATTTCATCACTTGCTACTATATTTATTTTTTTCACTTGTAATTTTAAAAAATTATTACTGATTTATAAATATTTTTCCCAATTATTGTTAGGGAAAATCGATGATTCCCCACAAGTAAATCAATCGATGGGAATAAAAACTAATGCGGAAAAATTAAATCAAAGGCAACACAAGAATTTTACGTGGTTCCCTCAATGTGAGGTACGTCCACGGGATCGAAATCCGATTCCACTATCAATCAAATAAATTTCAAACGATTACAAACGAGACACTAATGGTCTCACAAAACCACCCTTAGGTGAATTCCAAATAATTACAAATAAACAAGAGGAAAGACCTCACCAAATAGATGAACCAAAATCTTTAGAATCAGAGTTAAAGAAAACCCAAAATAATAACCCAAACCAATCTCCAAAGTACCAGCTGAAACCACACTGATAACGCTTCTGAATGACCAAAGATTCAAACCAAGAAAACCTTCCAAGCAACTGTCCGAAACAGCACCAAAACCAAAACCGAAGCACCAATCCAATTTAAACAAAGATGATCAATTAGCATCAATTTGCTGCTGCTCTATCTCCCACGGGGACAGAACAAAACAATATTATATATTGTTAATTCTAGGGTTTGTTTTATCAAAACCCTAGCAGTTTCCAAATTGGATTGGGTCTCCATGAATTAAATATAATATATAAAAATATATTATAATTAATACTAAATCAAATTAAACTCTTTTTCCAAAATCAATTGGGTCCCACACTCCAATAAGGAGGTATACCCAACAATTCTCCCCCTACCGACTTAGGTGGAGACATCAACCATACCCGCCAAAGTTCGACACTTTAAATGTTTGTCCCTCGACAAAGTCTTTGTCAACATATCTGAAATATTATCATCTGTGTGAACCTTTTCGAGTTGTAACAATTTCGAATCTAGCACATCACGAATCCAATGGTATGTCACATCAATGTGTTTCGATCTCGAATGAAAGGTAGAATTTTAACTCAAGTGAATAGCACTTTGACTATCACAATAAAGCATATACTTTTCTTGTTTCAAACCCAACTCTTGCAAAAATTTCTTCAACCATAACTCTTCTTTGCAAGCTTCTGTAATGGCAATAAATTTAGCTTCGGTAGTTGAGAGAGCAATACATTTTTGTAATTTAGATTGCCATGCAACAGCTCCCCCTGCAAAAGTCATCAAATACCCCGAAGTAGATTTCCTAGAATCAACATCACCAGCCATGTCAGAATCTGTGAACCCATCAAGCATCGGCTTACCATCTCCAAAACACAAACACACCTTCGAAGTCCCTCGAAGATATCTTAGAATCCATTTTACCACTGCCCAATGTTCTTTACCCGGATTAGAGAGAAACCGACTCACCACACCAACGGCGTGAGCAATATCCGGCCTTGTACAAACCATGGCGTACATCAAAGAACCAACTGCTGAAGCATAAGGAATTTTCAGCATCTCTTCCTTGTCTTTCTCACTTGTAGGACATTGATTCGAACTAAGCTTGAAGTGACCCGCAAGTGGACAACCAACCGACTTTGCTTTATTCATGTTGAACCTCTCAAGAACTTTCTCAATGTAGCTTTCTTGAGACAACCAAATCAATCCCTCTTTGCGATCACGAACAATTTTCATACCAAGTATTTGCTTTGCCGGCCCCAAATCTTTCATAGCAAAAGATTTACTCAACTCTAACTTCAACCTGTTTATCATGGTAGAATCTTGACCCACAATTAACATGTCATCAACATAAAGCAAAAGAATAATAAATTTACCATCCGGAAAATTTTTCACAAACACACAATGGTCCGAAGTGGTTTTAGAAAAATCATTATTCATCATGAAAGAGTCAATTTTTTTTGTACCATTGCCGCGGAACTTGCTTGAGACCATACAAACTTTTCTTCAATTTGCAAACAAATTTCTCTTTCCCTTTCTCCACAAAACCTTCTGGTTGCTCCATGTAAATTTCTTCTTCAAGATCACCATGAAGAAATGCGGTCTTCACATCAAGTTGTGCAACTTCAAGGTTCATACTTGCAGCCATGCCAAGTACAATCCGAATAGAAGACATCTTCACAACCGGCGAGAAAATCTCATCAAAGTCAATACTTTTCTTTTGCCCAAAGCCTTTCACAACAAGACGTGCTTTGTACCTCAGATTCTTCCTATCATTCTTCAATTTGAAAACCCACTTATTTTTCAGAATTTTCTTCCCCTTAGGCAACTTCACTAAGTCATAGGTGTGATTTTCAAGTAAAGAGTTCATCTCCTCTTCCATGGCCTTTTTCCAATCACCTTTCTTTGCATGCTCAATTGCTTCTTGGTAGCTCTCCGGCTCCCCTTGATCAGAAATCAACACAAATTCATTGGGAGGATACTTTCTTGAAGGTTGTCGGTCTCTTGTAGATTTCCTCAACTCAAGTTGTGGTGGCGGTTCTTGAGTTGGATGCTCTTCCTCAATTTCTGGCTCAACTTCATTAGGATTAGCATCATCTTCTACATCTTTAATAGGTGGTTGCACATCTCCCCCATTTTCATCATCAACTGAAGATGAAAGAGATGGATCTATGTCAATGAGATCATTAGTTTTTGACTCCGGTTGATCACCTTTGCCAAAGACTTCAATTGTTTGGTCTTCAAGAAACACAACATCACGGCTTCGAATGACTTTCTTGTCGACCGAATCCCACAATCTATACCCGAACTCATCACGCCTATAGCCAAGAAAAATACATTGTCTTGACTTACTATCAAGCTTGGACCTCTCATCCTTTAGAATGTGAACAAAAGCTCGGCAACCAAACACTCTCAAGTGCTCATAAGACACATCTTTGCCAGTCCAAACTCTTTCAGGAACATCACCATTCAAAGGATAGTAAGGAGACAAATTGATCACGTCAACCGCTGTACTCATTGCCTCACCCCAAAAGGATCTTGGCAATTTAGCTTGTGAAAGCAAACACATTGTTCTTTCTACAATGGTGCGGTTCATCCTCTCAGTAATGCCATTTTGTTGAGGAGTCTTCTTAACTGTCTTTTGGTGCTGAATACCTTGGCTGCAACAATACTCATCAAATGGCCCAATGTATTCACCACCATTGTCTGATCGGATGCACTTCAATTTCTGCCATGTTTCTCTTTCAACCATGGCCTGAAAATGCTTAAATACTTCTAGAACTTGATCTTTAGTTTTTAGTAGAAAAGCCCAAACTTTCCTTGAATAATCATCAATGAAAGTAACAAAATAAAGTGCACCACTATGTATTCTAACTTTTAAAGGATCACAAACATCCGAATGAATCAACTCCAAAACATTTTCTTTTCTAGAAGCAACATTTTTCTGAAAAGAAACTCTATGTTGTTTACCCGCCAAACAATGAACACAAGTTTTAATATGTGTACCTTTCAAACCGGGGAGAAGCTCTTTCTTGAACAAAACTTGCAGCCCTTTTTCACTCATGTGCCCAAGTCGCTTGTGCCACAATTCAGTAGAAGTATCATTTTCAAGTGCATTGATAACACCTTTACAAATTTTTCCTTGCATCGAATAAAATGTATGAGTCTTCTTATACTTAGCCACCACCAAAGAACCCTTTGTAAGCTTCCATATTCCATCACCAAATTTGTTGTTGAAGCCTTCATCATCTAGCTTCCCAGTAGAGATCAAATTGAGGCGAATGTCAGGAACATGCCTCATATCTTTAAGCAACAACTTGTAGCCCAAATTTGTTTCCAAGCAAACATCACCCATACCAATAATCTTGGACAAACCTTCATTACCCATTCGAACAGAACCATAATCTCCTTCGGTATAGGTAGTGAAAAAATCAACTCGAAAAGTCACATGAAAAGAAACACCAGAATCAATCACCCAATTGCTCTCTTGGCCCACAAAATTGATACAATTATCTTCACAAATGACCATGAGATCGTCAGTAGTAACTGCCGTTGTGTCTTCTTGCTTCTTATCCACACTTTTGTCACGTCTTTTCTCTTTATTCTTGAGCTTTCGGCATTCCCGCTTCATGTGCCCTTTCTGATGGCAATAATAACACTCAACGTCTTTCTTTGAAAAAGAATCATCTCTTGACTTGTCACGGCTTTGATCAAGATCATGAGGAGTCTTACTCCTCCCCCTTGTTTTGCTTCGGCCTCTCACAACAAATGCTTCTGAATGAGAGGAACCGGCTGATTTTCTTCTAGTTTCTGCATTCAACAAGCTACTAGTGACTTGGCCCATTGTGACAACTCCATCGGGTGCCAAATTACTAACTGTCACAACCAAAGTCTCCCAACTTTCGGGTAAAGAACTAAGTAACATCAAATCCTGCAACTCATTATCAAAAATAATTTTCATAGAAGCAAGTTGGTTAACAATACTCTTTATTTCATTCAGATATTTCGGAATAGGGCTGCCCTCTTTATATTTTAAATTAACCAACTTACGAAACAGAAAGGCTTTATTTGTGGCTGATTTTCTATCATAAAGACTCTCTAATTTTTTCCATAAATCATGTGCCGAAGTTTCAGTAGCAACATGATGAAATACACTGTCATCAATCCATTGACGGATAACACCAACGGCTTTTTGATTAAGCCTCTTCCACTCATCATCTTTCATACCTTCGGGTTTACCACTATCACCCTCAATGGGTCCATACAAATCTTTACAAAATAATAGGTCCTCCATTTTAGTTTTCCAAGTTACCCAATTGCTTCCATTGAAGCTAGACATACGACCCACATTCCACTCCATTGATTTACACAAATAAATAGATCCAAATAAATCGTAAGCTCTGATACCAGTTGTTAGGGAAAATCGATGATTCCCCACAAGTAAATCAATCAATGGGAATAAAAACTAATGCGGAAAAATTAAATCAAATGCAACACAAGAATTTTACTTGGTTCCCTCAATGTGAGGTACGTCCACGGGATCGAAATCCGATTCCACTATCAACCAAATAAGTTTCAAACGATTACAAACGAGGCACTAATGGTCTCACAAAACCATCCTTAGGTGAATTCCAAATAATCACAAATAAACAAGAGGAAAGACCTCACCAAATAGATGAATCAAAATCTTCAGAACCAGAGTTGAAGAAGATTCAAAATAATAACCCAAACCAATCTCCAAAGTGCCAGCCGAAACCACCACGCTTCTGAATGACCAAAGATTCAAACCAAGCAAACCTTCCAAGCAACTGTCCGAAACAGCACCAAAACCGAAGCACCAATCCAATTTAAACAAAGATGATCAATTAGCATCAATTTGCTGCTGCTCGATCTCCCACAGGGACAAAACAAAACAATATTATATATTGTTAGTTCTAGGGTTTGTTTTATCAAAACCCTAGCAGTTTCTAAATTGGATTGGATCTCCACAAATTAAGACCAAGTTTGGCATAACCTAAATAATATAAAAAGTCAAAAAGTCACTATCCTATTTAAGTCATATCATCTTATTTAAATCACATCACATCTCTAACACATCACATCAAACACAACCTAAACCCAACCCATATAAGCCAATAAGTCAAAAAGTGTATTTTTTTAGAACATCCCAAACTAACCCTAAATATAATATATAAAAATATATTATAATTAATACTAAACCAAATTAAACTCTTTTTCCAAAATCAATTGAATCCCACACTCCAATAAGAAGGTATACCCAACAATTATTACTGACTTATAATTTTACCTTTTTTTCCTTTTAAAGTATAAGTAAGGTGGGGCCTAAAACCCATCGTGGAAGGATTTTTCTATTTAAATATAAATTTAAAAAATATTTATTACTAATTTTAATTGCAATTCATTATGTACAACCCAATTTTCCTTTCAACTTTTACAACTAAAATTTAGAGAGTTATTTCATTCAACTTTTACAACTAAAATTTATAGAGTTATTTAATGCATTCACAAGGCTATGAAATGACCCAAAAAAAAAAAAATAGAAGAAGAAGAAAGTACCATAATGCAATCTAATAGATTCGCGAAGACTATGTTATTAAAAATAATAATTTAAAAAAAAAAGTGAAAAATAGTAAAATCTATTTTAAATTTGTGAAAAACAGTTAGAGATGTGAAAAAAAAAAATAATAAAAAAATTTGACGGGTAACTTGTGGGGGAAGTTATTAAGGCAAAATTATTATTTTGCCATTTGAATTTAACTATTCAAAAGTTAAAAAATTAAAAGTCAAAAAGTCAAAGGGATAAACTAGTCATTTTGATTTTATTACAATATTTTTATTGCATATCTTTTCGTAAAAAGTCTAAAAATTATTCCAAATATACATCTTTTTTTCTTTACTTTTTTAATTAAAAAGTCAAAAAGTACACTTATATAGCACATCCCAAACAATTACTAAATGCTTGTTTGGCATGTGCTAAAATAGCCCATGCTATTTTAGTACATTATCCTATTTAGGTCACAATCATCTTATTTGAATCACATCACCTCTCTACCACATCACTTCAAATCCAACTTATATTTCACGTTTTTCGTAAAAAATCAAAAAGTATACTAATCTAGCACTTCCCAAACAACCCTTTATCTAACCGAACTAAATCGACTGTATTTAGTCTATTTTTTAATATGAATCAATATGTTCGATTTTTAAAATTCATTTTTTCAATTTTAGGTTTGGTGCCGATTTAGGCACTTTGTATACCAAATTAAACAAAAATCGACCGAAAGTTTTTCATATTAAAGATAATATATATTAAATGCATAATGAAATTGGTTGAGTACAAAGTTCAATTGATTCACTTAATCATTTGATTTTTTTTTTCAAATATTTCAGATTTGATAATAGATATTGGCAATGTGATAAATTGTTAGTTTGCCATTCATATATGCTTGAGTCAAGTTTTGCTACTACTATGCTCATATAGTTCTAGCAAATATTTATGTCGTTTTCAATTTTTTATTTTAACACTACTTTATAGACTTGTGATTGTGCTTTATGGGATAATGGTTTTAAACTTTAGTTTTACTTTAGTGTCAAGATTTTGATTTTCAGATTTTATATTTTTTTCTAATTTTATTTCAATAAAAGTTCAAAGATTTGTCAAGACTTTAGTATTTATTATTATTATTTTTTTTTATATTTTTGTAAATGATTAGATTGGATATTGAAGTAATGTACAAATGGCTAATTCAATAATTTTATATAAATTATTTACTATATTACAAATTTAAGAAGTACCTCAAATTAAAAAGGTCCTAAACCGATTAAACCGCACCGAGTCGAACAGTTTGAATTGGTGTGGTTTAGTCAAAATTTCAGTTTGTATTGGTTCTCAATATAATGGAATCGACATTATTGATTTTGTGTAAAATATCACCTAAACACTGATCGTCTCGAACCCATTATATACCTAAAAACAACCATCACCTAAAAAAATCAAAAAGTCACAACCAAAAAGTCAACTATTCTCTCTACTTTTATACACGTCTTTTTATAAAAAGTTAAAAAATCAATTAAAATAATTAATTCCCAAAACAACCTAAATACTTTCAAAAATGTGTGTTGCTATTAACATTCCATTAATTATTTTGGACCTTCTATTTCTTTGGAACCCCACCTATAAATTGTAAAACCCTTAAAATTTCTTTTCTACCACCAAATAGTACCAAAATTATCATTGTAAAAACATTCTACACATTAAAATGCAAACCCCCACACCCCAAAAAGCCTCTCGCCCAAAACCCTGACAAAACCCACTACAATAGAACCTCCGAAAACTAGTGAAAAAAATTTGTGGTGATTAAGAAGTTTTTTCTCTACTTCATTACAACGTTTGTCAATCTGTTTGATTTTTTTTTTCTATTATCTCTTTTCACACACACAACACAACATAATCCACTTTCATACTTCTCTAGTTGATTTTCTGTCATTCATCCATGGCCTCACTATACTTGTATGCTCTTTGTGTGAGCAAAACTAGGTAGGATTTTACTCTCCGGTTGGCCGGCTGATCAACCACCCAAAGGTGGTTCGACCTCCTTTGTTTGTCTAATTTTGCTTCTACTTCGATTATCTATTTCGAACAAATAAGTAATGTTCGATTATCTGTTCTTGAACAAATAAATAATGTTCGGGCTTGTGTTCCCGAATCATGTGTTTAGGAGTTTAGTCACGAAAAAATGACGAACAATTTTTATTATTTTTTCATTTTTTTTCAAGAAACTGTCCTTTACAAAGCCAATCTCCTCTGAGCAAAAAACACCATCAAAGTTATGAACCTCTTTTAAAATTTTATTATTATACTCCTCTCGTCTCATGAAATTATGATTGCTGGAAAAACTTCCATTCATTGTCATTGTCGGAGAAGTGTATGTAATTAAATAGTTACCACAGTTGTCGCCAGAATATTACCGCCAAAGAATTTTCAAGGTTTTGAGGGTGGATAGGTTTTGAAGGTGTGATTTAGAAAAGATGGATAAGTAGTGATAGAGGTGGGTGCTCTCATAAATCTTAACTCATAATATAGTGGATGTGTAGGTTTAATTATGAAATGTGATGTTTCAAAATCATTAATTTTATTTTTAATAATTTTACTTGAGATTATTATTATAATAAAAAAAGTTAAAAAAATAAAAATAATTAAAATAATTAATGAAGTGTTAATAACCACACTTGTCAAAAACATATTGTGGCTTTTCTCCAGGTTGACCTTTTAAAAAAGTAAAGTTTCTTCTACAAACATATTCCAAACCCGTGAAGACCTTTCCCAACATTTAGAACATGTATTATCATGTTCATGGGTATGGCATTTTCCTCTTTTTATCATTTTTTTGTGTGTATGTCTCTTTCAAAATGGACCTTCTGAAAATGACAAATACTAAAAAAATATGTGAAAACGTTAAAAAAATATTAATTTTAATAAAATGTGTATTGAATTTAATTAAAAGTGTCTAGTGTTTTTTTAATTTATATATATATTTTTATACTAGCAAGACCCTTTGAAAATATATATAATCTTATTTTTATTCAAATTTGAGGGTCTTTCTCATAATGGGACATAAAGTTTCTTATACAAATATAGAAAACATGTTTTTTTCATTTTCTTCATAGTTCAAACAATAGAAAACATATTCTATATGATTTATGTTCTTGTTTGTTATCGAAAACAAATGAAAATATCTCTGTTTCCCTTTTAACTTTGAAAACATATAAATTTAAAAAAATAAAAAAAAGACAAAAATATACGTCAAACATGTTCTTGCTTTGTGTTTTTAAAATATTTAAAAGCAAAATAGAAAAAACATGAAACAAAACATGTACGAATTTTATATTTGGCTAAAGAAAATGAATGAATGTTCAAAATGTAAAAGTAACATTATTCCATGGGTATTTCCTTAATTTATATTTAGTTATGAGATTACTAAATTAATTTTAGTATTTTTGTAGTAATATTCAACAATTAAAAAGTGAAGTTTTATGAGGTTTCCAGAGGGTATACAGAAGCCACGTTACTTGGGCCGCTGTAATTGCAATCGCGTGATTCAAATTAGAGGTAGAAAATGGGCTGTGGCTTCAGGCAACTCAAAACGAAAATGGGTTAGGCATTTAAAATAGTTTTACTAAACATGTTTATTTAATAAATTAGAAATCAAGGCATTTGGTTTGGTGACTCGGGTTCAACTCCTCTTGAGAGGGAGGATGATACATTGTATAGTGGTGATTTATTTCTCTTCTATTATAAGGTTGTGGTTATTGGGTTTGGGCTTGAGTTTGGGCTTGTAGTAGTGGTTTATTACTCTCCTATTATAGGGGTTGTATGTAGGGGTGGACAAACGTAAAGCCAACACTACATAAGAAAAGATTTTGTGTTTGTTCAAGCCCAGCCCGATACTAACATCATGCCTCTATATCTATCCAACTACAGTCTAAAAAATAATTATAAATCTTAAGTCCATCTATTGGGCTATTTGTTGAAACAAAATTAAAATATTCTATAATTAAATTCAACCATACATTATATTTTTTAAATAAATATATTGAAAACATTATAAATTGAAAGACTTTGTCTACAAATTGAAGAATTTCTTAAATAAATTCAGTCACATACCACTACAAATGTGAGTTTCAATAAAATTAATAAAAATAAAATTTAGATCTCAAGAAAAATATTAAATTTAATGTATTATAAATAATTAATTAGCGGGCTAGGTCGGGTTCCCAAGTCCAGCTTATTAATATTTTGGATTGAAAATGTTAGCCCAGCCTGACCTTGTGAGCTAAAGCAACCTTCTCAAGTCTTAAAAAAATAAGGCTGGCCCGGCCGGCTGGGCGGGCCAACGGGCCAATATTCACCCCTAGTTGTATGGAGTGGTTGTTGAACTTGGTTTGTTAGTTATGTTAGGTTTTGTTGACTTTCTAACTATTGTGGGTTAGTGGACTATTTGATAATGTAAATATTTCTCATATTTGTAATTACTCTCTTATCGATTGACCAAAAAAAAAAATTGGTTTAAACTGGTTGGATTCAATTGGGCGTGAGTTAGACAAATAAATCCGACTAATTTGTTTATTTTATTTAAATAGATGGTAGTGGTGATAGTAGTAGTGGTAGAGGTGGTATTAGTTTTGATATCGATAGTGGTGGAGATGGTGATTAAGGTTGTGATATTTGTTTAGTACTCATGTTCAATCTATTTAAATTTAATTTTAATTGAATTTGTAAGATACAATTTATTTAAGTCTGTTTATGAATTTGAATAAATTTAAACGAGTTTTAAATAGGCATAATTGGATGAATTCACAAGTTTGAGTTGAATTTACTATCTCCAATTCAAACCCATTAAAAGATAATGTCACATATAGCTACGACTTGGCAAAGCAAGTTGGGTTAAGAGCTACATATCTTACAATGGATGGATTTAAACTCTGATGGTATGGTTCGTTCCAAGGATGGAACGGGTCGGACTGATCCACACTCCTCAATCCCACGTCCGAATGACCAAGCCCACCGGAAGACCTGCACACGAGTTCAACGGGGAACGGGGAGTCCCCCAGCGAACCCTCCGACGAGCAAGTTAGAAAGAGAAGTGAAGTGTAGTGATGGATTAGAGATAGGAAGCTTAACCTTCTTTCTGTCTTCGACCTTTGCTTATATCCTCTGGTAATCATTTTGTTGTCCCTTCTGACCTGTCACCTTGGCCGAAAGTCTATGCTCTAGCTTACCTTGTTCATGGTGAAGGCGTTCTGTTCCGGCGAAGAGGAGTTATCGCAATAAATGCTTTAAGGGGCCTCATTAATGGCGATGTGCCGTGGCAATAACTTTGCGGATCTTTGTCTGCTGATGTGGCTTGCCCTTCTCTCGCCATGTGTCTTGGTGTCATTGGTTCTTATTGCTACATGAGGCTTCAGCAGTGCTGGGGCTTTAGTATTTGAGTAATGTATTGGGCCCTGAATGGTGGGCTATAATCTTTGTGGGCTTATCCATGTCAGTAGTTCCCCATTCCCAAGTGCAGCTTTAGTCCAACGAAGGGAATAATGAAGAAAATGAGGGTTGTGAGAGGGGTTGACCGACCATGAGGAGGGCCGACCGCGTACGCTGGCCGAGAAGAGAGACCGATCATGGGGGAGGGCCGACCGCGAAGGGTGGCCGAGTGGAGAGACCAACCATGGGGAGGGCCGACCGCGAAGTGTGGCCGAATAGAGAGACCGACCATGGGGAGGGCCGACCGCGAAGGGTGGCCGAGTAGAAAGACCGACCATGGGAAGGGCCAACCGCGAAAGGTAGACGAGTGAAGA
The DNA here is from genome assembly GCA_036172215.1 of Camellia granthamiana. Lineage (NCBI taxonomy): Eukaryota > Viridiplantae > Streptophyta > Magnoliopsida > Ericales > Theaceae > Camellia > Camellia granthamiana. The sequence goes on along the minus strand of CM069904.1, from coordinate 103,659,875 downwards.
GACCGACCATGGGGAGGGCCGACCGCAAAAGGTTGGTGGTGCGGCGCGGGGCTCAAGAGGCGGTGAGGCACATGGTGAAGTGAAGTGGAATAGACAGGGAAGGAGAAAGAGGCAGTGGATTGTGATCGTACACGTGGCAGAATCTCGTAGTGGGGAAGGTTAGGCGTTCGGCAATAAGTGAAACGATAGGTCATTATAGGGTGTTGAAAAGACAGTGTTGGTGGATTTTTGAAAATTTTCAAACTGGTGAAATTAATTGTGACCCTAAGAATACAGGCAAGCCTTGGGCCTTTGGTATTATTCGCTTTACCTATTTTTGTGCAAAAAATCAAAACATTCCAAGTGTAGACTCCTTCGTTGCTAGCGATACACCCCTACAGCACTTTGTGAATTTTCTTGCGCCCGCATCCGAAGCTATTTGCAGACACACGAGAGAGATAGCCCAAGAGGAAGCAAGAGTTGATCCATTGGGTGACAATGATGCGGTAGAGTTGGCGGAACAATACCGGACGGAGAGGCGAGTGGGAAGCAAGGGGGAGCCAGTGGAGTGACCTCGTTCGTCCACAATGATAGTGGCTGCGCAGCCAATCAGCCAGGTTGAGCCAGATCATTGCCATACGAAGGCCGATAAGTCGATCGTGACCGCGGAGGAGTTAGTGGATATACACGAGAAATACCAGATTCTCGCAGAAATAGAGTTAAAGCTGCCAACAACGAAGGAGAGGCCATCCGACGCCCGACCGGGGGAGTTTGCCCTCTATGAGGAGGCGTTGAAGGGAGGGTTGAGGTTGCCACTCCCACAGGTGGTAGTGGATGTCTTAAACCGGTTAGAAGTGGTGCCAGGTCAACTAATGCCTAACGCTTGGAAGATTGTACTGGCCTGTGCAAGCGCATGGCCGACGGCGAACGAGGGAGCGACTATGATGGTGGACAAGTTTTTTGCGTGCTACAAGGCCTCGGGGCAGCAAGAAACGTGGATCACTTTGCAGACGGCGGCGGGGATGGGCCTAGTGGCGGGGTTGCCATCATTAATAAAGGGGTGGAGGCCGCGGTGGTTCTACGTGTCTGTAAACGGAGAAGTTGGAGTGCGCACGGTGTGGAGAGTGCCCACCAAGTCTGTAGAGCCAAAGTTGGGAGCGGCAGCTGAGGAGAGGGTGAAGAAAGTGAAGGCATGGAAGGAGAAGGAGGGGTATCAAGTGGGACGAGCTCGTTCAGCTGTCGGCCTTGTTTGCCGCAAGGTTGGGCCCCCAGCCGACCGGTGGAGACTTGGAACCGGCGGAATTAGAGGCGAGAAAGAAGGCGCAAGAGGTGGAGGATAGGACCATTCTCGCGAAGGCCAGTAAATTCAAAGAGTCACAAGCAGATCGGCCGCCGAAATCGATCGCGAGGGAGAGGATCCGACCGCGCCCCAAACCGCTGGGGGAAAAGGACTTGGGTGAATTTGAGCCACAACCGCCCCCAATTGATCCTTTGAAGGAAAAGGCCAATAAGGATGTGAAGGCTGTGGCGAAGAAGAAGAGAATGGTAAGGGAGAGGGAGGAGGGGCCAGCCCTGAAGAGGAGGAAAGAGGTAATGGTGGAGGCTACTCCAGAAGGGGTGGCTGTCCCAGAGGCGCAGGGGGACAAAGTTCGAAGTGAGGGAGAAACCATGAGTGCCATGGGCCCAAGATGCAAGTGGAGAGTGGGTCAGCTGGTCCTGAAGAGGGGATGGAACAGCAGCCCAAGGGGGGTCCTGCGCCACAAGGAGAGGGGGTCAGGCTGACGGCTGCCATCTATCATGCTCGCGCAGTGTTTGGGCGACTAGAGGAAGAAGAAGGCCCAGCCAGGGCGGCTGCAGATCATCTTGTGGGGGTGGTGGACGAAGCAGCCGTGTGCTCGGTGGCCAGGTTCAATGAGGCTGAGCTATTTAAGGGGCTGTGCTCTGCCCAAATGGAGGCGGGCCACCTTAGTAGGGGCTCTGTTGAGAAAGACGACAGCTGCAAAAGGTGAAGTGAAACCTCTGAAGGCAAAGTTGGAGGAGGCGAAGGCCCAACTTGCAAGTTTGAGGAGAGAGACTGCTGGATGGAGGGAGACCGCGCGAAGTATGTGTGCTAGGGGGTTGGAAGAGGCCCAGAAGGCCAAGAAGATGCAAGTGTTGGCGATAGTGCAAGGGTACTCAGCTGAGCGAGCCAATGCTGAACTGCTCACGACCAAGTTGGAGCTGGAAGCGGAACACCACAAGGTGGTATCGGTCGAGTTCCAATTGGGGAACGAGCAGAAGAAGCTAGAAGAGGCCCAAGCAACCTGCACCGTCGCCAACGATTGATGGGAAGAGGCCATGTCCTGCAACGAGAATCTTCGAGCTCAGTCAATCAAAGAGAAAGAAGAGTTGGATCAGAAGGTTGCTGAGCTGGAGAGGACGTTGGCGGACAAGCGGGCTAAGTCAATGGAGGAGAATGCGAGGTTGGAGAAGGAGTTAGGGGAAGAGAAGACCCAGGCAGCCTCTGAGAGGGCAGCATACCCCGACATGTGCATCGCTGCAGTGGAGCAGTTCAAGGGGTCTGCCAACTTCCAAGTGGCGATCGATACTGCGATCGCCAGTAACTTGGCAAGGGAGGCGTCTGGGGGGGCTGGTCCGTCGAGGGCGACCGCTGGGAGCAGGAGTGAAGAAGAAATAATCCAGAGCTTCCAGCGGTCGGACTTCTATAAACACGAGATGGCTGAGTACTAGGACAGCGGCTGGAAGATGTTCAGGTATAAAGCAAAAGAGCTGTTCCCAGACTTAGACTTCAGCAAGGTCAGGATTGATGAAGACGACGTGGCCCAGACGCCCCTAGACGAGGGCGTTGAAGAAGAAGATCTCGCCTCAAGTGAAGAGGAGTGAGTGGTGTGGAGAAAGTTTGTACTTAGGATTTCGATTGTTTTGTGTTTTGTTTGTTGTTTGTTTGTTTGTTTTTTTTTTTTTTGAATTGCTGTAATAAACTCATGTACAAGTTTGCGAATGAATAAAATTATGACTTGTGTTTGGCATACTGTTGTTTTTATGTTTGTGATTCTGCAATGAACCTCAACTTATGTTTGTGTAAATCATTGTGAAGTATAAGATGTAAGAAAACCTCAACGCAGAGTGAAGTGGGAAAGGTAAGAAAACCTCAATACAGAGTGAAGTTTAAAATGTAAGAAAACCTCAATGCAGAGTGAAGTTTAAAATGTAAGAAAACCTCAATGCAGAGTGAAGTTGTGAATCATGACCTAGTAGGGAGCTAGTCTAACTTAGAAAACGTTGAACCGGAATTTGACTAAGTATGGCAACTCTGCCACGATCATAAAGTTGTAATGGTGGCTCAGACTGGCGGTGGCTCAGACTGGCTGAGGCTTTAGGTAACTCGGTCTGGTCGAGCTCTTCATGCTCAGTCTGGCTAAGGCTTTAGGTAACTCGGTCTGGCCGAGCTCTTCATGCTCAGTCTGGCTGAGGCTTTAAGTAACTCGGTCTGGCCGAGCTCTTCATGCTCAGTCTGGCTGAGGCTTTAATCAAGGCGTTATTAAAATACCAGGCAAATAACTGAGATAGAAGCTTGTTGTCATACAAAGTGCAGCCCATTTGATCATAAATTTACACCATATGAGGAGAGAATGAGAGCATGCAAGTGCGTAGATTGTCAAAAAGAAAATACGGCGATTGATCAACACAAAAATACAACTTTTATTGAAAATAACGCTTCAAATGCTCAGCATTCCAAGGATAGGGGAGGTCTCGACCTTCCATATCCTGAAGTCAGTAAGTACCCAGACGAGGTCTGGTTTTCACAACGTAAGGTCCTTCCCACTTGGCTGCCAGTTTACCCTCAGTCGGATTTTTGGTGGCAAGAGTTGCTTCTCGCAAAACAAGATCCCTCACTGCGAATTCCCTCAGTCTGACTCTGCAGTTGTAGTGTGTTCTCATTTTCTGTTGGTATGAGGCCCGTCTGATTGTAGTGGTTTCTCGGAGCTCTTCAATTAGGTCCAGGTCTGCCCGACGCAGCTCTTCAGTTAATTCTGGATTCGGACGTAGAACCCTTGGGGTAGGAAGACCGATTTCCACTGGGATGACCGCCTCAGCGCCGTGTGTTAAGCGAAAGGGGGTCTCCCTAGTAGGAGTTCGAGCAGTAGTGCGGTAGGCCCAAAGTACATTCGATAGTTCCTTAGCCCAGAGTCCCTTAGCAGCTTCCAACTTGGTTTTGATGATCTTTAGAAGAGAACGGTTGGTGACCTCAACTTGGCTATTGGTTTGGGGATGACCTGGGGAAGAGAAACATGGCTGGATTCGAAGCTCTACACAGAATTTCTTGAAGTTGGTGTTGTCAAATTGTTTGCCGTTGTCAGAGACGATGGCTCGAGGGATGCCAAATCTGCAGACGATCGACTGCCAGATGAATCTGGTTGTGTTCCGCTCGGTAATTGTGGCAAGGGGCTCTGCCTCCACCCATTTAGTGAAGTAATCAATGGCGACGATGGCGAATTTGGTTTGGCCTCGGCCAGTGGGCAATGGGCCAACTATATTGATCTCCCATTTGGTGAATGGGTAGGGACTGCACAGTGTGATCAATTCCGTAGGAGGAGCAGGGGGGATGTTGGCAAAACATTGGCACTTATCACATTTGAGCACAAAGTCAGTCGCATCCTAATTGAGAGTAGGCCAGAAATAACCAGTGTGAAGTATTTTGTGGGCTAGGGACCGGGCGCCCGAATAATTACCACAGATACCCTCAGGGACTTCCCTCATCACGTAGGTTACTTGAGCTGGATTAAGGCATCGCAGATACGGGCGTGAAAAGTCGCTTTTATACAACAAGCCGCTGACAAGAATGTAGTTGGACGACCGGACCCTCACTTTGGCGGCCTACTGTTTGTCGGCTGGTAGGTCCCCTGTTGTCAAAAATAAAAAGATGTCGGCCGCCCAAGGAATGGGTTCATTTTGGAGGAAGTAGACTTGCTGCTGGTTTGGGGAAATTGCTGGGTGAGTCAGGTACTCGAGGCAGACACTGTGGCTGAGGTCTGACTGGTCTGCTGAAGCCAACTGAGCCATTTCATCTGCCTTGGAGTTTTCGGTTCCGAGGGATATGCTTGATATGGAACCTGGTGAAGAGGCAAGCGAGAGGGAGTGCAATATCCCGATAAGCTCGCATTGTGTCTTCTTTGGCATCGAATTCCCCCATGATTTGACCGACAATGAGCTGGGAATCGCTGAACACTTGGATATGGCTAACACCAATGTCTCTGGCGAGGTGGAGACCTGCAATCAACGCCTCATATTTGGCTTCATTATTGCTTGCATCGAACAAGAAACGGAGGGCGCATTTGAAATAACCACCCTTAGGGGTGGTGAGGATGAGACCAGCCCCACTGCCTTCCTTGCGGGATGATCCGTCGACATTGAAGGTCTAGGAGTGGGGGTCTTCTAGTTCGGTAGGGGTTGGTGGGGGTGGAGGAGCTGTGGTTGGGATGAGATTAGTGAATTCCAGGATGAAATCGGTAACAGCCTGCCCCTTAATGGCTGTCCAAGGTCGGTAGGAGATATCAAACTGGCTGAGTTCGGCCGACCATTGCATAAGTCTGCTGGAGAGCTCTGGTTGTTGCATGATCTTTTTCAATGGTTGGTCAGTGAGGACCACTATGGAGTGGGCTTGGAAGTAAGGACGGAGTTGTCTGGAGGCGGTGACCAAGGCCAACGACATTTTTTCCAACAATGGGTAATTTTGTTCTGCTCCCCTGAGAGCCCGACTGAGGTAGTAGACCGGCCGTTGGACGAAGCTGTCTTCCCTGATGAGAGCTGCACTGACTGCGGTGTTTGATACGGCTAAATAGAGGAAAAGGGGTCCGCCCGTGATTGCTTGAGAAATGAGGGGGGGTTGGCCATGCACTGTTTCAATTGTTAGAAGGCCTCTTCGGACTCAGCCATCCACTCAAAAGTTTGCCGAAGAACTTTGAAAAAGGGGAGGCACTTGTCCGTTGCATGAGAAATGAAGCGGTTGAGGGCGGCAACTCGGCCAATAAGTCTCTGAACCTCTTTAACCGTTCTTGGTGACTGCATTTCAATCAAGGCCTTGATTTTTTCGAGGTTAGCTTCAATGCCCCGCTGACTGACCATGAAACCCAGAAACTTCCCAGATCCTACGCCGAAGGCGTATTTCTCCGAATTGAGCTTCATTTGGTACTTTCGTAGGGTGGCGAAGGTCTCTCGCAGGTCGGCCAGATAATTAGTGGAGAGCTTGCTCTTGACTAGCATGTTGTCGACATATACTTCTATGTTCTGGCCTATCTGATGATGAAAGACAGCATTGACCAACCGTTGGTAGGTGGCCCCAGCATTCTTCAACCCAAATGGCATCACACAGTAATGGTAGGTACCACGGTTGGTGATGAAGGATGTGTGTTCCCGGTCAGACGGGTGCATCAGAATTTGATTGTACCCGGAGAAGGCATCCATGAAGCTAAGCATTTGATGACCGGCCGTGGTGTCAACCAGCAGATCTATGCGAGGAAGGGGATAGCTGTCTTTGGGGCAAGCTCGGTTGAGGTCGGAGTAGTCGACACAGAGTCGCCATTTACCATTGTTCTTACGGACCAAGACCACGTTTGACAACCATCTAGGGTAGTCCATCTTCTTGATAAATTGTGCCTCAAGGAGCTTATCTACTTCCGCGGCAATGAGAGTGTTGCGCTCTAGATGAAAGATGCGTTGCTTCTGGCAGAAGGGTCGGAAATGGGGTTCAATGCTGAGGCGATGGGTTATGAAGGAAGGGTCGATACCCGGCATATCGGAGTGGGTCTAGGCAAATACATCTTTGTGCTCGATCAGGAGGGTGGTAAGGTCGGCTTTTGCCTGGGTGGATAGTTGGCTGCCGATCTTGGCAGTTTTTGTTGGGTTGGTGGGATCGATGAGGACCTCGACAAGTTCTTCCACTGGTTCCACCATAACCAGCTCGTCCTCGTCTTTGACATCGAGTCCTTCAATGATCATAGCTTCTTTCAGCTTGACTTATTTAAGTGAGGCGACATAATATTCTCTGGCCACGGTCTGCTCTCCCCTTACTGTCCCGACCCCAAGATTGGTGGGGAACTTGATGGCAAGGTGGTAAGTGGATGTGATAGCTTGGAAAGCATTTAAGGCGGTGCAGCCAAGGATGATGTTGTAGGCAGAGGGGCAGTCAACAACAAGGAGGGTGAGTAACTTGGTGGTCTGACGTGAGTACTCGCCGATTGTGATGGGAAGATCGATGAAGCCGATGGAGGTCACCCGATCGCTAGTAAAACCGACCAAAAGGGTTTGGAGAGGAGACAAACTTTCTTCCCCGATCTTGAGCTGGCGGAAGCAATTGAGGAAGATGATGTCTGAAGAACTGCCGTTGTCAACGAGAACCCATCTGACCTTGTAATTGGAGAGGAGAGTGGAAATGACGAGAGGGTCGTCATGAGGGTAACGGATGCCTGTGCAGTCGGCGTCCGTAAAGGTGATAGGCTCGGTCCACTGCCGGGGCTGTTTGGGGGGTCGATCCAATATGGCAACTTCTTTGTCTGAGCCCTGCCTTGTTTTTCTGAGTTCTGCCCGCTGAGCAGAGCGGGATGGTCCTCCACAAGCAAGCCCACGAGAAATAACTCTGATTTCTCCAGCAGGTAGGGCAGGGTTGCCTTATGCCCGAGGTTGCTGTGGAGGGCGATCATGACCTTGGTTAGGTTGTGCTGGTTGTCGGGGAGAGGTGCGCCAGCGGTTGTTTCTGATAGGTTCAGTCCGTTGCCTCTGCTGAGGACGAGTATCCGTGAATCGACTGAGACGTCCTTGACAAATCAAGCCCTCGACCTGATCTTTGAGGTTAACACACTCCTCGGTATTATGGCCGTGGTCCTGGTGAAAACGGCAATATTTGGACTGGTCTCTCCGACTGGAAGAAGTCCATGATGGTTGGGGACATTTTAGGGGGTAGTCCCGCTGAATCTGATTGAGGACTTGTTCCATGGGCGAATTGAGGGGTGTGTACCGCTCGAACCGCCCGGGCGGTTGGGCTGGTGCCGACCGGTCAGGTCGGGGGGGTCGGTCGGTATACTGACTTGTTGGGTTATTGTACTGGGTATGTCTAGTTTCTGAGTTTTTTCGCTTTTCCCGGGGGGTCGGGTTTTTTACTGTAAGGTCTTGGCGAGCGGCTAGGGAATCTTCGGCATTCATGTATTTTTGGGCTGTGAAGAGTAAGGTTGCCATAGAGGTCGGGGGGCTTTTAAAGAGGGAGAAAAGGAAGTCAGACGACCGTAGACCGACCATGAAAGCAGTAAGGATGACCTTGTCATCGTTTTCCGCTACCTGCAGTGCTTCGGTACTGAAGCGAGTAATGAAACTGCACAGCGACTCCCCCTCGGTCTAACGGATGTTGAGGAGTTGGGTTGCCGGATGTCGCTGGTGCTGGACTCCAATGAAATGGCTGAGGAAAGAGTCGTTGAGGTACTGGAAAGTGGAGACAGAGTCCGCTGGCAATTGACTAAACCAAAGTCGAGCTGACCCCTTGAGTGTCACAGGGAAAGCCCGACACATGATTTCGTCAGGGAATGCATGGAGGATCATGAGGGTTCTGTAGGTCTCCAAGTGGTCGACTGGGTCCGTCGTACCGTCAAAAGAGTCGATGGTGGGCATTTTGAACTTGGGGGGTAGAGGTTTGTCCCGGATGGAGGCGACGAATGGTGAGTTGGCTGTGGTAGAGGGTTTATGCTGTATGTTCTGAATGACTCCTTGGAGTTGGAGCTTCATGGCTCGGAGTTCTGCATCCCAGAGAGGAATGTTGTCACCACCGGAGGGGAGCGGGGGCTAGACGTTGCTGGCCTCTCCTTCAGGGGTCGGTGCTGGGACCGATGGATGTGGGGCTCGAGGTGGTGGATTTATATCTGGGTGAGGGGGTCCCAAGCCTTCCAAGTTGGGTGGATTAGGCTGTTGGATAGTATGGCTTGGAGCTCGCTCTTGGTTGGGTGGGATATCTGGAGGTGGTGGAGGGGGCGGAGGGGGCATAGGAAGGTTTCTTTGGAGTAGAGCATTAATCAGGGCTTAGTTTTGCTCAGCCAGGCGGTTAATGCTGTTGGTGAGCTCGGTGAAATACTGTGGTGGGTTGTTTGGATTGGGAGGGTCGACTTGGTGGTCAGGAACATTGGGGTGGGAAACCATGGATCTAGTTGTGACCATTCACCTTTGCAAGTGGTAGGAAGGGGTTATTGGGAAAAGGCCTCCGACGACAATGAGCACAACTGGCACGCGGAGTAAGAGGATTCCCACAGACGGCGCCAACTGATGGTACGTTTCGTTCCAAGGATGGACCAGGTCGGACTGATCCACACTCCTCAATCCCACGTTCGAATGACCAAGCCCACCGGAAGACCTGCACACAAGTTCAACAGGGAACGCGGAGTCCCCCAGCGAACCCTCCGACGAGCAAGTTAGAAAGAGAAGTGGAGTGTAGTGATGGATTAGAAGCTTAACCTTCTTTCTGTCTTCGACCTTTGCTTATATCCTCTGGTAATCATTTCGTTGTCCCTTTCGACCTATCACCTTGGCCGAAAGTCTATGCTATAGCTTACCTTGTTCATGGTAAAGGCGTTCTGTTCCGACGGAGAGGGGTTATCGCAATAAATGCTGTAAGGGGCCTCATTAATGGCGATGTGCCGTGGCAATAACTTTGCAGATCTTTGTCTGCTGATGTGGTTTTCCCTTCTCTCGCCATGTGTCTTGGTGTCATTGGTTCTTATTGCTACATGGGGCTTCAGCAGTGCTGGGCTTTAGCATTAGAGTTATGTATTGGGCCCTGAATGGTGGGCTATAATCTTTATGGGCTTATCCATGTCAAACTCAATTGTAAAAACCAATAGATTTGTTGAGGGTACCGTGAGGGTGAGTTTGAATGGTAACGTGCTTTAGATCTATTCAAGAGGTTTGAAGTTCAAGTCATGATGTCCTATTTTGCCGGACATGTAAGGCTAACAGATGATTCCATGTATCTCGAGTTTACACTTATAGGTTGAGTCCAACTTAATATTCAAAAGGTTTGAAATTCAAGTTAACAAGTCCTATTTTGCCGGACATGTAAACTGATGATTACATATATCTCGAGTTTACATTCATAGGTTGAGTCCAAGGAGTCTTGCCTAAGATTAATTCTCGGTTAAAAAAAAGTGTTGATGGTTCATAACCAATGCAAGCTAATTAACACTAGTTGATTGTTTTTAGAGCAAATTATATTGATAGTTCTTATATTTTGATCTTTGTAATTTCAATTGATTCGATTTTGACCTTGAATTTATGATTCTATTTCAATTTAGTCCAATTACTTACAGTTGTTAGCATTTTTTAATAAAAAAATATACATATAAGTAACATATGTCATTTTTTTAAGGCAAAATTATAAACTTGCTCAATTTGGTGAGTTAATCTCTAAAAAATCTAAAATCCCCGAGATGTCGATTCGTAATTATTTTTCAATTTTAAATAGTGAATACTAATCTCAATCAAACAATTAAGAACAAATCAACACAATGATTTAACGTGAAAAAACCATAATTAAAGCGCCTCCAATTGTGATAAAAAAATTACGGACTAAAATCACAAAACAATCCACTACAAAGACAGAAACAAGAAATACACAAGAGTACTTTTAATTACTTAGCGAATCCATACCCGAATTGAACCAATCTCAATGTCCCTCTTCCAACACCGTATTCATCACGGAACTGCTTTGCCTAACATTGAATCAACGACGATGAGCCACTCTGGAATCTACCAAAACTTCAAACTCAAGTTTCTTGGAATCCACCGAAGAACACCTCTCTCTTTGTCAATAAAAGATGAAGACAAACCTCTTGATGATGTCAATATAAAACTCATAGATCCACCGATCACTCTCAAATCATCGATGAAACGCTTATAAAAATAGCCACCAATATAGAAAATTTAGGTAGCTTTGCTCTCCTAAAATTTGGATGGCTTAAACCCTCAAAACAAAAAACGACGCAATTTATAGTAAACAAGATCACGAAGACTGCTTGAGTGCACACTTCACCACTTAAGCAGTGTGAGTAAAGGCATTGCAAAATATATAGGTCGATCGCACAGGTGCACATTTCATTGCTTGAATAGTGAAACATCTTTCCTAGAAGTTCAGTTTGCAGGCAAAGATACTGAATACTCCTATTCACCGCTTGAGCGTACAAATGAACGCTCGAGCGAAATAATAAATATGAAAGCCTCAAGAACACAAACTCTTCTGCATCGACATAATTCGGATTAGATTCGCATCTAAATATTCACATCCTTATTGAAACAAAAGAGCGAATAAAATTACAACTGAAATAAATTTTGTCAAACAGGGATTGCTAATTACAGAAACCTAACATCTCAACCAAATTTTTTTGTAAAAACAATAAAGGTTTTATCAATTGAACTAAATTGACATAAAATCTAAAATATTAAAGATCAAAATTGAATCAATTGAAAGTGTAGAGGCCAAATTGACACAAGAAACAAAATATAAGAATTACCGGTATAATTTGTCTGATTTTTTATATAAATACACAAAATATAATAAAGATATAATAAGTGAAGTCATTCTGTACCCAAAACCTTAAGCGAGCTATTAGAATTTATAGTTTTTATAAGCTTATTTTAGGCCAAGTTTGAGCCCAAATTTAAGTGGGTCACACACGTCTTTTGGGGTGTGTCCAAAGAGGTGACTAGTTCCTTACCGCATGGCAAGTCACACGGTGAAAACGGCTTGTCAAAACCATTTATGAGTGCCTGGGAAGTTGACGTCGTTTTCGGGTTCATGGAATAGACAATTAAAGTGTAAAATGTGGGTTTCCTTGAAATGATAGTCCCACATTGAAAACTTAAGAGAACTTATGTGTGTATATAAGTTCTAGAAGGCAACACTTCGGTAAGTGGCCTTTGGCTCAAACCACAACACGCGCACGCCGCCGTCCATCCGTCCGACCGAGCGCAGTTGTGGGTCGAGTCGGTCTTAATATTAATTTTTTGGACAAAAAATTATTTGAATTTTTCCCAAAATTCTTGCGAGAAAAATATTTCGAAATTAATTCAAATTTCTTCGCCAAAATTTGAATTCAATTTTCTGCCTCCTCATGTCCGAAATTCCCATCCAGTCTCCAACAGATTCAAACTATCTAGTAGGTTTAAAACTGCCCAGCAATTATCTGTTTAATCAGATTTGAAACTGCCCAGCAGTTATCTGTTCAAAATTGTTTTGCACCTGTTCAATTTGAAATTGCATCTATTCAGTTTGAATCTCATACATATTCGGCCCTATAAATGCAGACATGTTTCCAGCAATTGTTGAATCCGAAAAATTCATTTGTTGCTTTCCAGATTTTGGTCTCTTGCATTGTTGTTCGTTATACTAGATTTTTAGGAAAAATTCTAAGAGTACATAACACAGGTTTTGGTTCGCCGTATAGATTGTTTGTAGTGCTACTACAATCTGTGTAAATTATTGTATCTTGGGAGATAGACGCCATTCATCTGTAAGCACCGAAGCGGGGGCGAATCTTTCTTAAGGACAGAGTGTCACACACTCAACTTGATTTAATTTTGTACTATTCGGTTTGGTAAATAAATTTTATAAGTAATTTATTTTATTTGTTTGATTTGGTTTCAACTTATTTATTTTACACAGAAGATTATTCCAACAATCATAAGACAAACTCGAATTATTCTATACAGAAATTATTTTATGTGGTTTTATAAAGTAATATTCTAGTTGAAAAATACAAATAGTAGTAATATGCTGTTTGACAAATAGTAGTAATATACTGTTTATTTTCTTTGACAACTAGTAGTAATATGCTAGTAGTCATTAACAATTGCAAAATATTCATTTGTGAAGTTGGTCGGAAATTAATTTTAATTTTCAAAAATAATTTCTGAATTTTCATTAATTAAAATTTTGTTTCAATATTTTAATTTTTGAAGTGTTACAGAAATATTTTTCTGTGTGTAATTAATTTGTTTAAATAAAATTTATTTTCAAATTAATTGCAAATAGAAGTTACAATTTTTGTTTCTTTTATTTTTACAGAATTAAATTATGTATTTATGGTTTAATTTTCTATGTAGTATAAAATTTTAATTATAATTTTGTTTTATAAATTCTAATTTATGGCTACTGAAACTAATGCTCAAACTAGTACTGGTATGGTAACTGCCATTGCTCCAACCCCTTCTCCCATTGTGATTGTGCCAGTCAATCACGGTGAGAAGCCAAAGAAGTTCTTAGGAACTGATTTTAAAAGATGGCAGCAAAAAATGTTGTTCTATCTTACTACTCTCAACCTGGCGCGTTTTCTCCGTGAGAATGCTCCTCCTCTGAAAAAGAATGAAAGTGACCGGCAAGTGGTTGCTGTGGTCGATGCCTGGAAACATGCTGATTTCCTTTGTCGAAACTACATTTTGAACGGAATTGACAAAACATTATACAACGTTTACAATCCTATTAAGATGACAAAGGAACTTTTGGAAGTCTTTGGAGAAAAAGTACAAAATAGAAGATGCTGGGTCGAAGAAATTCATAGTAGGCAAATTTCTGGACTTTGTGATGGTTGATTCTAAGACTATGATCAACCAAGTTCAAGATCTCCAACTCATTCTACACGATATTCATGTAAAAGGCATGTCTCTCAGTGAATCCTTCTAAGTTGCTACCTTAATTGGAAAATTACCACAAGGTTGGAAGGAATTCAAGAACTACCTCAAACATAAGCTCAAAGAAATGACATTGGAAGAATTGATAGTGCGTTTGAGGATTGAAAAGGACAACCGCAATTCTAAGAAGCAGGCTAGGAAGTATCCAATGAAGTCTAAGGCAAATGTGGTGGAACATGCTCCAAAAGCAAAGAAACGAAAGTATTCTGGATAAAGTTTCGCACAAGGCTCTAAAGGAGGGAAAACTAAGAAGTACAAGTTTAATAGAAAATGTTACATCTGTGACAAAGAGAGACATCGGGCCAAAGATTGTCGTAGCAAGCGCAAAGACAAAGGAAAATTAAGCAAAAAGCCTGCTCAAGCCAATACGACCGAAGTGGACAAAATTTCCAATGATGTAGATGACATAAATCTTTCTGCAGTTGTTTTTTAGACAAATCTTGTCGAAAATTCTAAAGAATGGTGGGTGGACACTAGTGCTACCCGCCACATCTGTGCCGACAAAAAGATGTTCATATCTTGTTCTATGGTGGATAATGGCGAACAACTTTTTATGAGTAACTCCTCGACTTCTAAAGTTGAAGGACAAGGAAAGATTATTCTAAAGATGATATCTGGAAATGAACTCACTCTCAACAATGCGCTGCATGTACCGGACATTCGCAAGAATTTAGTCTCCGGATCTCTATTGAGTAAAAATGGGTTTAAGCTAGTGTTTGAGAGTGATAAATTTGTACTTACTAAGAATATGGTGTATGTAGGAAAAGGTTACATGTTTGATGGCCTTTTCAAAATAAATGTAATGACTGTTGTCCTCTCTATTATTAATAATAATACATCTTCTTCTTACTTACTTGAGTTTGCAAATTTATGGCATGGTAGATTAAGACATGTTAATTATGGATCTTTGCGTAGATCAATTAATATGGAATATTTACCTAAATTTGACATTGATTTAAATCATAAATGTGAAATTTGCGTAGAAGTAAAATTAACTAAAACTCATTTTCATTCAATTGAACAAAATACGGAGCTACTTGAATTAATTCATAGTGACATTTGTGATTTTAAATCAATTCAAACTAGAAGTGAGAAAAAATATTTTATTTCTTTCATAGATGACTATACTAGATATAGTTATGTTTATTTAATTCGAACCAATGATGAAACTTTGGAAACTTTCATTCAATGTATGAATGAAGTTGAAAATCAACTTGGTAAGAAAATTAAAAAATTACGAAGTGATAGAGGTGGTAAATATAATCACATTTTGGTGAGTTTTGTAAAGAACATAGAATAATTCATCAAACCACCGCTCCTTACTCACCTCAGCAAAATGGAATTGCTGAAAGGAAAAATAGAACTTTAAAAGAAATGATGAATGTCGTGTTAATAAGCTCTGGATTACCTCAGAACTTGTGAAGGGAAGCAATACTTTCTGTTAATTATATACTTAATGAAGTACCCCAAAAGAAAGTGAATCAAACACCTTGTGAAATGTGGCATGGAAGAGTATCAACCTACAAATACTTAAAAGTGTGGAGGGTGTTTAGCTAAAGTGGCTATTCCTAATCTTAAAAAGACTAAGATAGATCCTAAAACTACTGATTGCATATTCATAGGTTATGCCATGAATAGTAGTGCCTATCGATTTTTGATCATTAAATCAGAACATTCTGAAATGCATATAAATACTATTATTGAATCTTGGAATGCAACGTTCCTTTGAACATATATTTTCAAATAAGACTGGACAGGAGGACTAGTACTAATAAAAAACCTTATGATGCCATTTCTAGTCATAATCAAGAACAAGATCAATAACAAGAACAAGATATAGATCAAAATAAGGTAGAGGAACTTAGGCGTAGTAAACGTGTTAGAACCTCAAAATTCTTTGGTCCATATTTTCTAATATTTTTGTTAGAAAATAAGCCTTTAACTTTTAAAGAAGTTATGTCCAGTCCTGAGGCTCCTTTATGGAAAGAGGCTGTAAATAGTGAAGTTTAATCCATATTGCAAAATCACACTTGAGAATTGGTGGATTTGCCACCAGGTTGTAAACCTCTTGAGTACAAGTCGATTTTCAAGAGAAAAATTGAAAGCAGGTAGATCAATTGACAAATACAAGACAAGACTTGTGGTCAAAAGTTGTCACGACCCAAACCCGCCCCTATGGGTTTAGCACCATAACCCGGCCAGTAATCCATGATTACCGAAGGCCTGCTTAACAGTAAGATAGTATTACAGAGTACAGGGGCTGGCGGAAGCCAAAACAGTAATTAAACAATGTCCAATGAGCTGTGACAGTCTGTATGCATAAAGACTTTTCATTCATATGCACATTCAGGACAGAACAGTCTATACATACATGTACAATCATCCAGGGCAGGGACCTAATCCCTATTAAGACAGTACAGTACAGTGCTATTAGTCGATACAGTATTACAAAACAGATGTAGAGACACACGGGGGAAACTAAAACATCCGAAAAGTCGTAGCTTGAACGGGCTCGGAACCTCACAGTGAAGGCACAAATGGTTAAAAGGGAGTCTAACCCACGCTCCTAGCTCCGGTCTGGTGCCTGGACACCTACATATATATATAAACGGTGAGCTAAAGCCTAGTGAATAACATAATGCGTAAAGAGGTTAAGAATGGATGTCCTTTCAGTATTGAAAACAGTTAATTGATTCAGTATATCAGTCATTCAGTCATAACAGTCATATGTGGTACATCCATTAGCAGAACAGTATAGTAAACAGTAGGTCTTGAAAGACTGAGCAGTGAATGATGGCCATCATAACAGTAAACAGAAGTTCCAAGATAGGAACTAACAGAGATCTCTGTAACAGTAGCAGTAACAGTAACAGTAGTTGCTATGGATGCCACAATACAGTTCAAAATAGAAGACATACATTCATTCAGTTAACAATATCAATTCAGAAACAGTACAGTTTAACTATTCAGAAGATATTCATATTTGAACATATCTTTACACAGTTATTACTCACAGAGTTCTGGGCTATAGATAAGCTAGAGCGCGTCCTCAGATGCCAACCCTACACAGTTTACAGGATGAACACACACTAAGTTCACATTCGGGAATCAAAGACTTAGTCCCTACTTAGACTCGGTGCGGTTCTACATCTATATCCTCATTAAGATGTCTTAAACTAGGCCTAGGAATGCCTAACGATGGAATGAGGATGCAAAGATGCATTTTAAAAACATTTTCAGAATTTTCAGAAAAACAGGGTCCCGCTCGAGAGCGTCTTTCCCCGCTCGAGCGTACTGTAAAACATGGCAAAAGTACTGGATGTGTTAAAATCGCGCTCGATGGGCGCTCGATACCCGCTCAAGCGTGAGACACAAGTCCCCGCTCGAGCGTAAATTACCTCACTTGAGCGGACTGCAAAACACAACAAAATGCTAGGAGCACGATTTTCACGCTCGAGCGCTAGTAACCCCGCTCGAGTGTGAGTTCAAAATCTGGAATCCCCAGATTCGAACCTCAAGCACAAAATCAACTTCAAATGTATCAAATCCAACCTTTTTGGTCTAATTTTCTGGGAAACATTTCAAAACTCATAATATTACATGATTCAAAGCTCAATTGTAAAATCAAAGCCCCAAAGGAAGATCAATTAAATCCAATTTCAAACCAAACTTTCAAGAACATGGTAAACATATACACGCATGGATTTAAACAACACCAAGGCTTCAATACTTGCTCCAAAGAGCCAATTCTTACAAAAATATGATGATTTCATGAACCTTAGCTAGAACTTGGACATGCAAGTAACAATTTTCCATGAAATCAACTTCTAAATGCAAGATTATGGACATGCATGCATGGAATGAGCTTCAATTCAACATTATAAGCCATATCTTGGCTCTAATTTTCAATATACCAAGAATCATGCAAGACAATACACAAATACATCAATGGAGGCTGAAATTCTACCTTAGGTCCTCAATTACAAGAATGGAAGCACAATCATACAATCAACCTTCAATTTCTTCCAGTCACCAAGCTAAATTTGTTGAAATCACTCTTTTTCTCTCACTCTCTCCCTCTAGTCGGCTATAGTTCAAGAAATGGCTGATAAAATGTTTTGTTTGAGTGTTTTAAGGCTCAAATGTGTTTTGGATAGTGGCCTATTAAGTGGTAGTTTGGTAAATAAAGCCAATTCTTACCATTTAGCATTATTTAATCAATTTAAACATACCAAATCACATTTTAATTAAATATGCCCTAAAATCACATAAATTCTAATGATCATGAAACATTGATCAATTTCGGATTCGGCTGCCGACAAGGCTTTCAATTTGCAGTTTAAAGCATAAGACATGGACAGATAGTTTAACAGTCAAACAAATAGAAATGCGTTTAAACTAGTACATTCAATCAGTCAGTTCAATATTTCAGTCGATTCAATTACTTATCATAATCAGTCTCAGTTTAGCAGTAATCAGTGGTTAACCAGTAATCAGTGGTGAGGGTTATTACAGTCTCCCCTCCTTATAAAGAGTTTGGTCCTCCAAACTCGAATTACCTTCATTCTGGAAGAAAACAGGATTCAGTGGAAACAGTTCAAGATATCTCTTGGCCATGTCATCTTCCCTTTCCCAAGTGGCGTACACGCCACCATGGTTTTGCCAGTCAACTTTCACTAACGGAATCTCTTTGTTTCTCAACTTGTTGATCCGTCTGTTCACAATTTGAATAGGTCGTTCCTCATAAATGTAGTCATCACTTAGCACTACACGGGTCGGCTCAATCACATGGAAGGGATCCCGGAGGTAGTCCCTCAACATAGAAATGTGGAACACGTTATGCATATGCTCCATTTCAGGAGGAAGCGCTACTTGATACGCCACCGGATTGATTTTCTCGATAATCTCATACGGCCCGACATATCTCGGTGCTAGCTTGCCTTTAACCCCAAAACGGGTCTGCCCTTTCATCGGTGTCACTTTCACAAAAACGTGATCACCTACTTCATATTCTCTGTCTCGCCTGTGGACATCTGCATAACTTTTCTGTCGACTTTGTGCGGTTTTCAGTCTCTGTTGGATCAATTTCACTTTTTCTGTAGTTTCATACACAATCTCGGGCCCAAGCAAAGGCCCATCTCCAACTTCTGCCCAGCAAGTCGGAGATCTACATTTTCTGCCATACAAAGCCTCGAAAGGCGCCATACCGATGCTTGAATGAAAGCTGTTGTTGTAAGCAAATTCGGCTAAGGGCAAATGGCTTTCCCAATTTCCCTGGAAATCAAGGACACACATTCTCAGTAAATCTTCCAAAGTCTGGATGGTTCTTTCTGACTGGCCATCTGTCTGAGCATGGTATGTACTACTTAGTCTCAGTTCAGTACCCAATGCTGTCTGTAGGCTTTGCCAAAATCTCGATGTAAACTTCGAGTCCCTATCAGAAACAATGGACACAGGCACTCCATGCAATCTAACAATCTCATCAATATAGAGTATAACCAATTTGCCCGCATTATAAATTGTTTTGACAGGTAAGAAGTGAGCAGATTTAGTCAGTCTATCAACTATAACCCAAATTGAGTCCTTACCTTTACTGGAGCGAGGTAAACCGACAATGAAATCTATGGTGATATGTTCCCATTTCCACTCCGGTATCGGTAAGGGCTGCAATAAGCCTGCGGGTCGTTGATGTTCGGCTTTGACTTGTTGGCAATGAAGACATTTCGATACAAAATCATCAATTTCCTTCTTCATTCCCGGCCACCAGAAATTAAGTTTCAAATCTTGGTACATTTTCGTATTTCCTGGATGGATAGACAGTTTTGAATTATGGCCCTCTCGCAGAATTCTTCTTTTCAGTTCAGAATCATTCGGTACACACAACCTTCCCTGAAATTTCAGTACATTATTCTCAAATTTGAAATCCGGTCTCGGTTTGGATTCCCGTTCTTCGATGATCTTCTTCAAGAAGTCATCATGTTGCTGTTTCTCTTTAATTTCTTTAATTAATGCCGGTTGAACAGAAATAGCAGCTAAGGTTCCACCTTGTTCACGCAAAACAATCTCAATTTCAAGTCTTTCAAGGTCACGTAGCAATTCTTTCTGCCCGGTGAGTAAACATGCCAAATTCCCAATCGATTTCCGACTCAGTGCATCGGCAACAGTGTTAGCTTTTCCCGGATGGTACAAAATCTGTAAGTCATAGTCTTTGATCGGTTCTAACCATCTCCGCTGCCTCATATTCAGTTCTTTTTGCGTGAAGAAGTATTTCAAACTCTTGTGGTCGGTATACACTTCACATGTTGCCCCATAAAGGTAGTGACGCCAAATTTTTTAGTGAAAACACTACTGCAGCAAGTTCCAGGTCATGGGTCGGGTAGTTCTTTTCATGCGGTCTCAGTTGTCGGGAAGCATAGGCAATAACTCTTCCATTCTGCATTAAAACACATCCCAAACCCTTATGAGAAGCATCACTAAAAATGGTAAAACCATCCGTACCTGAAGGTAGGGTAAGAACTGGTGCAGTCACAAGTCGAGTTTTCAACTCTTGGAATGCTGATTCCCTTTGGTCAGTCCAGTCAAACGATATCCCTTTCTGAGTCAACTGTGTCAGTGGTAGGGCAATTTTGGAGAAATCTTTGACAAATCTTCTGTAATACCCGGCTAACCCCAAAAAGCTTCAGACTTTTGTAACGTTTGTTGGTCTAGGCCAATTTACCACGGCTTCAACTTTCTGTGGATCAACTGAAATTTCATCCCTACTAATAACATGTCCCAAAAACATAACATGATCAAGTCAAAATTCACATTTACTCAATTTCGCATACAATTTCTGTTCTCTTAGGGTCTGTAAGGCAAGTCTCAGATGATGTTCATGTTCTTCTCTACTTTTAGAATAAATCAGAATGTCGTCTATAAATACAACAATAAAGTCATCGAGGAATGGTTTAAAAATTCTGTTCATAAGGTCCATAAATGCAGCAGGTGCATTGGTAACTCCGAAAGGCATAACTAGGAATTCTTAATGTCCATACCTTGTTCGAAAAGCAATTTTGTCAATGTCCTCTGGTTTAACTTTCAGCTGATGATATCTGGATCTGAGATCAATCATAGAGAACACTTGAGCACCCTGTAACTGATCAAATAAGTCGTCAATACGCGGTAATGGGTATTTATTTTTCACAGTTACGTTGTTCAGCTCACGGTAGTCGATACAAAGTCTCAGTGAGCCGTCTTTCTTTTTCACAAACAAGACAAGTGCGCCCCACGGTGAAGTACTGGGCCTGATGAACTTCTTATCTAACAGTTCTTGCAGTTGCACTTTCAATTCTTTCAGTTCAGTCGGAGCCATTCGGTAAGGAGCTTTAGATATTGGCTGTGTACCCGGAATCACATCAACGGTGAACTCAATCTCCCTATCAATCAAATCCCCTGGCAGATCATCAGGAAAAACATCTGGGAATTCTCTGACTATAGGAATACTGTTCACATCAGTTTTAGCATCAGTAGGTACAGTCAATACAGAACATAGATACCCTTTACACCCCTTTCTAATCAGTTTGTATGCTTTCATAGATGAAATCAAATATGGGGGAGATACGACTCCACTTCCGTTAAACACAAATTCGGGTAGGTCAGGTGGACGGAAAACAACTTGTTTTGTCACACAGTCTATAGTGGCATGATATTTTGTTAACCAGTCCATTCCCAATATTACGTTAAAATGATCAATGTTCAGAGGCAGTAAATCAATATACAGATGCATATCCCCAACAATAATTTCACATGTAGGGTACATATAAGCACAAGTCACAGATCCCCCAACAGGTGAAGATACAGCTAACAAGTAATTCATGGGTTCCAATGGTCTATTCAATTTTCGCGAAAAAACATGCGATACATATGAATGTGTAGACCTCGAATCAATCAGAACATATGCATTTTGAGTACAAATTGAGAGAATACCTGACACAACGGTCTCGGTATTCTGCACATCTCCTAGCAACAGTGCGAACACTCGGCCCTGCCTCATAGGCTCTTTTCCAGTCGCTTTAGGGTTAGGTTTTGGTGGGGCAGTTGATGCTGCCGCGCTTGGTGCAGCTTTACTATTGTCCTGAGAAGTGGAAGGGCAGTCTTTAACCATGTGGCCCACCTTACCACACCTGTAACAAGCACCAGAGATTTTATAACAAACTCCCTTATGATTCTTACCACATTTGGAGCAGGGCGGAATAGAACGGTTTCCTGACTAGAACTAGTCGTTGACCCTGTATTCTGCTTTTTATTCAACGGATTGTTCCTGCCTTTCTTGAATTTAAAGCCTCGTCTCTTACCACGCCATTCGGACGCTGGTGTTTCAATTTGTTTCAATGCTTCAATATTTGATTCAGCTATAATGGCCCGGTCAAGAACATCCACATACTTGTGCAATTTCAGCACATTAATTCTGTCAAGTACTTCGACATTAAGGCTGCCTTTGAATTTCTTGGCCTTCTTATAGTCAGTGTCCACCATGTGTGGTGCATACCTGGCAAGTTCAGTAAATTTCGATTCATATTCAGCAACAGACATGGTTCCTTGTCTCAGTTGTTCAAACTCAGCCACCTTTCGATCCCGGACACACTGAGGAAAGTATTTCTCTAAGAAGGATTCCTTAAACTGAGCCCAAGTCACAACTGTGTTGGTGTCACGGACCAGCATCCACCACCTTCTGGCCTCTTCTTGTAAGGTGAAGGTAGCCAGTAGTACTTTATGTGCCTCAGAGCACGGAAACACTTCAAATAACTTTTCTGTTTCAAGAACCCATGCTTCAGCCTTCAAGGGTTCAAGGCCTCCCTGAAAGGATGGCGGTTTCATCTTGCTAAATTTATGTGTTAGAGCAATGATGTCATCATTTACATTCTGTTCCGGCTGTACCGGAGGAGGTGTGGGCTGTTGGTTCTGTTGTTGCTGTTGCCTTAAGGCCTCAGTCAGTAGTTCAATAGTTCTTTCCAGTCTTGCCATTCTGGCTTCGGATGATTCAGTTTCATCAGTGGTTCTTGCATTATCCATTTCACTATATGCAACATGGTAACAATAAACATAGGGAGTTGCATACTTTAAACATGTTAACACATTAGCACATATATTAATGCCATGTCCACACACACTTTTCATGCTCATGTGATGCCCTAATTGCTCTCTTAGGACACCCTATAGCTCATTCGGACACGTGTGTGCAGTATAACTCGTGGTTAAATATCGCTCTGATACCACTCTGTCACGACCCAAACCCGTCCCTATAGGTTTAGCACCGTAACCGGCCAGTAATCCGTGATTACCGAAGGCCTGCTTAACAGTAAGACAGTATTACAGAGTACAGGAGCTGGCGGAAGCCAAAACAGTAAATGAACAATGTCCAATGAGCTGTGACAGTCTGTATGCAAAAAGACTTTTCATTCATATGCACATTCAGGACGGAACAGTCTATACATACATGTACAATCATCCAGGGCAGGGACCTAATCCCTATTAAGACAATACAGTACAGTGCTATCAGTCGATACAGTATTACAAAACAGATGCAAAGACAGATGGGGGAAACTAAAACACCCCAAAGTTGTAGCTTGAATGGGCTCGGAATCTCACAGTGAGACACAGTGGTTAGCTTTGACAAAAGGGAGTCTAACCTACGCTCCTAGCTCTGGTCTGGTGCTTGGACACCTACATATATATATATATATAAACGGTGAGCTAAAACCCAGTGAATAACATAATGCGTAAAGAGGTTAAGAATGGATGTCCTTTCAGTATTGAAAACAGTCAATTGATTCAGTATATCAATCATTCAGTCATAACAGTCATATGTGGTACATCCATTAGCAGAACAGTACAGTAAACAGTAGGCCTTGAAAGACCAAGCAGTGAATGATGTCCATCATAACAGTAAACAGAAGTTCCAAGATAGGAACTAACAGAGATCTCTGTAACAGTAGCAGTAACAGTAACAGTAGTTGCTATGGATGCCACAATACAGTTCAAAATAGAGGACATACATTCATTCGGTTAACAGTATCAATTCAGAAACAGTACAGTTTAACCATTCAGAAGATATTCATATTTGAACATATCTTTACACAGTTGTTACTCACAGAGTTCTGGGCTACAGATAAGGTAGAGCGCGTCCTCAGATGCCAACCCTACACAGTTTACAGGATGAACACACACTAAGTTCACATTCGGGAATCAAAGACTTAGTCCCTACTTAGACTCGGTGCGGTTCTACATCTATATCCTCATTAAGATGTCTTAAACTAGGCCTAGGAATGCCTAGGATGGAATGAGGATGCAAATATGCATTTTTAAAACATTTTCAGAATTTTCAAAAAAACAGGGTCCCACTCGAGCGTGTCTTTCCCCGCTCGAGCGGACATGCAGACAAAGGTTTCCCGCTCGAGCGTCACTTACCACGCTCGAGCGTACTGTAAAACATAACAAAAGTACTGGATGTGTGAAAATCACGCTCGATGGGCGCTTAATACCCGCTCGAGCGTGAGACACAAGTCCTCGCTCGAGTAAATTACCCCGCTCGAGCGGACTGCAAAACACAACAAAATGCTGGGAGCACGATTTTCACGCTCGAGCGCCAGTAACCCCGCTCGAGCGTGAGTTCAAAATCTGGAATTCCCAAATTTGAACCTCAAGCTCAAAATCAATTTCAAATGTATCAAATCCAACCTTTTTGGGCTAATTTTCTGGGAAACATTTCAAAACTCATTATATTACATGATTCAAAGCTCAATTGTAAAATCAAAGCCCCAAAGAAAGATCAATTAAATCCAATTTCAAACCAAACTTTCAGGAACATGGTAAACATGTACATGCATGGATTTAAACAACTCCAAGGCTTCAATACTTGCTCCAAAGAGCCAATTCTTACAAAAACATGATGATTTCGTGAACCTTAGCTAGAACTTGGGCATGCAAGTAACAATTTTCCATGAAATCAACTTCTAAATGCAAGATTATGGACATGCATGCATGGAATGAGCTTCAATTCAACATTATAAGCCATATCTTGGCTCTAATCTTCAATATACCAAGAATCATGCAAGACAATACACAAATACATCAATGGGAGGCTGAAATTCTACCTTAGGTCGTCAATTATAAGAATGGAAGCACAATCATACAATCAACCTTCAATTTCTTCAAGTCACCAAGCTAAATTTGTTGAAATCATTCTTTTCCTCTCACTCTCTCCCTCTAGTCGGCTATAGTTCAAGAAATGGCTGATAAAATGTTTTGTTTGAGTGTTTTAAGGCTCAAATGTGTTTTGGATAGTGGCCCATTAAGTGGTAGTTTGGTAAATAAAGCCAACTCTTGCCATTTAGCATTATTTAATCAATTTAAACATACCAAATCACATTTTAATTAAATATGCCCTAAAATCACATAAATTCTAATGATCATGAAACATTGATCAATTTCGGATTCGGCCGCCGACAAGGCCTTCAATTTGCAGTTTAAAGCATAAGACATGGACAGATAGTTTAACAGTCAAACAGATAGAAATGCGTTTAAACTAGTACATTCAATCAGTCAGTTCAGTATTTCAGTCGATTCAATTACTTATCACAATCAGTCTCAATTTAGCAATAATCAGTGGTTAACTAGTAATCAGTGGTGAGGGTTATTACAAAAAGATATAAACAAAAAGAAGGTCTTGATTACTTTTGACACATACTCACCAGTTACTAGAATAACATCCGTTAGAATACTAATTGTTAATCATATTATTTAATTTTGATTATTTAATTTTGATGATGTCTAAAATATTATTTGTAACAATTTGGATTTTTCTAATATACATATTATTTGACCCAAAATATTATTTTTTTTTAAAATATATATTTGTTAAATATTATTTAAATAAAAATATTTTCAAAAGCTTTACTATTCACTTTTTGAAAAATAGGGTTAATTACTATTCATCTTTTGACAAATCGATTAGTTATATAATTTTGATAAAAATGATTGATTGGTTGTATTATTTTGACAAATTTGATATTTATGGATTGTCTTGTTTTGACAAAATTAATATGGAGTGGTAGAATATATTTAGTTTAAAATATCTACAACTTATACAATATTTTAAAGAGGGCATATATTTTCAGATCCATCATAAATATTATTTAAAGAGATTTTTCTGTGTATGCAAATATTTGATCAGAACATATATAACGTTATATGCAGAATACGTCACGTGCGCTATTAAATTTTTTACATTACATTGATTATATCATATTACAATCAAGCAAGAAGAAAAAGATGGAGTTATATATATATATATTTATATATGTATATATATATATTATAAACAAGATGGAGAAAATTATTTGTTTGTTTGAAAGTTGTGAACTTTGTATTAAATTGTCTACAAAAACGGTGGCTCCATGTTTGAAAAAAACAAAAAGAAAAAATTAGTCTTATTTTTATTCTTATCATTTGCTGACTATTTAAAATTAAGGAGTGTACTTATGTAAGCGATGACATCAGGAGCGTGCTTATGTAAGCCATGACGTCAGGAGCGCGCTTATGTAAGTCATGACGTCAGCAAGGAGCGTCCAACGGGTATATTTTTGTGTATAAATAGAGGTGTTGGATGTTGAGAAGAAACCAAGAACTTGAAGAGAAAAATTTTCTGTGAGCTTCAAAATTCTGAGTATTCTGCTCTTTCACTTTCAGATCTAAGTCTAGCATTTGTTCTTACACTTTCATATCTACTCTTTGTGAGAGAATTATTGTAAAAGAGGGTTTAAATTACCCTTATTCTTATTCCTTATTTTTTAGAGAGATTTTGTAAGGGTAAGGCTTTTATTGTTGAGTGAGGCTCAATAGATAAGAGTAAGTCCTGTGCCAAATCCACAAGCTTGGTGGTGTATTTATTCAATTGATAGTAAAGAAATTCTCAAGGAGGTTCCTTGGGGAGTGGACGTAGGCCAGCGTGCCGAACCACTATAAATCGTAGTGTTTGATTTTCTCTCCCTATCTCTCTTACTTTTATTTTGATAATTATTATTCTGTTTTTTTTTATTTATTAAAATTCTGAATATTGTGTTAATTTTAATACTGTGAAATTTTTAATAACCCAATTCACCCCCCCTCTTGGGTTGCCTATCTGGGATAACAATTGGTATCAGAGCCTAGACTCTAATTTCTGTGACTTAACCGTCTTAGAGTAGATCATAGCAACCCCTAGTTATTCCTTACCCGAGGGACAAGCATCTAATAGGCCACCTCTATTTAGCGGCACAAATTTTAGCTATTGGAAAACTAGGATGACCATACATATTCAATCTAATGATTATGAATGTTGGAAAAATATTTGTAATGGTTCAAAAATTCCTACCAAAACTGTAGATGGACTTAGGGTCCAAAACCTGAAGATGAGTGGGATGAATCAGATACTAGAATGGCCCAAATTAATGTCAAAGCTACAAACATGTTGTACTGCGCCTTAGATGCCAACGAGTTCAACAGAATTTCCACATGTAAAACCGCAAAAGAAATTTGGGACAAGCTTATAGTGACTCATGAGGGAACTGAACAAGTTAAAGAATCTAGAGTCAGTTTGCTAGTCCATAATTATGAACTCTTTAAAATGAAGCCTGATGAAACTATTCCTCAAATGTTTACTCGTTTTACTGATATTATTAATGGTCTAACTTCTCTTGGCAAAATATATACTAATGCTGAAATTGTAAGAAAAGTGCTTAGGTCATTGCCAAAAAGTTGGGAGACAAAAGTCATCGCCATTACCGAAGCCAAGGATTTATCAAAGCTAAGTCTAGATGAGTTAATGGGATCTCTCTTAACTCATGAGCTCATAATGCAAGAAGGAAAGGAAGAGGAGGACAACAACAAAAAGAAAGGAATAGCCTTTAAATCCACTTCGAAACATCAAGAGGAAGATGATTCAGATGAGGATGAGGAAATGGCATTCATCACTAGAAAGTTCCAAAGGTTTGTGAGAAAGAAACAAGGCGTACGAAATTTTTTCAGAAAAGACTTCAACAATAGGGATTTTCAAAGAGGAAAAAATCACAAAAAATCTGAAGTAACCTGCTACGAATGCAACAAACCTGGACACTACAAATCAGAATGTCCAGAACTTAAGAAAAAATTTAAGAAGGACAAGAAGAAAGCTATGATTGCAGCATGGGGAGAAGATAGTGATGAAAGCGACACAGAAACCGAAGTTTGCAAAAACGAGGTTGCTAACCTATGTTTAATGGCACTTGGAAATGAAAATGAGGTAAATGACGAATCCTTTACATTTGATGAATTACAATTAGCTTTTGATGAATTACATGCTGAATTTAAGAAACTTAATTTGAAAAATAATTGCCAAAAGAAAGTAATTTCAAATTTATCAAAAGAAAATGAATCATTGACTTCCAAGATAAATGTTTTAGAAAATGAAGCCATGAAAATAAAAAAGGAAAATGAGATTTTAACTCAAAAAGAGTCTTCAATTTCTGAAAAACATTTAGTTGTATTGCAAAAAGAAAACGAGTCTTTAAAAAATGAGCAAATTATTTTGAAAGAAAATATTGAAGACTTCAAAACTACTCTTTCAAAGTTTACTCAAGGTCGAGAGACGTTAGATAAAATTCTTAAAAATCAAAACCCTACTTTTGGTAGAGCCGGAATTGGATATAAACCTTTTTCAAAAGTAAAAACTGCCAAAAATGGCTTTGTATATGCATCTTCTAATCATTCTTATCTCACATGTCATTTTTGTGGAACAAAATGTCATATTTCACCTTCATGTCCTATTAAAAGAAATCTTTTTGCTAAAATAAAAAAGATGTGGGTCCCTAAAGATATCTTAAGAGTGTCAAATTCTAACTTTTATGGACCCAAGAAAAAATGGGTACCAATAGAGAAATCAAATTTTTGTAGGTATGTTTCAAGACAAAATCCAGTAACGATAGATGGTATCTCGACAGTGCATGTTCGAGGCACATGACTGGAGATAAAGCTATGTTCGCCACACTCCAACCAAAGGATGGCGGATATGTGACTTTTGGCGACAATAGCAAGAGTAAAATCATTGGTGTAGGAAGTATTGGTAAAAATCCCTCTCCTATTATTGAAAATGTTTTATTTGTTGAAGGTTTAAAACATAACTTGCTTAGTATTAGTCAATTATGTGATAAAGGTTATAGAGTTATTTTTGAGAAAACTCATTGCACTATTGAAAACACTTTAGAAAATAAAACTTTATTTATAGGTTATAGACATGAGAATGTATATGTGTTTGATTTGCATGATTTGTCTTCTCATTTTAATATTAAATGTTTATCTGCTATAAATGATAATGGTTGGCTTTGGCATAGAAGATTAGGACATGCTCATTTTGATTTAATTTCCAAACTTTCAAAAAATGAGTTAGTCATAGGTTTACCAAAAATTATTTTTGAAAAAGATAAACTTTGTGATGCATGTCAATTTGGAAAACAAACTAGAATTTCTTTTAAATCCAAAAATATTGTTTCAACTACTAGACCGCTTCAACTCTTGCATATTGATCTATTCGGACCATCTAGAACATTAAGTTTAGGAGGAAAATCTTATGCCCTTGTGTGTGTTGATGATTATACTAGATATACATGGGTATTATTTTTAGCACACAAAAATGAAGCTTTTTATAATTTCTCAAAACTTTGTAAAAGAATTCAAAATGAGAAAAATCTTAATATTTGTAGTATTAGAAGTGATCATGGTAGAGAATTTGAAAATGATGATTTTATTATGTTTTGTGATGACTTAGGAATAGATCATAATTTCTCAGCCCCTAGGACTCCTTAACAAAACGGTGTGGTTGAAAGAAAAAATAGAACTCTTGAAGAAATGGCTCGTACTATGCTTTGCGAAAATAATTTGCCTAAATATTTTTGGGCGGAAGCTGTTAACACTGCATGCTATGTTATAAACCGTGCCATGATTAGACCTATTCTTAAGAAAACCCCTTATGAACTTTGGAAAGGAAGAAAACCTAATATTAGTCACTTGCGTGCTTTTGGTTGTAAATGTTTTGTATTAAACAACAATAAAGATAACTTAGGAAAATTTGATGCTAAATCGGATGAAGCTATATTTCTTGGTTATTCTATGTCTAGTAAAGCTTATAGAGTATTCAATAAAAGAACTCTACTTGTTAAAGAATCTGTGCATGTTGTTTTTAATGAATCTAACGATATTATTTCCAAGAATCTTGTAAGTAATGATATTGTAGAAAATCAACCAAGCATGGAGAGCATTTATAAAAAGGAAAATGAAGAAAATCCATTACGCGAACAAGAAGAAGAAATGACAATGAAGAAACTTCAAGAAATATATGCTCTTCCAGAAAGTGACTCAAATCTACCAAAAGAATGGAAGTATGCTCATGGCCACCCCAAAGACCTCATCATAGATGATGCGGCGGAAGGTATAAAAACTCGTTCCTCTATTAGAAATATTTGTGGTAACTTAGCATTTGTTACACAAATTGAACCAAAATCATTTTTAGAAGCTGAAAATGATGAAAATTGGATTTTAGCAATGCAAGAAGAATTAAATCAATTTGAAAGAAATGAAGTTTGGTTTTTGACCCCTCGACCTAAGGATCATCCCGTTATTGGTACAAAATGGGTTTTTCGAAATAAAATGGACGAATCTGGAGTGGTTACTAGAAATAAAGCTAGATTAGTAGCTCAAGGCTATAATCAAGAAGAGGGAATTGATTTTGATGAAACTTTTGCACCAGTTGCTAGACTTGAAGCTATTAGAATATTACTTGCTTTTGCGTGTTTTAAAGATTTTAAATTATATCAAATGAATGTTAAAAGTGCTTTTTTAAATGGGTATATTTCGGAGGAAGTCTATGTTGAACAACCTCCCGGTTTTGAAAATCATAAATACCCAGATCATGTTTTCAAACTTTCAAAAGCTTTATATGATTTGAAACAAGCTCCTAGAGCATGGTATGAAAGATTGAGTAATTTTCTACTTGACAAAGGCTTTTGTAAAGGAAAAATTGATACAACACTTTTTATAAAAATCAAAAAAGAAAACATGCTAATTGTTCAAATTTATGTTGACGATATCATTTTTGGTGCTACTAATGAAAATTTGTGCAAAGAGTTTGCTAAAGACATGCAGGGTGAGTTTGAAATGAGTATGATGGGGGAATTAAATTACTTTCTTGGTCTACAAATTAAACAAACTAATGATGGAATACATTTAAATCAAACAAAATATATCAAAGATCTACTCAAAAGGTTTGAAATGGAATCATCAAAGCCTGCAGCAACTCCAATGAGCACATCAATAAAAATCGACAAAGATGAGCAAGGTAAACCTGTAGATGAAAAGAAATATCGAGGTATGATTGGTTCTTTACTCTATCTTACTGCAAGTAGGCCCGACATAATGTTTAGTGTTTGTATGTGTGCACGTTTTCAATCTGTACCAAAAGAGTCACACATCACCGCAGTCAAACGTATTTTCAGATATCTTGTTGGCACTCAAAATTTGAGATTATGGTATCCTAAAGGAACCACCTTTGAACTTTTTGATTACTCAGATGCCGACTTTGCGAGATGTAGACTTGACCGAAAAAGCACTAGTGGCACTTGTCATTTTCTTGGACACTCACTCACTTCTTGGTTTTGCAAAAAACAAAACTCAGTGGCTTTGTCAACTGCTGAAGCAGAATACATTGCCGCCGCTGGGTGTTGTGCACAATTGCTTTGGATGAAACAACAACTTCAAGATTTTGGACTTCACTATGATAAAATTCCTATAAAATGTGACAACACAAGTGCCATTAACCTTTCAAAAAATCCTATTCAGCACTCACGCACTAAACACATTGAAATAAGGCATCATTTTCTAAGAGATCATGTACTCAAAGGTGACATTAAACTCGAATTTGTGCCTAGAAATCGTCAATTAGCTGACATATTTACCAAGCCTCTCAATGAAGAACAATTTTGTTATATTAGAACAGAACTTGGTATGATGAATACTCCAAGATAATGTGTATATGAAAAAATGATTTTTATTAAATAAATAATTAAATAAAATAACTATAGTAATAATTATTATTATTATAAAAAATAATAACAATAATAATAATATACTTATATTTATATATATAATTTTTTTTCTCTCTCTCCCGTTCCGTCTCTATCTCTCACCCACTTTCTCCCTTACTCTCTCTTTTTCTCTTTCTCTTGGTCTCTCGCTTTTCCCTTCTTCCTCAGCCGACTCCATATCCATGTTCACCATCATCTACAACCATCTCAACCATCCACAAAATCATCCATCACTTTCATCACTACTATCATTTACCCAAATCCCTCACCAATCCACCGAACTCCATCACTTCTCTACCCAAAAATCTGCATCACCATCTTTACCGATCCATCAAGTTCCATCGCCGATCCACCAAGATCCGTGACAGATCCATCAAGATCCATTGTCGATCTACACAAATTCATCACTGATCTACCCAATCTTCTCCATTTCTTCCGATCAGCAAGGTCATCACCGATCAACATGTTAAAATTATTGTTGCACTGTGTTGTACTTTTTTACTTGTTATATGTGCTCCAAATTCTCTTGGATTTAATATTGGTTGCTTCTACCTTGATTGAAGTATTTGTTTTTATTTTTATTTTCTCCTTTTATGCTAGTGCACTTGGTGTAGTTGTTTATGGCCAGATCTTAAGGGGCCCTTGGTATTATAGATTGGTAATTTGTTTCTTCAAATTTATGTAACTTTTAGTGCATTAATTCAGGGGGAGACTCATATATTTTCATTATAAAACTATAAAAAAAAAAAGGGGGGGCATGTGTAGATTCTGTGCATAATTTTAGGGGGAGTATATATACATATTTTTTTTACTTCTTGTCTGTCATACTCCTTATCTGCACCAACAACCAAATTTTTTTTGTGCAACGACAGAATTAAAAAAAAAAAAAATAATAATAATAATAATAACATAAATAATAAATGAAGAAATGCTCGCATTTTATTTCAGAAAAAGAAAATATTACTCGATTAGATGTAAATTTTCCGAAGGCTTCACAGATTTTTTCTTTTTCACTTCTCTCAATAATTTTTCATGAGCCTCTTTCACATGTCTCTCTCTATTTTCAATTTCTGTGAGTCTTGGCATTATCATCGTTGCATAATAATGCACTGCATTCTCCAACTGTGCATTTTTCCTTTTTAGTTCTTTCTTCTCCTTACACATATTAACTAGTTGTTGTTTTACCAAGCACACCTCATCTCTCCATTGCTGATTTTCTTGTACTCTTGCTTGTAATCGTCACGCCATATTGGAAACTGCAGTCATGGCCTGTGTACTAAGAGCCATAGTGTTATTAATAGCATCGAAATCATTTCGATTGCTAATACCACTAGAACCCTCATTTACAGGCATAGCATGTGCCTGCGTCACTGGTACTCTCTCATTTGCCTGCATTACAGGCACCTCATGCAGGTCCGACTCATTGATCGCCAAGGTAAGGAATGACATGATTACAAAAGAAGCTACCACAAATTTTTCTCTCACACACTTGATGATTTTGTATCTTTGCATCTGATCTATGTCACTTTTTATACACTCCATTGCTCCATTACTCGATGCATATCTGCTATATCTGCTCAAATCTTTTGTTTGTCCATATTTCCTGCGCTCGAGATGCTCCAAAATCCCCACAATGATTCCGACAAGACCGAAGGCCCATTATTTTATTTTTGGCCGCTCAAATTATTGTATCAAATGTGTTTGTTTCTTATCTTCATCTTTATTTTGATGATGTCAAAGGGGGAGAAAAAATATGATCACTTTTCACTTTTGACAATTATATGTTGTAGGGTTATCAAATAATTTGTCAATGTTATTTTGTGTCAAATCCATACAAATATTGCCATCATCAAAAAGGGGGAGATTGTTAATCATATTATTTAATTTTGATTATTTAATTTTGATGATGTCTAAAATATTATTTGTAACAATTTGGATTTTTCTAATATACATATTATTTGACCCAAAATATTATTTTTTTTAAAAATATATATTTGTTAAATATTATTTAAATAAAAATATTTTCAAAAGCTTTACTATTCACTTTTTGAAAAATAGGGTTAATTACTATTCATCTTTTGACAAATCGATTAGTTATATAATTTTGATAAAAATGATTGATTGGTTGTATTATTTTGACAAATTTGATATTTATGGGTTGTCTTGTTTTGACAAAATTAATATGGAGTGGTAGAATATATTTAGTTTAAAATCTCTACAACTTGTACAATATTTTAAAGAGGGCATATATTTTCAGATCCATCATAAATATTATTTAAAGAGATTTTTCTGTGTATGCAAATATTTGATCAGAACATATATAACGTTATATGCAGAATACATCACGTGCGCTATTAAATTTTTTACATTACATTGATTATATCATATTATAATCAAGCAAGAAGAAAAAGATGGAGTTATATATATATATTTATATATGTATATATATATATTATAAACAAGATGGAGAAAATTATTTGTTTGTTTGAAAGTTGTGAACTTTGTATTAAATTGTCTACAAAAACGGTGGCTCCATGTTTGAAAAAAACAAAAAGAAAAAATTAGTCTTATTTTTATTCTTATCATTTGCTGACTATTTAAAATTAAGGAGTGTACTTATGTAAGCGATGACATCAAGAGCCTGCTTATGTAAGCCATGACATCAGGAGCGTGCTTATGTAAGTGATGACGTCAGGAGCGTGCTTATGTAAGCCATGACGTCAGCAAGGAGCGTCAAACGGGTATATTTTTGTGTATAAATATAGGTGTTGGATGTGGAGAAGAAACCAAGAACTTGAAGAGAAAAATTTTCTGTGAGCTTCAAAATTCTGAATATTCTGCTCTTTCACTTTCAGATCTAAGTCTAGCATTTGTTCTTACACTTTCATATCTACTCTTTGTGAGAGAATTATTGTAAAAGAGGGTTTAAATTACCCTTATTCTTATTCCTTATTTTTTAGAGAGATTTTGTAAGGGTAAGGCTTTTATTGTTGAGTGAGGCTCAATAGATAAGAGTAAGTCCTGTGCCAAATCCACAAGCTTGGTGGTGTATTTATTCAATTGATAGTAAAGAAATTCTCAAGGAGGTTCCTTGGGGAGTGGACGTAGGCCGGCGTGCCGAACCACTATAAATCGTAGTGTTTGATTTTCTCTCCCTATCTCTTTTACTTTTATTTTGATCATTATTATTCTGTTTTTTTTTATTTATTAAAATTCTGAATATTGTGTTAATTTTAATACTGTGAAATTTTTAATAACCCAATTCACCCCCCCTCTTGGGTTGCCTATCTGGGATAACACTAATTGCCATTGCATCTTTGAACAATCTAGAAATTTATCAAATGGATATGAAAACCACTTTCTTAAAAGGTGAGTTAGATGAAAAAATTTACATGGAACAACTAGAATGATTTTCTGTTCTAGGGAAAGAAAAAAAAAATGTGTGTAAATTGGTTAAATCATTATATGGTTTAAAACAAGTGTTAAAGCAATGGCATGAGAAATTTGACAAAGTAATGATGTCAAATGGATTTAAAATTAATGAATGTGGCAAATGTGTTTATATTAAAAACACAGGCAAAGGTTATGTGATAGTATGTCTTTATATGGATGATATGCTCATCATAGGTAGTAATAATGACATAATTAAAACTATCAAGAAAATGTTGAATAAACATTTTAACATGAAGGACATGGGGATTGCTGATGTAATACTTGGTATGAAAATTACCAAAACATCAAAAAGTTATGCTTTGTCACAATCACATTACATTGAGAAAATACTTGACAAATTTAGGAAAAATGATGATCATCTTGCTAAAATACCTGTGGATGTTAATTTGTTTCTTTCTAAGAATGTACATGAAAGTATTTTTCAACTAGAGTATGCGAAAATTATTGGAAGCTTAATGTACTTGATGAATTGCACTTGCCCGGATATAGCTTATGCAGTAAGTAAATTAATTAGATATACGAGTAATCTAGAAGGAGAACACTGGAAAGCAATTATAAGAGTTTTAAGATATCTCCGATTTACTCGTAATATAGGGCTTAATTATACTAGATATCCGGCAGTACTTGAATGATACCGTGATGCAAGTTGGATATCGGATACTAGAGACTCAAAATCCACCAGTGGGTATACCTTTACTCTTGGTGGGACGGCTGTATCTTGGAAATCTTCCAAACAGACTTGCATTACTAGGTCTACTATGGAATCAGAATTTATAGCTTTAGATAAAGCTGGAGAAAAAGCTGAATGGCTTCATCATTTCTTTGAAGATATTCCAATATGGCCAAAACTGGTGCCTGTTATATGCATACATTGTGATAGTCAATCAGCAATAGGTAATGCACAGAGTCATATGAATAACGGTAAGTCACGACACATTCGTCGTTGACATAACACTGTGAGACAACTACTCTCTAATGGAATTATTTCCATTGAATATGTAAAGTCTAAAGACAACATAGTGGATCCACTAACCAAGGGGTTAGTAAGAGAGTTAGTTAAGAATTCATCGACGGGAATGGGTCTTAAGCCTGTTAAATAAGAGTTACCATAACAGGAACCCAATCTAGTTGACTAGAGATCCCAAGATCTTGGTTCAAAAGGACAACCGAGTTGTGTATGACTCATAAGGATCACTGGAGAGTGAAACTCCTACCCATTTCTATGATGCTATAGTGATGTCTACAGCATTTTAGGTTAAGTAATACTTTTAATAATTCTTATATCTACGAATACCTAGTGGAGTATAACAGGATACTCTTCATAAGAATCACCTATGTGAGTGTGAACTGGGCCGATTCTATGAGATTTGTGAAGGGCTACAACTTTTTAAAGCACTCATAAAAGACCAGGTTGTTCAGGGCCAAAATGAACACAATAGTGAGAACTAAACCGTGTCTGGTGATATACTGTGTGAGTTCTATTGTCTTGGTTTACACTGTTAGGTTTTTATTCTTAGCAATCTCGTTTGACAAAACTCCTTTCAGTTGTAATTTTATTCGATTTTTTATTTCAGTGAGGCTATAAGTTTTAAATGCGAATCCAACCCGAATTGTGTCTTGCAGAGAAGTTTCAGAAGTTAATTCTTTCATGTTTGCCACTTCGCTGACTATGTTGGATATTAGGGTTTATATTTGGAGTTTCTTTGGTAGTTTTCTTTGATATTTGATTGAGTATTCAACTCTTGATTTAAAAAGTATACATCAAAGGATTGTTTGTTTATTCAATGCAAAAAAAAAAAGAGTTGTTCTTCGATGGATTCTGGAAAATTCGAACCTGAAGCTTTGATGGATTCTGGAGTGGCTCATCATCGTGAATTTGACATCGGCGTTGTGGATTCAACGTTGGGCAAGATGATTCTGAGGTGAAGACCGTGGTAGAAGAAGCATATAAGGGTCGGTTCAATTCGAGCGTGGATTCGCTAGGTAATTGAGAGTACACTTGTGTCATTCCTTTTGTCTTCTTAGTGGATTGTTTTGTGGCGTTTGCCCGTGGTTTTTTTTTATCACAATTGGAGGCGCTCTAATTGTGGTTTTTCCACGTTAAAATCGTTGTGTTGATTTGTCTTGATTGTTTGATTGAGATTGTTATTTACTGCTTAAAATTGATACATAATCACAAATTGATATCTAAGGGATTTCTAAATTTTTCATACACAAATGGCTAAACAGTTTAAGACATCATATTTACTGATTAGCTAGTAAATCCGATAGTGTCTCACAAGGGAAGGTTCAAAGCCAAAAGCTACCTATCCTTTGTAGAATATTTCCAATTTATGTACTATCTATAATTAGATTATGTTGTTGCATTTTCTCTTCGTCAAATTCCATTCATGTGGCAGATTGTTGGAATTTATTTTAGGCCAACTTAGAGCCCAAATTTGAGTGGGTCCCACATGTCTTTTGGGATGGATCCAAAGAGGTGACGTGTTCCTTACCGCATGGCAAGTCACAAGGTGAAGACGATTCGTCAAAATCATTTATGAGTGAATATGAAGTTGACGTCGTTTTCGGGTTCATGTAATGGACAACTAAAGTGTAAAATATAGGTTTCCTTGAAATGATACTCCCACATTGAAAATTTAAAAAAACTTATATGTGTATATAAGTTCTAAGAGGTAACACTTGGGTTGGGTCCCAAGGGGCACTCCAAATTTGTAGAAGGGAGGAGTTATGGACAAAGTGGCTTTTGGCTCAAACCACTACACGCGCGCACGCCGCCGTCGCCGTCTGTCTGACCGGCCGGCTGAGCCAAGCCATGTCGGGCGCAGTTGTGGGTCGGGTCGGTCCTAATATTAATTTTGTGGACAAAAAATTATTTAAATTTTTCCCAAAATTCTCGCAGGAAAAATATTTTTGTTGAATGAGATTAATTCAAATTTCTTCGCCAAAATTTGAATTCAATTTTCTGCCTCCTCCTGTCTGAAATTCCCTTCTAGTCTCCAATAGATTCAAACTATCTAACAAGTTTGAAATTGCCCAGCAGTTATCTGTTCAAACAGATTTGAAACTGCCCAGCAGTTATTTGTTCAAAACTATTTTGCACCTGTTCAATTTGAAATTGTATCTGTTCGGTTTGAATCTCATACCTATTCGGCCCTATAAATGCAGACTTGTTTCCAGCAATTGTTGAATTCGAAAAATTCATTTGTTTCTTTCCAGATTTTGCTCTCTTGCATTGTTGTTCTTCATACTAGTTTTTTAGGAAAAATTATGAAAATATAGAACACAGGTTTTGATTCGCTGTACAGATTGTTTGGAGTGCTATTGCAATCTGTGTAGATCATTGTATCCTGGGAGATAGACGTCATTCATCCGTAAGCACCAAAGCAGGGCAAATCTGTCTTAAGGACAAAATGTCACACATTCGACTTGATTTAAGTTTGTACTTATTTGATTCGGTAAATAAATTCTATAAATAATTTATTTTATTTATTTGATTTAGTTTTAACTTATTTATTTTACATAGAAAATTATTTCAACACGAGCAACTAAGCTGCCTACGTAGTTGAAGATGTGGATAGAGACTCAGCATATCATGATAGATTATTTTGAAGCCTGTCTTGGATTTTGAAACCTGTCTTGATACAGATGGTATAATAAAGATATAATGTGGATAGAGGCTCAGATTATTGTTCTGCTACCTTTTCAAAATCTGATTTTGCCATTGTCTAATTTTGGCAACAAAGAAAAAGATTGAAGCAAACATGTGTGAATATGTGTATTTAATGATGGGTCATTGTTCCATGATTTCATGGTTTTACTAGAGAGGAATCATGTGCCAAGTGGGGGCATTGTTCTTTTTTGTGGGTAAGAATTTGGTCCAAGGTTCAATCAGATGCCAATTTAGTTGTATTGGATTCAATAGTTGTAGTAATTATACCATTTTTTTAATTCTTATACCATGAGAATTTGATATAGAGTGTTTGGTCTTGCAATTTTTCAAACATATCGATAGAGACTATGACAAACGATATTGGCAAAGATCAAATGACACGTGTTTGGAATTATGTGAATTTTGATGTAGAGATTGGAAACATGGTGGAAAGTGGAAAATAGGATCCATTGCTTTTTGTGAGGGACGCCATTGGATTTTGGGCCTAGTTCATCGTTTCGGGCTTTAATTTTTTATTTTTACCACTTTTTTAAGTTTTGTCCCGTCAATTACATAATCTATACAATTTTAATTTTGATTAATTTTTTCTTTCTTTTTCTTTGTGGTATTTAAATTTGAGTTTAACTCAAAATTATTATTTTTAGTTATTTTTCTTTATTTATTGAGTAATTATACTAACCGATCTTAAAATTTGAAGAAAATATATATTTTTTCATTAATAAAAGAATGGCTACAAATATCAAGATAATTACATTAAATTGGACAATCAACTATATAAGAAAGGCACAACCTAGCCCAGTTGGTTTGGAGAATTTTTCATAATTATATTGGACTGCATTACAATTTTAATTCATATAACATTTAATCAATTTAATTAGTAACTTGTTAGTTATATAGATAAAAAAATGATGTTATTATATATATATTATAGTAAAAACATATATATTTTAGCTTATTTATCTTTTGTATTTATACATTATTTATATTAGTTTTGATGATTTTAATCTTATTAAAAGATAATCCGGTGTAAGTATGCCAAGAAGGGAGCCGTAGTTTTCACTTCACTTTACTCCAAATACACTCCGTTCTATATCTTTATTATATGCAATTACATTAATTTAACCAGATATGTTTGGTTTTTATAAAAACCATTTGAATCAAGTAGTGTAGTAATTCACATGGTTCTCGCTGGAAAACGCTTTCGGAGATCAAGATTCTATTTTTTTTTCATCAAAAACAAGAAGGAAGTAAGCTTGACTTTGTTATTTTGGAATTTTAGTTTTTTTTATGTATTTTGTGTGAAAATGTATTAATGTAACTATGCATAATAAGAATAAAAAAGAAAAGTGTATTTGGAGGAAAGTGAAGTGGGAATAAACAACTCCCTAAAAGAATTCTAATCACTTTGTTTGGTTTTGGTTTTAGAAAACAGTTTTCAGAAAATTCTAATTTTTTTTTATTTTATGTATTTTATGTTTTCAATGAATTTTTTTAATATTTTAAGCATTTTTTTTTTAAATTTTTAGATATACCTAACATAAATACACTTAAAAAGTATAATATTTGTGAAAAAAATATTTAAAAAATACACTAAATACCAAAATATATATATAAAAAATACGAAAAATTCAATACATTTTTCGTATTTTTGTGTATTTATTAATTTTTTAAAATATTTTTCCACAAGTATTTTACTATTTAAATACATCTAAGTAAGGTGCATTTAAAAAAGTAAAAAAATTACTTTAAATTTTAAAAATATTCACTAAAAATAAAAAAAATAAAAATTTAATTTTCAGAAAATTAAATTCAAAAAACAGAAATCAAATACACTGATTGTTATTATTGCTACAAATTTTGGGCTTACACATTCCGCTGCATCATAATTCCATGGCTATCTGCCTGAAAAGGCCGAAAGGTCATATTTGTGTGTATGATTGAGAGTTTATGGATCCGTTTGTTTTCAAAAGTAAATTGGGTAAGATTATTAGTAAAGAGATTATTAATAAAGAGATTAAGAAAAATTGTATTGTTTAATAATCAGTGGACTAGCAATAGTTCCTGTTTATTTTGACATATTGGAATTAGATTAATTATGTAAAATTTCACAAATACCCATACTATCAAATTTGGGCTTATACCAACTAATAAATGCATTACATATTTTAATATTAAAAAAATATTTTATAAATATTAAAATTATATTTCATAAATATATATTTTTTTGGTACTATTTTATTTATTTATTTATTTATTTGGTTTAAATATTATTATACTATTACATTTTTATATTAACAATTATTTTTATATTAAATTATTTTGATATAAAGAATGGCGGAGTAAAAAATGATAAAATAATTTTAAAAAATGATAGTGAAAAAATCATACTAACCAAGTAGAGTAAATAAATTAAATACGAAAATAGAGGCAAAATAGTAAATTCCCCTCTAATCCCAAGGAATTATTTTTCTAATATCATTTCCTAATCACATCTATGGAGGCCATTAAAAATTACAAACAAATGCAATATTAATAGATCCTACATTTATCCTAATCCAATCACATCCCCAATATCCCAAAACAAACTGATCCTGTGTGAGTTCTGTATGATATTTATTTATTTATTTGTAGTGGTTGGGATTGGGATGGTTGAATAATTGTCCTTCATTCTATGCCAAATGGTGAATAACCCTCCATGGGACTGTTTGTTGGGAGTGAAATGGGGGGGATCAATATCATGTGCATTTGTTTAGTACATTTTTCTGTAATGGAATGCTATGGCTTCGATACGTGGATTGGTTGAGATGGGACTAAATTAGTTATTAAAAGACAAAATAAATTAAAGAGTCAATAAAAAAAATATCACATCTAAATCATAATTATTTTATTTTTACTCACAAAAGTTAAAAAAATCAAAAAAAATCAACCCAAACAAGCTTTTTAGTTCCAAACTAAAAAAGTCACAACTCTAAAATGTCAACTAAATTTTTTTTTTGCCAAACTACAACTATGTTGGGCCTGTACTTTTTTCTGTCATCATTTCATATATGGTTTTTTTTGTTACAAATAAAAAATAAAAAATAAAAAGCTTCGGGTTTTTTAGTTTCTTTTAAGGGAATTTACATGTAAGTCTTAAGTAGACTTATTATTTAATAAGTCTTATAATAATTAATGATATTTTTCATTATACATTATTAAAAAATGTTACTAATTATTAATTTTCAGTAACAGATTGAAAATTGTCGCAAAAATGTCACTAATTATAAATTTTAGTGACTGTTTAAAAAAATTGTCACAAGAAAACGTTATTAATTTTCAACTTTCAGCAATAGTTTAAAAAATTCATCACAGAAAAGTATCACTAATTATAAGTTTTAGCGACAATTTATAAAAATCGTGACAAAAAAAGTCACTAATTATCAATTTTTGGCGACATGCAAACAATTGTAATAAAAAAATATTTTTAACAACTATTGTACTATAACTTATTTTTAACAGGATTTGATGAAAATTAAATCTAATTATTAAGACGTATTGATAGTTTACCTTTTAAGCTTTATGGCTGAAATAGCTCCACCACAATCATCTCCCTTTGCTTTACTTTTCAAATACACATATATTTTTAGGCAAATTATGATGGTAGTCTTTATGTTGTTTTGATCTTTATAATTTTTATTAATTGATTTTGATCCTGAATTTATAAGTTTGTTTCAATTTGGTCTAATTGATTACAATTCTTAACATTTTTTTTTATAGAAAATATGTACCTAAGTGACGTGTCATATTTTTAAAAGTAAAATTATAAGCTTACTCAATTCAATGAGTTAACCTCAACCAATTCAATAATAATTTTCCATCAAAAACACTAACGACATTATCAGTTGGAACAAATTAACACAAAATCATAAATTAAAGGTCAAAATTCAACCAATTGAAAATGTGATGACCAAAATAACACAAGAGACAAAATATAGAGGCCATTGGTGTAATTTGCCTTATATTTTTTAAGATACTAAAAATTAATTTTCCAAAAAAATGATGAAAAATTCAAGGGCCTCCTCATTTATTTATTTATTTTTATTTTATTTTTATTTTTTTGTGCAAAATAGTCAAAAACGTTTTTTGGGTACTTATTTTCTCCAAACTAATTTTTATATTTTTTCGAAAAACATATTATAAAAATGAAATCAAGCAGAA
The DNA here is from genome assembly GCA_036172215.1 of Camellia granthamiana. Taxonomy (NCBI): domain Eukaryota; kingdom Viridiplantae; phylum Streptophyta; class Magnoliopsida; order Ericales; family Theaceae; genus Camellia; species Camellia granthamiana. Next base: position 103,616,726 of record CM069904.1, on the reverse strand, counting down.
ACTAATTTTTAATAGTTTTTGGGTACTTATTTCCTGTTTCTAGTTTTGGTTATCTCGGAATCCGATTGGTGGCAAATGAATTCCTGACTAAATGGAAAGTGTTATATACTGAATTTTGATATAAAATAATGTAACGGTATCATTTTTGTAATTATGAATCAAAATTCTAATTTTTTTAAATAAATAAATATAAATATGACATATCATCCTATATGAACTTCTTGATATATTTGAGTTGAATCAAAATCAAGAATAATTGAGTTTTGACCACCTTCAAAGTTACAACTTGTTATGAAACTAATGTTTTTCTTTTTTTTTTATTGAAAAAATGCTAGAAATAAATAGATTTAATTTTTTACTATAAGATATAAAGGTATGAACCTACGTGTAATTATTAATATGAATTTCATTCAGTGTGTTTGGTTTGAGTTTTCTGAATTAAATTTTTTGAAAATTGAGTTTTTTAGTTTTCGTATTCTTTTGTTTTTAGTGAATATTTTTTAAATTTTAAACATTTTTTTTTACTTTTTTAGATGCACCTTAGTTAGATGTATCTAAAAAGTAAAAAATTTGTGAAAAAATATTTTAAAAAATTAATAAATACATAAAAATACAAAAAATGTACTAAATTCTTGTATTTTTTTATATTTTTGGTATTTAGTGAATTTTTAAAAGATTTTTTTTACAATTTTTTTACTTTTTAGGTGTATTTATGTTAGGTGTGTCTAAAAAGTAAAAAAAATTGCTCACCATATTAAAAAAAATTGGTAAAAATAAAAAAAAAAAACACGAAAAATAAGAAAGTAAAATTTTCTGAAAAGTGTTTTCTGAAAAATGAAAACAAGCAAGCTAATTACTTTTATATTTAATAATAAGAAAAATTATTGAGAAATTCACTTTGAGTTTGTTTAGGATAAGAAAGTGATAGAAAGTAAGTGAAAGAGAAGAAAATATTTTTAAGTAAATGAAAGAGAAGAAAATATTTTTTTGGCAAAATTTATTTTACCTCCATGTGGTATGATTTGATAGCACTTTACCCCTCTGTCTTTTTAAAATAACCATATGCCTCCCATGTGGTTTTGGACTACAATGCAACTATTAACACCGTTAATTTTGAATGTGAAATGATTATAATATCTTCAAATCTTATATTTTTTGTTATTTTTTTCTCTCTCATCTCTCACCTCTCATATGCATAATTTATAATGTCTAGTATTAATTCAATTAAATTATAATTAATTATAAATTCTTAATTATTTTAATTCTTAAATTTTTTCTAATTGTAATTTAATTATATTTTAGATCACAGTTAATCCTAAATATTTAACTATTTATTGTAATTACTAATTTTTAATATAATTTTAATTTAATTATATTTTATATCACAATTAATCCTAAATTCTTAATTATTTATTATAATTTGTAACATGTTAGTATAATTTTAATTTAATTACATTTTAGATCAATTCTTAATTATTGTATATTTTATATTTTACATCAATTCTTAATTACATTTTAGTTTAATTTAATTTATTTTAATTAACGTATAATCTAATTGTAGATTTGGAGAAAATTAGGGTAAAATTGTCATTTTGTTGCATTAGTTTCATTCTAATTTTTCAAAAGAACGAAACTCACTCTAAAAAGTAGTGTGTGTAATACATCTTCCATTAGTTTGGATGAAAAAACTTACGGTACCACTTTAGTCTAAAATCACATGGAAATTTTTTGGCTATATTTGAACGAGATGGGGATAAAATACTCCAACCCAAACCAAAAAGGGATAAAATGAATTTAAACCTATATTTTTTTCTTTTATAAATTTGTTTAGTATGAAAATGGGGGAAATAATAATAAAATATATTTTATTGTATAACCATATTAACATTCTTTGTCTGCGAGATAACTATAAAAACTACTTAAGAGCATCTCTGATAAAAATGTTAAAGTGGGTCTCAATTTTGTATGTATAGAGTTTGATAGGCCAAGTTTGGGAAGACTAAATAAGTGTACTTTTTGACTTTTCTTGTATTTTTTGTTAGATAAGTTTTTTTTTTTTTTTGTAATTATTTTTTTATTAATTTTTTATCAACAAAGAAAAAAAACTTTAATGAAGATTTCAAAAGATACAATACACAGAAAATGTAAACAACATCATAGCAAAACCTTTCTATGACAACCAAATTAGGTAAGTCTTGAGATTCACTTGAACATGCAAAAACCTGAATATGTGAAAAATAAAATAACTAAAATTTAAAATAAGAAAACAGTTGTTCCCCTCCCCCCCTCCCCTCTCCTCTAAAGTGCTTTCTCTCTCGCTTTGTCAAATGATAACTAAAAAAAATTGTTGAAACAAATTGTCTTGAATTCTTCAGTTGATGGTTTTTGGATTTTCAAAACTTAACGTTGATCTTATCTATATAGAACAGAAATTTGGTGCTTCAAGTCGCGTTACTAAATCGTTTTCTTGAAGACAATATTTGCACCCACCATAAAGGTGTGCAGGGGGTTACAGCAAATTCACTTCTAGGATACAATGAAGTCTGATCTAAAAATCAAATCTACCGACGTCTGCACTAACGACAGTAGATTAGAATACTCTTAATATAATAAAGAAAATCAAGACACTGATAATCAAGTCTGCAGAATTTGATTACCAGTAAGAAAAGTAGAAACTTGCTTAAGAAATTGTTAATCGAAAACTCTAAATCAATAAGAAGAGAGGGAGAGAGGGGGAGAGAGAGAGAGAGAGAGAGAGAGAGAGAAAATTACATGAATGCTTTCAGGATTTTGAATGGATTAAAATGGCTGATTTCGTAGCCTATTTATAGGCCTTGATGCATCTGATCGAATGGTCATATCCCTTGATCATATCCGATTAGATCTGACCGTTGGATCAACGATCTATGATACAAATCATTCTCACACCGAATAGACGCATTGATTGATCATACCTGATCATGATCAGGTGCCATCTCATTCGTACGATCGCGCGCATCTCCAATCAACGGCTATGATCAAACCTCTCCATATCGAACACACAACCATTCAATTGGTTGGTTGACTTACCACTAACGGACGCCACATCACTGCCACGCGAAGCTGACAGTATTCCACGTCATCGCTCCAACCTATCCGATGCAAATAGGAAAGTGCCCTCATGGTGCCTTGCGCCGATGCGTCGGTGCTAAGTGCAAAATGCTCCACCAAATGCCACACAGCCCATGCCACACATGCACGTGCACGTGCACGCGTGTGTATGTGCGTATGCGTGTGCAGATGGTGCGAAGCACCATGCTTGCAGTGTGAGTGTATGCATACTAACTTTCACCTCACAATTCCATATTCAAAGGAATATTTCATGTAGCACAGTATTAAGTGCTCCATGTTTTCTTCTCTTTCCGATGTGGGACAAAGTCTCCAAACTTATTTCAAGCTTTCCAAGAAAAATAAGAAAGGTATTGAAAACACTCAAAAACTAAACAATAAATTTGAAAACCCATTTTGACAATTCTCCAACATTTTCCCACCATTTTCAAAATATCAGATGATGATTCTTAGTTCACTTGGCAACCTTATACATAGATGAAGATATCTTACGATTTGAATCATCTATTTAGTGAAGGCATCTCAAAGTTAGTCAAGATGGCATAGTAGACTTGTCTTTGAACTAGTGATCTTATATGACTAACCGGACATGTCTCACGCACAGTACAGGTTACCTCAAGTATTCAAACAAACCGACACGTGGATTGGCCTTATATCTATATCTTGTTTCATGAGCGCTCTAGAGTCAAGCCATTTGACTCATAAGAAGCGGCACCACCTCCGACACTCACATAGGTAAGCTTACTGAGAGTACCCCTGTAATTTACATTATCCTAACAACCCAGTTGTAAGCTTATTAAGAGTTTGCTAACTCATCCTCTTCTTTTCACATTACAGTTACCAAGCACTTCAACTTTGGGATGAAAATGAAATAAAACTAAGTGTTTACAATTATGACATATGGTGTACTTGGACTCATTAAACTCAAGACTTGATGTTTTTTCAAGGGTTGAGTCGAGTTTCCACCGGGAGTGATTATGTTAAGTGGGCTTAAGACCCATCCCCTTTGATTTTTTTTCACACCAAATCCCTTGCAAGTCCCTTTGGTAAGGGGTGCAGCCAAGTTTTCACTTGACTTTACATAACTAATGGTAATCACACCTTCTGTGATTAACTTCTTGACACAGTTTTGTCTTAGTCCTATATGCTTGGACTTTTCATTATAGACATGGCTATAGGCCCATGATAGAGTTGCTTCACTATCATAATGCAAATATATTGGTGGCATAGGTTTTGGCCATATCTGAATCTCTAACAAGAGATTCCTTAGTCACTCTATCTCTTTGCTACAAGAAGTCAATGCTACAAACTCTGACGCTATGGTTGAGTCTGTTATGTATGTTTGCTTCTTAAAACCCCAAGAGATAGCTCCTCCTCCAAGAGTAAAAATCCAACCACTCGTGGACGAGTGACCTTCACGATCAGTTATCCAACTAGCATCTATGAATCATTCCAGCACTGCTGGATAGCCATTATAAACTATACCATAGTCTATCGTTTTCCTCAAGTACCTAAATATTCGGTTAACAACATGGCAATGCACACTACAGGGATTACTAGTGTATCTACTAAGTTTTCCCACTGCAAATGCAATATTAGGTCTAGTGCAAGTCATAGCATACATCAGGCTACCTATTACTCTTGAGTATTCTAGTTGATCAACAGTTATTCCAGTATTATAATGCAATTTCAAATTTGAATCAAAAGATGTAGACATGGTTGTACAATTATATTGATTAAATTTCTTAAGAATTTTCTCAATATAGTGCGACTAAGTCAGAATCAAATTATTGTCCTTTCGTTTGATCTTAATACCTAGAATTATATCAGCCAAACCCATGTCATTCATACTAAAGCTAGACGACAAGAAATTTTTAGTACTTTTAATGGCATCATTGTCAGTACCAAAAATAAGCATGTCATCTACATATAGGCATATGATTACACCTCTATTGCCAGTAAACTTACTGTACCCACACTGTAACGACCCCATCACGTATAATAATTAGTACTTGATTAATTAAGAGAATTTGAAATTCAATTGCCGAGTATTAGGATTTAATTTGATATTTATGAGAATTGTGGAATCTAACTCGTATATGATTCTATTAAAGATTTATTTCGAAATTTGAAATTAAGGGTCCAAATGGCTTAAGGAAGTGAAGTTAGGAAGTTGAATCGATTTAATCTTAATTACGGACCCATTTGGGAGTTTAATTAAATATTCGATTCAGTTTAGTAAAATTGAAATTCGATTAATTAGATCCGAATTGGAAAAAATTAAGTTAATTAAATTATGAGGATTGAGAATTGTGATTATTACGAATTAAATTTATTCATAGGGTGTCTAATTTAGATATGTAATTTATTGACAGAAATTTGAAGTCTGATTAGAAATTGAAGGCCTTAATGATGTGAGAAACCAAGATTGAGAATGAAAATGAGTTTAATTTAATATTTGGAGCCTTTTGAGAGTTGGATTAAAAATCTGATTCAGAATGATAAATTTAAATATAATTAATTGGATTCTAAAAGAAGTCAAATTAGACTAATTAAGTTAAGTGAGATTTGTACTTAGTCATGATTAATTGGGTTAGGATTTTACACAGCTAATTAAATTAAGAGATGGTTAATTAAGCTAATTATAATTAAAGTTCAATCTCAATTAAGTATTCTAAACAAGATTAATTAGTTAGGGAAATAATAAATACACCACATGGATTTATGTTATAAAGCCAAGTGTCCCACTAAATTAATAAGTAACATAATAAAATAAAAGATGAAGAATGAAGTCTTAGGAGCTTGAACCTGCTGGAATCAGATTAGAGAAAGAAAGAGGGAAAGAGAGCACGGCTGAGAAACCAAGGGGGAAGGAAGAAAAGGAAAAGAGAAAGCTTGTGGGTTATCAAAACTCAAGCTACAAAAATTATGGAAAATTCATCCTAAGGTAAGAAACTTCATCCTCTCTCTAGTGTTGCTTACTTAATCTAGACAAAAATTTATTCAAGGTGTATTTTGAGAAGATTAAAAATAAAGATTTGAAGATTAATTATAAATTCATAGAAATTGGATTTGTATGTTGAATCAAGTTGAGGTTAAAATAAATTGAGTTAAGCTTGAGATTAAGGAAATGAGTTTAGGAAAATTTATCAAGTAAGTTTAAATTGTGTTATTCCTCATGAATTTGGACTTCATCTTTACATGCATCAATGAAATTTTAAGAGATTTGAAGAATTAATTTCATGTTTGGATATAAGAAGAGCAAGTTGTGGTAAATTATAAATTCATGAACATTTTGAGCTTAATTTTGAATTAAAGGGATTTTGATGTAGATGGTTGGATTTTGATTATAATTTCACACATGCAAATACTTTTCTAAGAGTTTTATAATTTCAATTTCATAATTTAAGGAGATAGAAAAGAGTTAGAAATCAATTTTATGGGATTAGAAGGAAATTGATAAGAAAATGATGAATTGGAGCTAAAATCAAGTTTATGAGAGTTAAGTTAGAAATTAATTATCTTTGGCTTGATTTTGTAGAATCATCCTATAATACTTGAGATTTGAGATTAAATTCATGGAATTAGGATGAAATTGGGTTTTAAACATAAAATGAGTTACATGCATCATGAATTAAGAAAGCTATGAAATTAGTCTCATGGATTTTATAAGAAATAAGGTTTTAAGTAAGAAATTAAGTAGACTCATAGTTGTGGAAATTAATTTGGAAAATTAATTGTTTTTAATTTTATTTTGTAGTATTTTCTTGTGATACATGAGTTATTAAAGGAATTGAGCCATTCAAGTTCATATTTTGAAGAGACAAAGGAAATGTTTTAAGAAAATCAAGTTTATGGAAATTTGGGATTAATCCTAAAGTTTTGATTTTATAATTAGATTTTTATTTAACCCATGCATGTGATGTAATTTAAGAATTTTATTCAATTTAGATACATTTTAGAACACCCATGATTATAAATTAAGTATTCGGTTAAAAATTGAGTTAAGTTGAATTTCTAAGAAATTGATTTGTGTAATTCATAGTTAAGTTGATTTTGTTATTAATAGTAAAAATTGGATCTATTTGCATTACATACATCATGGAATTTCAAGAGGTTGGGAAGTCTAAGTTATATTTTAGAATTGTGGGTTGATATAAAGAAAATGGGTTAAAACTAAATTTGGACAATTGGAGCATGACTTTGAATAAATGATTTTTAATTGAGAGTGTTCACTAAATTATACAATAGCTCTCCATTTTTGTACCAAAAATTCATACTTTGAGGCTTTCAATATCAAATTTGAACTTCAATTGCAATTCTGCAAATTCCAGAATTTACGTTGTCCGCTCAAGCTAGGCAAGTCTCGCTCGAGCATGGAAATCGAGCTCCCAGAAGTTTTTTCAAATTTTACAGTCCGCTCGAGCGACCAAAGTGGCGCTCGAGCGGAGACCCCTTTTCAGCATATTTTGAAAAGTTGCATTTAGTTTACATTTTTATTCTCATCTCTTTCCAAAGCATTCTAGACATGATTTATGATTCAATAAAGATTAATAAGCTATCAGTCAACATAGATTAGTTAGTTAAGGAATGAATTATTGATCTAGTGGTAATTGTTTAAGAAGCCAAGTAAAAGATCAATCTATTTGGAAAAGAAGGGCTTAGTAATGAAAGAATATGTAAAATAAGAACCTGGTTTATTTGAATGGGAAAAAATAAGCGTAGTAGAACTTCGGATTATTTAGATGGGAAAAGACTAGAAAGTCAAGTTTGATCAAGGGAGTAATATTGTATTTCAATGTGTATATGTTATGTACTTGTGTAGGTCACGCGCCATTATCTGCCTGATTTATCTGATATGTCCAGTCTGTCTGATTTGCTTCTACAACTATCTGTGAGTAATAACTTAGTAAAGTTATGTTCAACTGTATTTATTTTCTATGTGACAAAATGAGATCTGTTTCCTAAAATAATATGTTCTGTACAATAAATGGTTGTCCAATTTCTATTATGTATTCGTGACATCCTTAGCATCATGTGATATCTGTTGGCTGTTACCCGGTATCAAAGGTTCCTTTATGGAACTTAAATCTGTCAGCACTCTGTTACCCGTACCGGAGGCCCCGTCATGGGGGCTCAGCGTATCTCTGCTCTGTTACTCGGATCCGGAGGTTCCTTTATGGAACTGGTCATTCGTGACCCTCACGTGCCTGCATCTGTTCTATATCTGCTCTATTAATGCTAATGGATGTATCATGTAAACTTAAGCATACCTTATGATTTCTGTATATGATCTGGACAAATTATGAATTTGATTTGAAACTGAATTCTGAATTCTGAATCTGTACGGACTCATTCATTGAAACCCCTTTACTCTGTTATTATTCACTGGGTTTTAGCTCACTATATTATTTATGTATGTAGGTGATCAGGCGCGTGACCAGGCTTAGAGGCATCTGCCTAGAATCTGTTTTTGTCAGCCAATCTCTGTGCCTCCCGTGGTGGTTCCGGATATGTCAAGTAATTATGGCTATGCGATTTAAAGTTTGAGTTTTGCTTTCTTGTTTGATGAATCAAGTCTTGTGTATTTTCTAAATTGGGCTAAGTCTCTTTCTGCCTAATCTGTATATATATTACGACGTGAGGATGATGTGTATATATGTACGTAAACAGTTTAAAATTTTTCTGTCTCATATAACTCTACAAGCTCAATGGACGTTGTATATTTGTTATTTGCTTCCGCTAGCCCCTAATATTATGTTAATTTGTCTCAGAGGCCTTGGGTAATCCCAGGATTACTGGCCGGTTACAATGCTAAACCTATAGGGGCGGGTTTGGGTCGTGACAGACACTTATCAGATTCATGTATCCTAAAACCATTTGACACTATTACTTTGTCAAATTTCTTATGCCACTGTTTTGTTGCTTGTTTCAGTTCATATAGTGACTTCATGAGTTTACACACTTTGTGTTCTTAACCCTGTACAACAAGCCCTTCTGGTTGTTGCGTGTAGATTTCCTCATCTAACTCTCCATTTAGGAAAGCAGTCTTAACATTCATTTGATGGATTTCAAGCTTGTAGATTGAGGCTAAGGAAATTAACACTCGAATTGTGGCTGTGGGGACATATTTTTTGGATAGCAACACGTGGCCAAGATAGCACCGAAGTGCCAACCGAGGTACCACGTGTCCTTGACTTGACGCCGAGGTAATCTCGGCTAGGTCGAGGTTACCTGCGAAGATACCGGAATCCGAGATCAACGGGTAGGGAACGAGAGTCCTAGAATGGGGGAGGACCTCAGCCTGGACAAGGATAAAGCTCTTAGAGAGTTTATCTTTATCTATTGGAGAGTCCAAGATAAGCATTAAGCCAGAGTCCAAGAGGAGCTAGGCTTCTACAGGGATCAGGTTAGTGCTGGCTATAAAAGAAGGGTACCCTTGTAGGTCTAAGGTACGCTTTTGTATTCTGGCTTGTGAGTTAAGTACAATTGGTTATTTTTTAGAGATATTGATTACTGACTTGACCGTCGGAGTGCTCCCGGGTGGACGAACCACCGCCAGAGTCTTTTCTTTCTGTGATAGTTTGTTCGGGCGTGATTTATTCTGCCGGTGTTCTCCAACTGAGTACCAGTTTGGTAGTGTGGTCAGAAAACAACACACACAGTGGCAATTCTGGCCACCGGAGCATATGTCTCAAAATAATCGATACCCTCCTTTTGAGTAAAACCTTTAGTAACTAATCTTAGTTTGAACTTGTCAATTGTGCCATCAATTTTCATTTTCCTTTTGAAAATCCATTTACAACCAATTGGTTTAGATCTAGGTAACAAATCAGCAAGTATCCAGGTATTGTTACCCATGATAGAATCCATCTCATCGTTTATTGCTTATTTCCAGAAAGCAACATCTTGAGATTTCATAGCCTCCTCAAAGGCTAATGGATTTGAATCCATATTTAAAGAAATCATTGTTTTCTTACAATAAGTTTTTCTAGTTCCTTCTACAAGGTAAACAATGAAATCAAGGCCAAATGACCTCTCAGTCCTAGCACTCTAACTCCTTAGCTCAATAGGCTCATTAGGTTCATTAGGCTTAATAAGTTTATGTCGTTCACTTTCCTTTGTAGACATCAAAGGAGTTGATTCATTTCCTTAATTAGAATCTAACCTTGGAATGGTTATGAAACGATTCTCATAAAATATCGCATCACATGATTCAATGATGGTATTTGTTTCCACTGAACCATTGGGCTCTACTACCAGAAACCTATATGTTTTACTATGTATAGCATAGCTAAGGAATATGCATTCAATTCCTTTTCCACCTAATTTCCTCCTTTTAGGTTCAGGCAATCTAATTATTGCTCCATAGCCCTACGTTTTCAAGTAACCTAGATTAGGTTTCTTGTTTTTCCAAAGTTCATAAAGAGTGACATTTCTTCCCTTGAGAGGAATTCTATTGAGTATGTGGCAGGCAGTGAACAAGGCTTCACCCCAAAAACCAGAACTTAAACCAGAGTAAGAAAGCATAGCATTAATGTCATGCCCAAAATTTGGACAATTAAATATTAAATTATGACCAAACCCCAATCAATATTCCATCATCCAAATCCTAAGGGTGAAACAAAATCTAAATGTTCTCGTCTCTATAAGGTTTAAGTAAATTTCAATGCTAAAAAAAAAAAAAAAAATACATGAAATAAAAAATAATAATAAACGCCAACCAAACTATCCATCATAAATTCATGACTATCCAATACCTCCAACATTAAAGTAGTAACAAATAGTCAAAATAACTTAAATAATGTAAAGTTAGAAAATAACCCACAATGCCAAATTATCAAAATACTAAGGTCATAAAAAAAAAAAAAATTTAAAAAAAAGAAAAAAAAGATAAACTAGTATCAATCCTAAACTCTAGAAAACAAAAGAAGTTCGAAAGATATGTCCTACGATCGTAGTTATTTCTTGTCACCAACATAGTTCCAACTAATCATGCAAAAGAAGTTCGGCTGCGCTCAAACAGAACGCACCCGAGATGCCAAGAGACAAAACGGGTCAGTATACAAATATACTGGTACGAGTACAAGATTTGACACCCACGTGTCCACCAAACACAAACAAAAGTACATTTAATTCTTGTTACGGGACAAAACAAGTAGTTCTACCTGCACCGAGACAAAGGGGTAGTTTCCTGAGATACGGTGGCATTTAATTTCTTACCCGTACACAACTAAATATAAATTACGTATAAAATAAACAAAATAAAAATAAAAATATAGTGGATCAATTTTGCATAAGAAGTTAGTAAGACCCACCATTCTGCAAAATAAAGTTAGTATAATTTAATCGTAAGTAACTTTCTAAAGAAGTATAAAAATGTACCGTTTCATACTTAAATAATTTGAATTGACCAAAACTCAAAGAACAAAAGTTGTACAGAATCAAATTTTATAAAAGACAATGTGAACAAATTTAGTAAAAACTGAACAGGTTGAGAGAATAACTTGATAGAAGAATCTTGACGGAATTTAACCGAAAAATCTGAAACTGAAAACGAAAAGAAACTGCCCTAAGATGATTTCTTTCAGAAAAGTTCAAAACATGAAAAATGTTCAAAATAATGTTTTATTTCAGTTTACGCAAAACCAATAAAAATTAGCTCGTTTCGTGAGTTAAAACAACATCTAAAGTCTGCATTGCTAAAATGAATAAAAACTGTTGTAATCAAGATCATCCGATTACAAGTTCTAATCGATCTTTTTAGTAAAAGGTTAAACACAAAAGTTGTCTAGAATTACGTGTATATGTCTCTGACCAAATTTCGTAATTTATTGAGATCGCTTACTATTTTTCAAGATGTACAAATCAATACAATTCAAACTATACCAATAAATTCATATTTAATTTTTTATACCTTAACGCCACCACTTCGGCCCTTCACTTCTGGTATACACATATTTTATTCTCCCTATACCTAACACCGCTCCGAAGCCAAACTTCTACGGGAATATCATCCTGAGTTTGACCCACAATCCCCAGATAGTTAGCATATATGTACGTGCGTAAATCAAAGCACTCGTCTACTCTTAAGAATGAGGCAACAATATATATATATATACGTAACCCCTTATCTACTCATAAGAACAAACATAACAATACCAAACCTAAGACATTCAAGTAAATCTCATAATCCTCACCTTTTTTTTAATATACTCTTTCTCACCAACACTCAAATAAAACAAACAATTCATGGAGTCATGGTGGAGTATTCGAAATTTATCTACGAGTTCCAAGTGTATTTAAATTTTATATATTCATGTACAACCATAAAATAAATACATATAAAAACCTTAAACCTGACATATACAACGAATCAAAATAATTAAAATCAATCCATCAAATGCTCAAAGTGCAAAAAAATAATTTTCCAATATAGTGCCACCGTGAACAATATTCTTGTAAAGTGACTAACTTCTTACACTGAAAATGCTCATACCATTATGAGTAATGTTAGAGATTTTAAAAGTTTTACTAAATTTTTTATTAAATGTCTTAGATGGATATAGGATCCACACTATGTGAGTTTTATATAAGTCTAACACTCATATAAGATATTTGATAAAAAAAATTAATAAAACTTTAGGGTAATTGCAAATACACCCCTTAAGGTTTACTTAAAATACAGATTGTCCCCTGTGTTTGAAAAATTACAAATATCCCCTTATTAGAATTTTTTATTTAAGAGAATTAATTAAAAAATAAAATTCATAATTATTCTTCTATACAATAATAAAATTACTTAAATTATTAATTAAAATATATTTTTAACATTATTAAAAATTATTAATTAATTTAATAATTTATTAATAAAATGAACGATTTATTATAAAATTAAAAATTTTAAAAAATAAAATATAATTTTTAAAATTATAAAAATAATTCGTATTTTAATTAAATTCTAAGAGCTATATTTATAATTTAGCTAAATTTTTAAGGTCTTTAGCCTCCGTTTGGGAAGTGGGTTGGCTTTTTGGCTTTTTGGTTTTTTTGGCTATATGAGTCTGGGCTCAAAAACCTGGTTTGGGAAGGACTTTTTGGCTTTTTTGGCTTTTTGGCTTTTTGGTGAGGTGACATCCTGTTAAATTACCAAACTGCCCTTTTTTGCTTTTGTTTTTTTTTTTTAATTTTTATTTTGGGTTTGGATTTCCCATATTTTGCTTAATTTATTTATTTATTTATTTATTTTGATTTTGAGTTTGGATGTGGCGTTTTTTGCTTAATTTTTTTTTTAATTTTTTTTTTTGGTTTTGATTTGGCCAATTTACGTTTTTTTATTTTGTTGAAATTTTATTATTTTTTATTTTATTATTTTGGGTTTTATTTTGGCTTATTTTGGTAAAATAATTTATTTATTTATTTATTTTTGGATTTGGCGTATTTTTTTAAAATTTATTATTTTATTATTTTGGGTTTTATTTTGGCTTATTTTGGTAAAATAATTTTTTTATTTATTTTGGATTTGGCGTGTTTTGCTTAGCTTTTTTTTAAAAAAAATTTATGTTTATGTTTTTGTTTATTTTATTTTTTTATACTTTAATTAGTTCTTGTTCTTTAATTTTATTTTAAGCATTAAAATAATGTAAATAATCTAAATAATTTAATAAGCAAAAATTTTAAAAAAATATTCAAAAAATTATTAATTTGCGATTTTACGGTTTTGTCGTTTTTACGGTTTTGTCGTTTTTTTATTTAAAAATTATTTTTTATTTGTAATTTTTTTTATTAATTACTAATTTACGGTTTTGTCGTTTTTTTATTAATTTACGTATTTTGGTCGTTTTTGTCGTTTTTTATTTGTAAAATGTTTAATTTACATTTTTGTCGTTTGTATTTATTTAAAATGTTATTAATTTTTTATTTGTAAATTATTTTAAAATGTTATTAATGTTATTAATTTACGTTTTTTGTATTTTACATAATTTTATTTTAAATATTTAATTTTATTTTTATTTTAATTTGCGTTTTAATTTTTATTTTACTTTTAATTTTATTTTAAGTATTTAAATAATGTAAATAATCTAAAAAATTCTTTCAATAGTAAAAAATTAAAATAAATATTCAAAAAATTTAAATCGTAAAATTTGTAATAATTTAAATATTCAAAAAATTATTTTATCAAAAAATTTTAAATAATTTAAATATTCAATTAATTTAAATTATTAAAAATGTTAATATTTTAAATTTAAAAACAACTCTACACTCAAATCGTTACCAAACACATAAAATAAAACGCAAGTAATAATTTATTTTTAAAACACATGACCAAAAAATTTAATAAGTAAAAAATTAAAATAAATATTCAAAAAATTTAAATCGTAAAATTTTTAATAATTTAAATATTCAAAAAATTATTTTAACAAAAAAATGTAAATATTCAATTAATTTAAATTATTAAAAATGTTAATATTTTAAATTTAAAAGCAACTCTACAATCAAATCGTTACCAAATACATAAAATAAAACGCAAGTAATAATTTATTTTTAAAATACATAACCAAACACATAATTTGAAACCAAATTTAAACTTTTTTTTTTTTTTTTTTTACTTTTTGTGTGAAAGGACGCGTGTCCCTTTGTCATGGGGGTAGTATTGTAAATTTTCTTTGTCCAGTGTTGTTTTGGATTTCCTGTACATCTTTTGTCTTTTTTTGGCTCAATGTATCATTTTTGTCATTATGTGGCTCAATGAGCCTGGGAGCCCTTCCCAAACAGCCTCTTAGTATTATTCTTCATTATTGTACGGGGATTTGATTGATAAGACCGTTCATAATTTTATATTGCAATGACACATGCAGATCTGACACTATCCTATCTTTCACCGCTAAAGTGCACTTCAATTATTGAAAGGGATATATAAACGTGGAAAAATGGATGGGAGAATTAATTAGCGCTTGGCAGTGAGTGATATGTTTTTTTTTTTTTTTTTTTTTTTTTTTTTTTTTTTAAGAAGTAGATGTCACATCATTAGTAGTTGTTTTAAAATATCACTTTAAATGATTTTTATCATTGCCTTATAAACGTGTAGAAAAATCATTTTTAACATGTAATTTAGATTAGGTTGGACATCTTAAAAAAAAAATTAAAAAATCACTATCTTATTTAAATCATATTATTTTATTTAAATTATATCACATCTCTATTACATCACTTCAAACTCAACTCATATTTCATAAAATCAAAAAGTACACTTATTTAGAACATTCCAAACAACTCCTTATTATAAATTAATAATTAATAATTAAAAAATTAAAATAAAAAAACATTCATTTCCTAGCTTTCAAATTCTTAATTTTTTAGTTTATTTAAATTATTTATACCTAATAAACGGTAAGTAAAATCTACACTTAAATTAAAATAAGGGGTTGTTTGGAATGGACTAAATAAGTGTACTTTTTGTCTTTTTACGAAAAGATATACAGAAAAATAGAAAGATAATGTGATGAAAAAAAGATAAAAAGGTGAATTATTTTCAACTTTTCAAACTTGGCCTAAGTTATAAATTACTTATTTAATATGCGCCTAACACTCTTTTTTTTTTTTTTAAATTTATTATTAATATTATTTCTTTATTTCTCACACTGACTGGTCCATGTTTTATGGTTAAATATTAGGAAGAGGCATGGCCTAAAGTAAAGGCTTTACATGATATTAGAATTTCAACTCATCTCAAGTTTCTATCAATGTCCTTCTATTCTGGTCTATTTTGATAAATAAGTTAAAATTTTATTTTTAATTTTTTTTAAAATGTGCAAAAAAATAAAAAAGTGATATGACTCAAAAGAGTCAAAAAGATTATAAATAAAAAAAAAATAAAAAAATAAAAAAACTGACTTTTAACTTACCAAAATAGGCCTCTATTTGCATTCTATTTGTTTAGAATTTTTTTTAGTAATAATAAAATTGGTTAAATATTCATAATTTTATATATTGATAGTTAATTATAATTTTCATACTAAAATCGATTATAAAGATGATTATGGGGGATTGCTTATTTTACGAAGTAGATTAAAAATTAATTTTTTAATTTTTTTGAGTTTCTTTGAAAAAATGTATAAAAAAAATAAAGAGATAATGTGATAATAAAAATAAATAAATAAATAAACTGATTTTTAATCAAATTGCCAAAATAGGCATGTACCATAAGCACGAATCCGGATCCTCGGTAGCCCTTCCCCTGTAGCGCGTCCTGTAGCCCCCAAAACGACGTCGTTTTGGGGGCGATTTTCAGAAAAAAAAAACGCAGAGAAGGAGAAGGAGAAGGAGAAGGAGAAGGAGAGGGAGAGGAAGAGGGAGAGGGAGAGGGAGGAAGGAGGGAGGAGGAGGAGCTCGTCTCGCCTCGCCGCCGGCCGAGAAGCTCCATCTCCGAGCGAGAAGCTCCATCGCCGCCGAGCTCCTTGCCGTCGCAGCTCCGAGCGAGAAGCTCCATCGCCGAGCTCCATCGCCGAGCTCCTTGCCGTCGCAGCTCGCAGCTCCTCCTCCCCCAGTGGTTATGGCCCCCTCCAGTCCGGCCGTGACCTTCCCTTCCTCCCTCTCCCTCTTCCTCTCCCTCTCCTTCTCCTTCTCCTTCTCTGCGTTTTTTTTTTCTGAAATCCGCCCCCAAAACGACGTCGTTTTGGGGGCTACAGGACGCGCTACAGGGAAAAGGGGCACAGACGACCTGGACTCCCATAAGCACGTCCTTGCAATGAGGAACTAATTGTTGTCGCAAGAATCCAAGCAATACTCCACTCGTCAACTTTCAGAAAATGACAGCCCAATCAAGTGAGAGACACTGGCATCAACACTACACATAATAACAGTAACAGTTATTTAGGGTTGGTTGGGGAAATAGTTTTTTAGTTAAAATATAATGTGAAAAAAAAAAAAAATTTTAGGAATGATTTGTTGATTTTTCATAAAAAAATAAGTAAAAAAATAGAGAAAATAAGAAAATTTTCAACTTTTTTTATATGAATTTTTTAGTATTTAACTTATTGACTTCTGTAATTTTTTGAATTTTTTGCTAAAATGTAATCTTCCCAAACAATGGGAGATTCTATTTGCATCTAAAAAACTATTAAGTATCTTCAATTTCTCAATACACTCTATTAAATTATTTAGAGTTATAATTTATTATCAACACACTTTATTTTTATTTTTTTCCAAATTACCCTTCAATATATCCAAATAATAAACAAATCAAAACCCCAAATTACAATACTTTGAAAAATCCTTTAAAAAACGTTTAAACAGATTTCTCAAGCGAAGGAGACCGACCAAACACACGCCTCCCTTTATCTCTATTTCCTCATTCTCTTCTAATTTGATAATGTTAATATATAATAATATCAAATATATATATATCAATTCAAGTATATGATTGTCAGAGGCCATTCACCCAGGTTGTAGAGGTCGTGATACAGAATATTTTTTAGCTGGTGGGTGGTCTTGGTACTTGCTCTTTTTGTTTTGTTCCACATGCATTGGGTGGAGTGGAGCTGCAAACGCAGTGGCGCAAATGAGTGGTGTGGGGGCTGGGTGTAAAAGCTGGGTGTTTATTGTCCCCTTTTGGCTGTCATGTTTTTGTTTTAATTCTCGTTTTATCATATATTTCTACGGTTAACAAATATACACACATATATATATATATATATATAACACAAGAAAAAATAATAATGTTAATGATAATGGTAAGTTTTGAGAGGGTGAGATTAGAGTTTTAAAGTGAGAAAGAAAATGAAGAGAAAATACTTGAAACTTGGAAAAGAATATAGAAATAGTTGAATATGAAGAATACCTTAGTTTGGGTGTATCATAAGAAAAAAATAATATTTTATTTTAGGATTTGATGTGTATTATCCTTATTAATAAATTTGTATCAAGGTACGTATTATGATAACTAAAATTTCAAAATTTTAATTAGGCGTACTGAGTTATTATTTAGGTGTAAATATAATCACCCCCAAACAACCCATGGTTCTGTGACATGGTCAATTAATTTTCTAAGAGTGTTGTAATTAGTGAAGGGTGTAAGAATCACTATTTTGTGTTAGAGTATGAGAAACAATAAGGCCTTGTTTGTTTGGCTCCATGAGTGAGTGGATTGAACTAATAGTAACCATGTTTGTTTGGCTCTTTAAGAAAGGGGATTGGACTAATGGTCTGTGACAAACCCACTTAAAGTGTGTTTGGTTGGAACCATAAGTGAGAGGATTAATTATTCCCTTGAACTAGTAATCCTCTCATGTGGTAGGTCTAAGAAGTCATGGGAGGATTGGGATTAGAAACTAAGTGGGGATTAGGGAAATTTTAAATGATTTTTAAGCAAAACTTGTATTTTTAAGAATAAAAAAATTAATTATAATATTAAAAAATACTAAAACTTAAAAAATATTAATTTTATATATTAATACTACCAATACTATTACTAATCTGGTGGTGTACAAACTAATACTCTTTATTTTACATTTCCAACCTAATACCACCACACTAATAATCTCCTCACTCAATTTTACCATACTCTTAATCCCCTCTATCCTATAGAGCCAAACAAACGTGGAGTGTTTGGTTGTGGAAGGTTTTGATGGGATTAACACTCCAAGGGGACTAGCAATCCCTCTCCTTAGTTGGACTAGCATGGAAGGAAAACATATGAGATTAAAAATCTAGTGATGGGATTAATAGATTAAAATATTAATTAAAATGGACTAAAGTATTTTTAATATTATTTGTTTCAAATAATTTATTTGTGAAAGAAATATTTGAATTTTTTTAATAAATACTAAAAAAATTACGATTTTTTTTTTATATTTATTGAATTTTTAAATCATTTTTACACAAAGTTTATATTTTTTAAGTGTCTAGATTAAGTGGACTAAAAAAGTGCAAAAATAATAATAATTATAATATTATAAAATATTAAAAATTTAAAAATACTAATTTTATATATTAATACTACTTATAGTATTATTAATCCGTTGGTATACAAACAAACATTCTTTATCCTCTATCTCCAACTTAATATTAGTACATTAATAATTTTTTTACTCAATCCTACCATACTATTAATCTCCTCCACCCTATGAAGTCAAACAAACAAGGCCAAGTGAACTCACCATTAGGTGATTGATAGGAACCGGGAACATGGGGTGTCTAAAAAGCACTTAATAAGTTTTCTATAAAAAAACAAAAAAATAATCCATAACAATTGGCGTATGAAAACCAATAGCTACACACATAAAAATCAGGAAAATAATACAATGTGCCTATTGCAAAAAATTAAAATAATTAATAATCAAATTGTCATTTTAGTAATGAAAATTATGATTTTTTGTGATAAAAATTATGATTTTTGTAGTAAAAATTATAAAAGGAAAAGTTATGGTGTGCACACCCTTAAAATTATGAATAACAAAGTTATGTTTTTTGTGATAAAAATTATACTTTTTATGATAAACAAAAAATATATATTTTTTGTGATTGAGCAAAAATTACAGTTTCTGTGGTAGAAGTTATACTATTTGTATAAGGTGGTAACCCAAAAAAGATGCACAATGTATCTCAATATGAATCTTTGAGTTGAAATAAATCACCCATAAGAATATTTTATATTTACAAAAATGATATTATCACGTCATTTTTATAATATTTTCTTTTAATTTTTTTGTGTAAGAAAAGGATTTTCCAATAAA
The DNA here is from genome assembly GCA_036172215.1 of Camellia granthamiana. Lineage (NCBI taxonomy): Eukaryota > Viridiplantae > Streptophyta > Magnoliopsida > Ericales > Theaceae > Camellia > Camellia granthamiana. The sequence goes on along the minus strand of CM069904.1, from coordinate 103,596,885 downwards.
TAAATTAGTTCATGAATGAACAACTTGAGTTTATACATCTTACCCACTGGGGTGCATTAGCATTTCTAATGGCTAAGCTTAAGTGAATTTGAGTAATTTTAACTTTTTGCCTCGAAATGAGTTGACAATTTTTTATTTTTTATTTTTTTATTTTTAGTAAAATGAGTTTTTTAAGCTTATAAGTTAGTTGTGAATGTTGGAGTAGGGTGGATGTTGACAACTATTGATAATTGACCAATCCACAGCATGAATCCTAAATTTTAGAGTAAGGATATTTTAGTTTTTGGAATTTGTGTTTTGTTGCTTTAATTTCAATGTATTTATAATTAGGAGGAAATGGCTATTTCTGTATCATATAAATTTTAAATCATAGTAAAAGTCACAATAGAAAACCTTTTGTGTTATTGTGTATTTGATCTTCTATTTCTTATTTTTGTTTTTGTTTTTGTTTTGCTTCTCATTAATCTTAATTAGAAATATCAATCTCTGCTTTTTTGGTTCCACAGAAGTTTGTACTATAGTGTTAACTCTCGAAAAATTGAGAAATGCTTTTATTAATTGATTTGGCTTCTCTCGAGTTATCATCTTAACATAAAAAAACATTTGCACTTGGTAGACCCATTTTGGAATCAATTTTAGTGATCCAAACCGTCAAGCTTTTAGAACTCATTGAGCAAAATATTCTATAAAAAATCAAAATGATTGAACATTGATAGATATGTTTGAATCATATTTATTTTAAAAAAATGAATGAGAAATATAATTTTAAGAATAGCGATTCATTTTTCGTAATATAAATTTGAATCAAATATATAGCTACTAATATATAATAAACTTTTTTTTTTTATGAATATTCCACACAACGAGTTCGAAAAAAGTAAACGGTTCAGTTCATGAAAATCGATGAAAAAATAACCTATCAAGCAAGAATGGATCTAGGGGGTGCAGATGGAGGCGACGGCACTCCCAAAAATTTGAAAAACATCCTACATTATATTTAAAATTTTAAAATAATATAAAATTATAAAAGTTTGTACTCAAACAAACTTTCGCACCTGATAGCGATGATTCTACATTTTGGAAATGATAAAATTGGGTGAAATATTTAATAATATATAACGGTCATGATTACAAAAATTTGACATTCTCAAACCTCAATGGTGCTTCCCACACAATTGGTTCGGAATTGGGGTCTTTTGAAAAAAAAAAAAGGGGTTAGTTTTTAGTTTTTTATTCATTTTGAGTCCCATTACTTCTCATATTTTTTATTAACAAAAAGATAAAATAAACTAAAAGAGTCAAAAAATTAAGGGTGTATTTGGTTTGATTTTGAGAGATAAATTTTCAAAAAATATTTTGGAGAGAATGTTTAAAAAAAAAATTAGTGTATATTTTGAAAATAATTTTGGAGTATGAGAGTTTGGGATTATTTGATATTTTGTTTTAGTTGAGTAGATGCGTGTAAGAGAAAAAATGATTAAGAATGAGAGAGAAGAGAGAAAAAGTGATTGATTGATCTGTAGGAGAGAGAAAGTGATTTTGGAAAAAAAATTTCAAAATCACTAAACCAAACAAAATTTTAAAAAAATTTCTCCAAAATTACTCTCCCAAAAACAAACCAAACAAGGCCTAACTTTTTACCAACTTCCTAAAACACTGCTGGTTATATGATACTCACACTTAGATTTGTGTATGTGTGTACGAGTAATGTTATGATGATAGAATTTTTTTATTAATAATGTTATGTTTATTATATTTTTATTGGATAAATTACAAATATACTTCCTAAGGTTTACTTAAAGTATAGATTGTCCTCTGTAGTTTGAAAAATTACAAATACTCCTTATTAAAAAAATTTATTTAACACAATTAACTAAAAAAAGAAAATTCATAATTGCTCTCTTATACAATAATAAAATTACCTATATTATTAATTGAAACATATTTATAACAACATTAAAAACTGTTAATTGAGTTGATGATTTATTAATAAAATGGGCGATTTCTTATAAAATTAGAAATCTCATGAGTGGAATGTAATTTCTAGAATCATAGAGGATGATTTGTATTTTAATCAAAACTCAAGGAGTATATTTGTAATTTATCTATTTTTATATTATACTTAGTTTATTGTTCCTGTGTTATTATTGAATTGGTTTAATAATTTTTACTATTTATGATTGTTGCCAAAGCATTGATGAGATATGAAATATGATAAATTAAATATGATATAAAAATATAATCATTGTAATATTATTAAAATTTCACCAAAAATTACATAATAATGTAAGTAATCGCTGCATTGGTGTAGTTGTTCCCACTGTTCATGTACCAATGCAATGACAACATATAAATAAAATCCTTTTCCATCAATAAAATCCTTTTATTGTTAATATATATATATAATTTAATGTGTAACTTTTGGAAAGCTTTTCTATTTTTATTCTAAAATATTTATAATCATTTAATCATGTTAAAATCTTAAAATCTTGAAGCATAAAAATTTCAAAATATATTAACTGTGAGTTCTTTGAAATAAAAAAAATGAAAACTTTGAGATAAAATTTCGTGCCAAAATTTTAATTATCATAAGATTGTTCATATATTTTTATGACCGAAATGTTTACAATATTTTCTTTACATCATTCACTTTGATAGACAATGTATAATTTTTAGGATAAATCACAATAACATCACATAAGGTTTAGTGAAAACACAATAAATTCTATAATTTTGATATAATTATGTCGATCTCTCTTTTTGTGAAACTAAGTGTCAATGCTAATGCATCAATTTTCATCAATAAAGTTTTCTTTTTTCGTTGATCAGAAAAAAAATAAATAAAATAAATAATAATAATAATGGTATGAAAACAGAGGATGAATAAGGAAAAATACATTTCTGTTAGGCTTCTCTCATTTTCATATCTCAATATGAGAGAACTTGGGGGCTCATAGATCTCACCACATGTTTCGTTTTGATGATCTAAACCATTCACATGTTTCGTTTCGTTTTGGTTGTATGGATGCGAGTAGCAGTAGTAGGGGTATTTTTATACTTCCGAATCTCTCTCGATGCATCTCATCTTCCTGTACTTTTAATTTCATGCTGTTTAATGAAATTTTTCTTTGCCGATCAAAAAAAAAAAAAGTAGAATATTCATGCAAAAAATAAGATTATCGGATATCAGTAGTTATATGTTTGAATCAAATTTATATTTAAAAAAATGGATGATTATTTTTGAAATTATATTTTTCGTCCATTTTTTTAAAACAAATCAGTGTGTTTGGTTTCAGTTTTCTGAGTTCAGTTTTTTGGAAATTGAGTTTTTTGTTTTTCATATTTTTTTTTTGTTTTTAGTGAATATTTTTAAAATTTTAAGCATTTTTTTTTACTTTTTTAAATGCATCTTACTTAAATATATCTAAATAGTAAAATATTTGTGAAAAAATATTTTAAAAAATTAATAAATATACAAAAATACAAAAAAAAAATACTAAATTTTCATAATTTTTTTTGTATTTTTTGTATTTAGTGAATTTTTTAAAGAATTTTTCACAAATATTATACTTTTTAAGTGTATTTATATTATGTGTGTCTAAAAATTAAAAAAATTGCTTAAAATATTAAAAAAATTCAGTAAGAACAAAAAAAAAATACGAAAAATAAGTAAATAAATTTTGCTAAAAAGTATTTTCTAATAATCAAAACCAAGTAAATTAAATATTATTCAAATATATAACTATCGATATTCAATCATAACATGGGTAGGCCCATAAAGGCTATAGCCCACTATGAACAACTCAAGTCTACCACTTAGGGCCCAATGCATAGTTCAACTAATGAGGCCCAACATAGCTGGAAGTCAACATGGCATTAAGAACCAATAATATTTAGACACGTGGCAGGTGAAGGACAAGCCACATAAGCAGACAAAGATCCTGCAAAGTTATTGCCACTGCACATCGCCATTAATGAAGCCCCTTACAGCATTTATTGCGATAACTCCTCTCCGTCGGGACAGAACGACTTCACCATGAACAAGGTGAGCTAGAGCATAGACTTTCGGCCAAGGTGACAGGTCGGAAGAGACAACGAAATGATTACCAGAGGATATAAACAGACGCCGAAGACAGGAAGAATGTTAAGCTTCTCTATCTCTAATTCATCTCTACATTCTACTTCTCTCTCTAACTTGCTCATCGGAGGGTTCGCTGGGGGACTCCCCGTTCCCCGTTGAACTCTTGTGTAGGTCTTCCGGTGAGCTTAGTCATTCAGACGTAGGATTGAAGAGCGTAGATTAGTCCGACCCATTCCGCATGGAACGAACCGAATCATCAAATCATATTCTCAAAAAACATGTAAGAAGGAGAAGGGTAGATACTAAGATGAGTGGGTAGGTAGGCACCTGCTGCACAAACATAGTTGGCAAAATCAACTTTGCATAGGTCCTTCAAAATAAAAGTGTACCCCACGTGTTGACAACTTGTTCTATATACACATGTTACTGTTGAAAAATAATTATCATATTGTCCACTAAACAGTGTCTAAAAACCCCATTTAAATAATAGATCCTATTGTGTTTTAAGAGGGAAACAATGTTGTGATTGTCTTGTGCACTTCTCCTGAAAACATCACCTTATTTTTCTTCCCATCTCTATTTCTCTGACTTTCCTGAGAAACAAACAAAATGGGAAGGGCTCCTTGTTGTTCTAAGATAGGGTTGCATAGAGGGCCATGGACTGCTAGAGAAGATGCATTGCTTACAAAGTATATTCAGGCTCATGGAGAAGGCAATTGGAGATCTTTGCCTAAGAAAGCTGGTAATAATGTATCTCTGTAATCACTTGCTATAAGCTAGCTTTTCTCTTTTTCAAGTTCAACAAGATAGTGATACCAGATATCTGTTTACTCATATAATTCCAGTTTAATTGTGTTTTCCTTTTCTTAGTTTTTTATTTTATTGATCGTGTTTTTAAAAACTAAACCAATGAAAATTTTGAAAAATACCAATAATGTTTTCATACCCGATTCGTGTCTATGCGAAAATGATTTTTGCATATTTGTTTTTGGTTGATGTTTTATAAAAAGTAAGTTACTTTTATAATTTTTTCAAAAATACTTTTTAGAAACAATTTGTCAGACAAATTGTTTTTGTACTTTTTTTTTTTTTTCAAGTTTTAACTAACTTCCCAAATCACTCCATGATTAATAGCAAATTACACATGTAATTTTTGCAGTTACCTCATGTCGATTTGGTCATTATAGTTCTGGTCATATCAATTTCACTCTTTAATTTTTCACATTGTATCAATTAGTCTAATCGGTAACACCTATTCAGAAATTAGATTGAAATCAATTGGTAAAATAATTCATTTACTCTCCCTAAAGTTATTAAGGGTTGATGTTCATTCCTTTTGAATGGACCATTTTGTCCTTTATTTTTGTCTAATTTCTTAACGAATATTATCAATTAAACTAAATTGACCTTATACAAAAAATAAATAAATAAATAATTAAGAGACAGAATTGATTCAATTAGAATTACAATGACTAAATTGACAAAAGAAGCAAATTACATAGACTACTAATATAGTTTGACCTAAAATTAATTCAATATGACTTGATTAAAAAAAGTTAACTTTGCAATTTTGTCGGTGCTTGAAGGGTTGCTAAGATGTGGGAAGAGTTGCAGGCTAAGGTGGATGAACTATCTTAGACCAGATATCAAGAGAGGGAACATCACCCCTGATGAGGATGACCTAATTATCAAAATGCATGCCCTCTTGGGCAACAGATGGTCTCTTATCGCTGGAAGGCTACCGGGTCGAACTGATAACGAGATCAAGAACTACTGGAACACCCATCTTAGCAAAAAGCTTAGAAGACAAGGAACAGACCCCAATACCCACAAAAAATTATTGGATTCCGACCCCAACCTACAAGAAGAACCAAAGAAGAGGAGGAGGAATAGCAACAAACAGCAGAAGAACAAGTTTAAATCCAATGTTTTAGTGAGTGAAAAGGTCAAAGTTCATAACCCAAAGCCCATTAGGATCAAGTCTTCGAGAAATTTCTCAATGTCAAGAAATTGTAGTTTTGATTGGACTCCTACTTCAAGCCTTGAAGGAGATCATAGAGTAGCACTTGACACAGAGGTTGAAGATGTTCCATGGTCTAGTCTCCAAGAGGATGGTGATCATGATCATGGTAATGGGGTTAGCTTTCTTATTGGTGATGATGATCAAGATAATGGTTCAGACTCTTCAGACCTCATCAAATGGCAGTCTCAATTACCAATGTTTGATCACACCCTAGAAAAGCTCTATGAGGAGTATCTACAACTTCTCAAGGCAAAAGATGATGACCAAGTTCATGATGAGCTTGATTCCTTTGCTGAATCTTTGTTGATCTGATTGGAAAATAATAATAACAATAATTAGTGGTTTTGAGATTTTGGGTAGGAAATGTCAAGAACCTTGTCCTTCAAGTCAACTTTAATTAACCCTAATCTCGTCAGGTCTAATTTATTTACAACAATTTTTTTTCCCCCCGTGTATCAAATTGTATGCCTATCGGAATAATGGTACTCATCCTACCAATGCAATATAGATCCTTCGTCCCCAAATAACTCTATTCCCTCTTTCAAATCGCTCATAACCATTGGATCATATAAAAATTTCAAGATATGAAAATTTCAAGACATATTCAATAATTGTGAGTGATTTAGAACAGAAGGATACGGTTTTTTGGGGACAAAGGATTCTTGGGCGTGCCAGTGCCACATAGAAAGTGAAATTCTTGTGATATATTGCTACCCGCTATAAATTAAGGATAAATTTTGTAGATAGTTTCTGTAATTTACACGATACGTCAATTTAGTCTTTGTTATTTTAATTTACTCGATTTTTTTCGTTAATTTGACAGATTGTGTCATATTGGTCCAATAAATAACGACTGTTAAGTTTAGTGAATGGAAATTCAAACGATATATCAATTTAGTCACTATCAAAATAGAAAAAAATTAAAACAATAGGGACCAAATTGACATATCGTATAAACTATAAGGACTAAATTGACACATAGTTTGGCCATATAACAACTTTCCGTCCACCAAACTTAACAGCCATTATTTATTAGATCAATATGACACAATTCGTTAAGTTAAGGGGCAAAATCGAATAAATTAAAATAATAGGAATCAAATTAACACATCATATAAACTCTAAGGACAACCCGCAAGGGTAGCCCAGTTGGTTGAGGCCAAGGGACTTGGGGCCTAGGAGTTTGCTCCTCTCTAAGTCTCAGGTTCGAATCCCACTCCCAACTGTGCTCCTGGCGGGCCACTGGAGGTTTGCCCGGTCGTTAACTTCAGGGCCCCGAGATTAGTCGAAGTGCGCGTAAGCTGGCCCGGACACTCGGTTATCAAAAAAAATATATATATATAAACTCTAAGGACTATTTGCATAATTTAGCCAATCAATAATAATGCTTAATTAGCTTGGTACTATATTTAAGTACGTAATAATAGGCCATGCAAATAAAATGGTATCATAAAAACTACACCGAACATTTCATATGTAAGCTATGGTATTATGGGATTTGGTTACGAATGAATGGGGTGGTCGGACTAGCAAATAAAATTCGTTACAACCCGTCATTGGGGTGTTTGATGTAGATTAATTTGGTCAACTTATAAATTTTAGCTTTAAAAAGTTATTTTTAATTGATTAGTTAAATTTATTTCAAATAGCTTCTAATTCTAATAATTTTTTTTAACTAAAAAAAGTTGATTTTGAGAAGCTGCTTGCCTCTTATTTCTGATTATCAACTCTTTTTTTTTTTTCTTTTTTTTGTAGTGAATATGTTAATTTACAATTATACTCTTAGAAATTGATTTTTTTGTGTTGTTGTTTGTTTGTTCTTGAAAATAGAAAAAGACCAAAGTATAGATTGTGGACTATATATATATATATTCATGGTAAATGTGGACTAGTAATTAATAACAAAAAAATAAATGTTAATTCAATTTATAATTAACAAATATTAATTAAATTTACTGTTAATAGGGTAAAAAGGACATCTATTCTACATCAAAAAGTTATTTCATAACTTATTTATTAAACATTATTCAACAACTTAAATCTATAATCCAACAGCTGCACTAAATAGATTAACAATTTCTGACTAAAATCATAATCTATGATTTGTTAAGTTATGATGAGGACATTGTCCCAAATTGCCTGGGAGGGACTCCCACTTCCACCTTGTACAAGACATTTTTCCCTGAGGAAGAACAAAACCGTGAAACTCCGATCAAAACGGACAATATTTGCGAGGGCTTACCTCTTCAGGAGAAAGGCCTCGTACAAAATGAAGGAGACCAGTACGCTTATAAGATAAAAGTGGGAGTTCGTCACATGTGATATGGGACAGTGTCATCGTCAGTTTTATTTTGGTTGTAAAGAATTTATTATTTACTTTTTTTTATCCTTTAGAAAAGAAGTTATTAATCAGCCTTTATTGTAAATATCTATGGACAAACAGGTTTTATTTCGTAGGACTTTTGGACATAAATTTTTCCCCAGTAGACCTTTCGATGGGGAGGATATTTTTTGTTAGAACTTTTTTATTTCTTTAGAGTCCGTTTGAGATGGTATTATTTTAGTTAAAAAGTTAAAAAAATATTAAAATGTCAAAAAGTCATATAAAAAATTCTAAGATTCCTTCCTATTGTCTTTACTTTTTTACATGTTTTTCGATAAAAATTCAAAAAATCACAGTAAAACAAAATAGGATTTTAGAGAAAAAAGAGGACAAAATATTTTTATTACCAAAAGTGTTATTATTGCAGTTTTAGTGATGAAACTGAATATTTAGTGATGGATTAATATTATTTTGAACCAAAATTTTTATCTAAAAAAATAAACCCTTTTGAGACTGAATTATTTTGTCAACATTTTCAAAATTTTATTGTCTTTATGACTTTTCGAGACAATATTTTAACGATTAATCTCACAACAGAAATTGCTTCCAAATTTTGTTTTACAATAAAATTTTCGCTTTTAAAGTCTAAAAAAATTCGAGACGTTAAAATGATAGCATACTAGTCTAATGCTATTTGTTTTACAAGAATCAACTTCACTATAAAAGTAACTATTTACCTATTGCCACTCTCTTTTTCATAACGGGAAGCCTTTTGACTATGAGTATTGATATATAACTTTAATTTGAGAGTTTTAAATAGAGTTTTAGTGAGGTGGAACAGGGAGAGTAAAGAGAGATAGAAAAAAGAGTGTGAGTCCTACTTTCACATAAATATTCTCTACATCATTAGAATTATATTAGAGTTCTCAAATTAAAACTCTCAAATATTATTGTTTTACTATATGCACCGTCAAAGTACAATTGTTGGAGGGAAGTCTTGGTCACAAGATAATCATTATTGATATTTTTCTTTGCTAGTATCTTATGGTCTCTATTTGTGATATTTGGCATGTACAAATGGCAACATATTATTTTAATAATTTTTTAATTTTTTAGTTAAAATATGAGATAAAAAAAATTAATATGTTTGAAATAATTTTTTGGTTTTTTACTAAAAAATGTGTAAAAGTAGAGAAAAAATAGAATTTTTGACTTTTTGATATAAGTTATAAGTTTTTTTATTTTTTTAGTAACTTTTTGACTTTTAAACTAAAATACGCATATGCCAAACGAAACCTTAAACAAATTTAATCTTTGATGAACATGGTATTGCTTTTGCTCATTTGTATGATAGGATGACAAAACGATAAATAAGTATTTAGTTTTATGTTGATGGATTAGTATTGAAAGATTCATGTTTAATTGAAAATGATCTAACGATCAGAAATCACTGTTTTATTGTGACTAAATTATGGCTTTATTGTACAGATTCCTTCATTTATACTTTCAATTTTGTGATCATTTTTAAGAAAGTTTTATTTGAAAATTACTTTGTCCAAAAAAAAAAAATTTATTTCGGTTGTGTTTGTTCTGATATGTTTATTTTAAGTCTCTAATATTCAAAATTGTCATTTTTTTTTTTTTCATTTTTTAGCTTGATCAATTAAGAATTTTGGGACTGTGTCCTAATAAACTTAGGTTGCTATTATTAGGTGATTCACCTTGTTTGGTTATTTCTGTTTTTCTAAAAATTGAATTTTTTATTTTTCGTATTTTTTATTTTTAATAAATTTTTTTAATATTTTACAAAAAGAAAAATGGATACACTAAAAAATTATTATATTTGTGAATTTTTTTTAAAAAAAATCACCAAATTTAATATATATATATATTCAATACATTTTCGTATTTTATTGTATTCAATATTTTTTTATTTTTTTAAAAGTGCACACATTTTTTAAGTATATTAAGATTAAGTGAATCTAAAAAATAAAATATAATAATTAAAATATTTTTAAAAATCACTAAAAATATAAAAATACAAATTAAAAACTAACTATTTCCGAAAACTCATAAAGAGAATCAACCTCATTCACTTTTGTAACCATCTTCTTCTACCTTACTGAAAGGACCCTCAGATTTTGTCTCAAATTTTTATGAGAAATGTTTTTTCCTCCGAATTTGAGCCATTTGAATCCCCCGAATCAGATAGAAGAGAAGAGAGAAAGAGGAGAGGGGAAGACGAGGAAGAGAAGGGAAGAGAGGGGAAGAGATGGCAGCCCCTCCGCCCGTCGTCGCCTCTGCCCGATCGTCGCCCCGCCGTCGCCTCGTCGCAGCCCCGCCGTCGCCTCCGCCTCCGCCTTGCAGCCCCCACCTCTGCCTCCACCTCCGCCCCCTGCCCCTGCCCCCTGCCTCTGCCTCCGCCCCCGCCCGCCTCCGCCTCCAGCCTGATTTTTTTGGCCCCTCCAGTCTAGTTCTTCTTCTTCTTCTTCATTCTTCTCTTCTTCTTCTTCTTCTTCCTCCTTCCTTCTCTTCTTCTGATTTTCTTCTTCTGAAAAAAAAAATAAAAAATAAAAAATCAAAATAAAAAACAACGAAAACGATGTCGTTTTGGAATTTGGGGGGGGATTCGGGGGGCTCAAATTTGAGCTACCAATCACTTCTGAATTTTTATTCCATCTGCATCACTTTTTCATTTATTTGCTGAAATTTCAAAAACAAGGGTTGCTGTTAAATTGATTTTTTTAATTACCATTTCTAGTTTGATTAATTTTTATATTTGTCAAATTTCTTGACATTTTAAATCCTTTTCAAATAAATGGTTCTAAAAAAGAAAAATTTTAAAAATCTAGAAAAGAGAAAAAAAGAAGTCAAAATTTTATAAGTTTTTTTTTTTTTTTTTGAAAAATTATAAAACAGTGGAATGTCAAAAAAATAATTACAAAATATTGAAAAACTTGTGATTTTAATTAGTAATATTGATATTTTTTTCACTAATTTATAATTATTTTCACAAAAGTAACCTGTTATGTAATTTTCCCTCATTTTTTTTTTTTTTTGGGGATAAAATTTTACTTTGGTGTATTTCAAAACTTGAGAAATGCTATGGAGTGCACACCATCTTACCATAAAAATATATGTAATTTTATTACAAAATTTTATAACACCAATCACGAAATGTGCAACTTCACCAAAAATTGGCATAACGAAAAATATCATAACCAAGTTACAAATTTTTATAACATCAATCACAAAATTTTAAACTTATTAAGTCAATTTATAACAAGGTTACGCATTTTGCAGTTCATATTTTAAAATTTTGTGATAAAATTATATATTTTTGTGGTGGAGTGTATATGGTACACCCCTAAAAGACGTACATCATAGACCCTAAATCCTAAAATCTCACAATATAAATTTTTAATTATAAAATTAATAACCAACTTGTCACTTCATATTATTTGGATCCAAAAAAAACCACTCATCACCTAGTCATTGATTCAGGGATAAAGTCACGATTTTAGTTGGAGTGCGCGTAATTTTAATTTTATAGATCAACCATGTAAATTAATCAACTTTGAATACCACAAGAAAGGCCATCGTGTGTTACCCGCACAGGATTCGATTTTTAGGGTTAGATTGAGAGCAAATATTTTTGGAAAATTTACCCATAAGTCTTAGTTTATGAAAAGTTGAACCATTTAGTCCTAAAAGTTATAAATTATTAATTTGGGATTTATTGGTGCATCCCCCAATATTTTTTTATGAATTCTCTGTTTTTGACATAAATGGCTTATTTTTGACCGGATTAAAGAAGAAATTAGTTGAAGTGTGCATAAACTAATTTAGACATCTCTAACCATAGGAGTTAAAAAAAAAAAAAAACGATCATGCTGTTTCTATCTTAAATTTTTTTTATAAAATAATATATTTACAACTATTAATATGAATGATTTGTATCCACATTTATATATTCTGTATTCCGTTCTCTTTGTGCACGTACTACAATTAATAATATAATTTGGAAAATTTTATTATTGTTTTGTTGTTTGTATCTTCTTTTGTTGTTTTCATAATTTAATACAACAATAAAAAAAAAAATTTTGCTAATCAAAAAATAATAATAATTTGGAAAAAAAATTCGATGTGCAATGCACACTACTGTATGCAACTCTATCATAAAATTACATAAATTTTCATGAACTTATATAAGTAATTTCATAAAAATATATAAGTTGAATATAAATTTGGATAATTCCGAAGTTTTTATGAACTTACATGAATTTATATTCAATTTACGTATTTTTTAAAATTATTTATAAAAATTTATATAATTTTATGATAAAATTACCTATAATATATGTGTGTGTTGATTTCTGATCACACTGCCAAACAGGTACTCAATTGGAAAACACCGGCAGATCAGATTGCGCCCGAACGACCTGTCATAGGAAGAAAAGACTCTGGCGGTGGTTTTTCCACCCGGGACACTCCGACGATCTAGTCAATACTCCATTATCTCTTAAAGATAATAATTAGTGTTTAACTCACTATCCAGAATACCAAAAGCATACCTTAGATCCACGAGGGTGCCTTTCTTTTATAGCTAGCACTTACCTGATCCCTGTAGAAGCCTAGCTTCTCTTGGACTCTGACTTAACGCTTATTCTGGATAAAAATAAACTCCCTAAGAGTTTTATCCTTATCCAGGCTGAGGTCCTCCCAAATTCTAGAACTCTTATCCCTTATCCGTTCATCTCGGATTCCAGTATTTCTGCAGATAACGTCGACCTAACCGAGATCACCTCGACACCATGATCAGGACACGTGACGCCTCGACTGACACTTCAGTACTACCTTAACCACGTGTTCATTATTCAAAAAATATATCCCCATAATATTCATTGCACACGGCAACATTTTGCTTATAATTTTGGTTGGAATGTTGGTTAGTTGAACTCGTGACTAACTTCAATTCCTGAGTTGGTAGATGCAATTACACACGGAGGAGCGAGAGAGAGAGAGAGACAGAAAGTGAGAGAGATAGAGTGAGTGGTTTGCCTAATCTTTTCACGGTCCTTTTTAATATACTGAAAGCCGTGAAGATGTGTGCTTTTTTTTTTCTTTTTTTTTTCCTACAAAATCTAGGGATTTAGATTTGACTAACGTTTCGTTTCAAAAAAAAATCTAGGGATTTATAATAACTTTTCCTACGGTTCGAATGGCGAATCAATCATCCTACACTCACATGAACTTGATCTACTCGTAGATGAAATTTAAAAATAAAATAAAATAAAATAAAACAGCTAATAAGTAACAACATAAAGTAGAAATAATAAAATATATATTTTATAAAAATAAAAAATATTACCTTAAAAATATACATGCATGATATGGCCTATTTTAATTTTGTTTTAATCTAGTTTGATTGATAGTCTCAGTTATGAGTTGATGTCAAGAATCATGTATTGAAGTAAACACAAATACCTTGTTATAGAAAAAACGCTCTTTATAATTTATTGATAATTCACTAAAAGTTGTTTGATTTAGATTAATTCTATAGAAATTTTAAATTTATCCACACAATTATATAACAAGAGAGTTTATTATTCTCTCTCAATGAACACTTCTTTTTCTTTTTCTTTTTTTGATTTGTTGTGGTTTTGTTTATGTGCAAATTATTTTTTGGGACCAATTTGTACGGGGCTTTTCTCTACTAATGAACAGTAAAATTGGTTGAGTACGAAAATTTGGAGGTGAGAGAAAGTCGAGAAGGAAAATTTAATCAAAACCCATCATAATAAAATTTTAATATATTAAAGGCAAATATAAAAAAAATTAAAAATTTAACACATGCCATACTACAAAAATTTCAGTTTTTCACAACGGCAAAATGCCGTCGCTAATACTCTTAATGCTGTTTTAAAAAAAAAATTAGTGACGGCAAATAGGGGTCACACAGAAGGCGTTGCTAAAACGTTTAAGCGACGGCATGGTGCCGTCGCTTTTTTTTTGCGACGGCAAATGTGGACTTCCCAGAGAAATTCTCTCCAGACATCCAAAGAAAATATAGATAGTTCAGAGAAAATTCACACAATTCAGGAAACTCTGCATCATCGTGCATTTTATATGTTCTTTTACAAACATCTTTTCATGGAGGGTTGCCATCAAAATTCTGTTTGCTAATCCCAGTGCTCTTTGCAGGTCAAGTCCAACAAGATGAGGTGGTTGACAGACAAGAAAGAGAAGAAGTCATTGGGCGAACTTAAACAAGAATTTCTTCAAGCACTACAAGTAATAAAACATATTATTTTTAATTTGTTTTGTTTTTTTAAATACACAAATTTATTATGTCTTAGAATTTTGCTCAGACTACGGTTCTGCAGTGATTAAAATACTTCTGATTGTCCTACTGGTTGTAGAATCAAAAGTATTGTGCAACATTCTGGATTTTAGGAAAAAAAAGAGTAATGATCCAAAGAAAATTCACAGTCCGGAGAAAATTCACACATCCAAAGAAAATTTACATAGTCCAGAGAAAAATCACACAGTCTAGAGAAAATTCAATCTGATTTCCTCACATACTCGACATGATTTGAACAACATAATTGATATTACTTTCATGTATGTTCACCTTTCAATTAAAAAATCTGCAACATAAATTTGGGATCTTGGATGTCTCATTTTTTTGTAGATAATATGACATTCATCAAAGTAAATAAAGAAGCAAAAAACTATTGGCATGAGAAAGCTTTGTACCTACAAGCTATGCATATATTGATAAAGTTGCTTTTTGTTTCTACATGATTTGCAATCCCAAAACCCCAGTTGGATACATATGTCATCTGTAGATCTTCGGGAAAAAAAAGTAATGATCCAAAGAAAATTCACACAAGTCTAGAGAAAATTCACAGTTTAGAGAAAATTCACACATCTAGAGAAAATTTACATAGTCCAAAGAAAAATCATACAATCCAAAGAAAATTCAATCTGATTTATTTGAATTAGCTAACTGCTCGTTTGAAGTACCTTGTCTGTTGAGGCCAAATGTTTTTGTTGGAAAATGGTTTGGAAAATCTACGTAAAAAACAGATTTTTTCCTAACTTTGGTCTATTATTTAGGTGGGCCCCGTGCATCGATTTTCGCGAGTCAAAGTGGTAACGCGTTCTATGCCGCATTGTGATTCACGTGGTATATTTGGTTGCTCAAAACCATTACTGAGTGAATGGAAATTGAAGCTAAAGTATGCTCCATGGAAATGGAGTTTTGGTGGAAAATCCTTAAAGGTTTGAATAAGGCTTGTCCCACATTGATTTTGTGGGAAGTTTTGAATGGGTTTATAAGGCATGGGATTAGAATTTGGTGTGTGCCCCAAAGGGTACCCAAGTGTTTTAGAAAGGGAGGTTATGGGCAAAATGGGCTAGACCCATTGGACCCAAAAATCACCACACGCGCGCACCGCCGCTGTCCGTCTGATCGGGCGGGCTAGCCTGGGCTTGGACGCGGGTATGAGGTTGGGTTGGGCTTGTCCGGCCAAAAACATTTGAATTTAATTTTATTTTTTGGTAAAATAAAATCCAAAATTCAAATTAATTCCGAAAATAAACTGGTCCGGTTTTACTGTACACCCAAACATATCCCTTCCTATTTTTATCTGTTTGAATTTTGAACCCAACAGATTTAAATCTGTTTAATTCAAAACCAAACAGGTTTGCACTTGTTTAATTCAAAATCTGCAGCCACCACTACATCTATAAATAGAACAGCCCTCATTTGATGTTACACATTCAGAAATTTCGTACTTCACCTCTGCAAATTTATTCTTCATTTTGCTGCATTTAATTTTTGTGAGAAAGAGTATAAACACTTAGTGTGTTCGTTAGGCAAACAATTTGTAGTGCTGCTATTGTTTGTAATTGATCTTTTCATCCTGGGAGATAAACGTCTATATTCTGAAAGCACCGAGGAGAGGACGAATCTGTCTTAAGGGCACAGTGTCAAACACTGGACTTGATCAGATATTTATTGGAAGAAATTAATCAAGTAAGTTGTTTAATTTATTATTTTGTTTTATTTGTTTATTAAATCAGATTTTAATTTTTTTTTTTTTGTAACAAAATAAAATCTATTTTTATTTATTTATTTCTAGTTTGATCTTTGTAATCAAACAAATTCTCTCATTTCCTTTATTTCTTTATATTCTTGTTGTTGTTTAGTACACAACAGAATTTAATTTATTTAAATACAGTGAAGATTGTCCAACAGTTTCATTAGCCACAATAGTATTACTCAGAACGTTTCCAAGTTGACGGGTGTTATGTAAAGTATCACTTTTACATGCAATATGATCAACATCATGAGGACTATCTTCTTTAACCCCATTATCACCATTTATCAACCAAACTCGGCAGGAACTTGATTATTTCAGGTGGAGTACTTTATCTCCATTTCTGGATGGATTTGATTTTTTTTGTAGTAATGACAGTTGTACCACCAATTAGACTGCCTTTACTTTCTCCAACATTTGCAGCACCACTTTGTGAAATATGATTCTTGTCCTTTACGACATCTTCCATGTCCTCTGCCCCTTTAGGCCGAGAAGGAAACCCGCGCATCGGTTCGAAGAAGGTTTTCCAAATCTTCACCACTTTATCCAACTGTTCAGTCATACAAACTTCACCACAGGAATATTTGCCTAGATGGTACAGGTCTTCATGGATGTCCAAATCAGGATATTCAAATTTCATATGTGGAATGATAGTTCTTCTATTTCCAGCAAGTGTACCCAGCATGACATTAGCCTATATTTGGAGTCCAATAAAGAGCTGGAACAGGAGGCCTGTGCTTGTTATGAAGGCATCCCCGTCCGACTCAAAACGTGGTGGTTCGGGGCTTAAATCGCGGTGGTTCGGCTCAAATCACGGCATTTTAGCATAGGCATGGTAGAGATAGCGGAAAAGGTGAAGCTGGCGACATCGGAAATGATGACCAAGAGAGGAAAAATAAGCAGAGAGAGAGAAAGAGAGAGAGAGATAGAGTCAAATTTCTCTGATCTGATATATGGGTGTGGCTTTAGTGACCTTAGACATCAAAATATAATATTGTGGATCTCTTCTATTTCTAAAAATGGGAAATGGACCTTAGACTAATTTTCCCAAAAAAAAAAATTAAAAATTTAACACATGCCACACTACAAAAATTTTAGTTTTTTGCGATGGCATTTTCCTAATGCCGTTTCAAAAAACTTTTAGCGACCGCAAAAGGGGGGTCACAACAGAGGACATTGCTAAAACATTTAAGCAACGGCATGGTGCCGTCGCCTTTTTTTTGCGACGGCAATTGTGGCCTTTTACGACAACATTTTACTATCGCCTATAATATGTAAAAAAACTGAGACCTTTTGCGACAACAATGTTATATCATCGCTAAAAGTTTTATTTGAGACAGCAAAAAAAAAAAGGCTATTGCCAAAAAATTTTTGTTGCAACGGCATGACCTCTGTCACCAATTTCTTTTGCGACGGCATTGCCTATGTCGCCAAAAAAATAGATTTTAGTTCTAATGTTTTTTGCGACGGTGTGGTGCCGTCGCACGCGTGCGCGCGTGCGCACACACACACATACAAAAAAAAAGCCCTGTAATAAAATAATTAAAAATATTAAAATTACTTATATTAAACGAAAAAAAAAGAAAAAGAAACCAATAATTGCATAATAATATAAAAATTCTTGTATAGAAATAACAATTTCTCCATAATAAAAATATTCTAGCATTTATAACTACACATCAATAAAATTACTCCACTACATAATGTTCCATAATACATATATAATGTTTAAATACATAATGTTGTTCACAATTCAAAATAACATAAACCAAAAACAAAAGTTTTCCTCATCATTCTCCGTGGGGAAAAAAAAACAAAAGTAAGTCACATTCTTCACAGGCATACATTCCACAAGAAGCAAACTCCTACTCGGTAAATATCTGAAAACAAAAAACAAAAATAATTAATAACAATATAATTATGTGTTAACATGTTAATTACAAAAAAAAAATTAACTACTATACAATTACAAAGATAATTAAGTAAATAATGTTGCCTAGATCGAAATCCAGCTCTAACTCCCAAACCAGGAACCCGATTCGAGTATCGTCTTCTCCCACAAGTCTCTCGTGCCAAGACGGTCGTGTATGCTAAATTTCATTCTAATCCGACGCTGTTTGGTGATTTTAGGGTTTCAACACCTCGAATTCTAAGTTTCTTAAGAAACTAGTTTGCCTAGACCGAAATCCGACTTTAACTCCCAAACCGAGAACCCGATTCGACTCCCATCTTCTTCCACAAGTCTCTCGTGCCTAGGTGGTCATATGAGCCAAGTTTCGTGCTAATCCGACGCCATTTGATGATTTTGGGGCGTCAACACCTTGAATTCTAAATTTCTTAAGGAACTAGTTTGTCTAAACTGAAATTCGGCGCTAACTCCCAAATCGGGAACTCGATTCGAGTCCCGTCTTCTCCCACAAGTCTCTCGTTCCTAGGCAGTCGTGTGTGCCAAGTTTCAAGTTAATCCAACACCATTTGGTGATTTTGGGGTGTTAACACCTTGAATTCTAAGTTTCTTAAGGAACTATTTTGCCTTGACCGAAATCCGGCTCTAACTCCCAAACCGGGAACCCGATTCGAGTACCGTTTTCTCCCACAAGTCTCTCGTCCAAGTTTCGTGCTAATCCGCCATTGTTTGGTATTTTAGGACGTCGACACCTCGAATTCTAAGTGTCACGACCCAAACCCGCCCCTGTAGGTTTAGCATCATAACCGGCCAGTAATCCGTGGATTACCGAAGGCCTCTCAACTGATAAGCACATAATAAGGGACTGCGGAAGCAATTATACAAAATAGACAAGGTCTAATAAGCTGTGATAATATACATGGGACATAATATTTCAAAACTTATATATATACATATGCATGTCGGTCGAAAGACATCAATATTTACAAAACATTTACAGAAGTGTGATTCCCAAGACCCGACTTTACAAGATAATCAGAGACCGGCATAAGTACAAAAAACAGCCATGTAACTAGACTTCGATCGGAACCTCCTCGGGAGGCACAACAGTTGGCTGACAAAAACAAAAATGAAGGCCGTCAACTGTGGCCCTGATCACACGCCGGCTCACCTATATACATAATATAAACTGTAAGCAAAAGCTCAATGAACAATAACAAAGTAAAAGGGTTTCAATGAATGAGTCCGTACAAATTCAGAAATCATAATTCAGTTTCGTATCAAATACATAATTGTCCAGATCATATACATAAATCATAAAGTATACTTAACTTTACGTGATACATCCATTAGCATTAACAGAGCAGATACAGAATAGATACAGACACGTGAGGGTTACGAATAACCAGTTCCATGAAGGAACCTCCGGATCCGGGTAACAAAGAATGAACACGCTAAGCCCCCATGACGAGGCCTCCGGTACGGGTAACAGAGTGCAGACAGATTAAGTTCCATAATGGAACCTCCGATATCGGGTAACAGCTAACAGATATCACATGATGCTAAGGATGTCACGAATATATATCAGAAATTAGACAATCATTCATTGTACAGAACATATCATTTCAGAAAACAGATCTTAATTTGTCACACAAAAAATAGATAAAGTTGAACATAGCTTTACTATGTTATTACTCACAGTTGGCCTTGAGACAGATAGACGGAGCAGATTGGTCAAACGGTACGTGGCACGTGACCTACATAACACATAACAGACATACGCTTGAAACACACGTTCTAATTGTACATAACTTACTTCGTTGGCTCTTAGTGTGTTTCTAACCTTAAATCCTCATCATGGAATCTTAAACATGGCTTAGGAATGCCTAGGATGGAATAAGGATGCAAGAATGCATTGGAAAAAATTTCTTGAAACTTGCTGAAAATAAGGTCTACGCTCGAGCATGGCTTTCCTCGCTCAAGCGGACATGTAGAAAATGAAGCTCCGCTCGAGCGTGACTTTCCCCGCTCGAGCGGACTACAAACTCTTCAAAAAGTATTGGATGCATGATTTTCACGCTCGACGGGCGCTCGACCTACGCTCGAGCGTGAGACTCAGAACCTCGCTCAAGCGTGAATTCCCTCGCTCGAGCGGACTACAAAACACACAAACTTCTGGGTATATGCATTTCACGCTCGAGCGTCAAAACTCAACGCTCGAGCGGGGTGCATGTACTCAAAGTTCACGCTCAAGCGTAAAGTTCTACACTCGAGCGTGGATCAAATTTCTGGAATTTCCATATTTGATCACCAAGCTCAAATTCAACCCCAAATGCATCAAACTCAATTTTTTGGGCCCAAAACTTAGGAAAACACTTAGTAACTCATAAAGTAACATGTTTAAAGCATTAATTTAAGAAATCATGGCCCAAAACATGCCGATTGTGCAAAAATTCCAACACAACTTTATGGATGTGCCATTAATACAACATGCAAGAACTTCCTTGAATTCAAACACTCCAAAACATAATCAAACTTGGTAATTTAATGGAAAACAAGATGAACGACCAAAGTGCAAGTGAGATGAACACATGCATGAAGGAAATCCTTGAAGTCATGCTCAATTTGTGAGAAAATGTACATGCATGCATGGTATGGTCTATTTCTCCCCAACTCTAGTGCAATTCCTACTTAAATTCACTTAATTCACCAATAATCTTGTAGAATCTAATTTAATTACTCAATTAAGAGTCTAGTCCCTTACCTAGAGGCTTCAATCTACAAAATTAAGGTTGGGCTCAACAATTTTCTTCAATTATCAACAACTCTTAGCACCTCCTTCAATTTGAGCTCAATCTCCAAATCTTGAACCAATTCCTCAACTCTCACCCTCTCTCACGATTTCTCTCTCTGAAGGCTCAAGTGTGATCAAATGAATAAAGGGGGTGAGTGGGGCTCAAAATGGCCTATTAAGTAACAATTGATCAAAAGTAATCAAATAGCATTATTTTAATCGAATTTAATCGCCCCAAACCGAATTTTAATTAAACCTACCATAAAATTCTATAAATCCTAATTAGCACATAAATCAAGTCAATTTCTGATTCGGACGTCGATAAGGCTTTCAATTCGCAACTTAAAACTAAAACATGAACAGATCTTTCTACACCGAACAGATAGAGACACACAAATAATGCAATAAACATGCAAATTAATTCCAAATCTCTCCTGGATTACTGTTAGGCATAATTAAGTACAGATTAGCGTTAATCAGAGGTTCGGGTTGTTGCAGTTTTCCCCCCTTAAAAGAGTTTGGTCCTCTAAACTCGAATTACCTTCATTCTGGAACAACATTGGGTCCAATGGGAACAAATCCAGATATCTCTTCATCATGTCTTCTTCGATTTCCCAAGTTGCATAGGTTCCTCCGTAGTTTTGCCAATTAACTTTTACTAACGGTATTTCTTTGTTTCTCAATCTTTTGATCCTACGGTTCACAATTTGGATAGGTCTTTCCTCATAGGTGTAATCATCTTTCAAAAGCACGTATATTGGCTCAATGACGTGGAATGGATCCCTCAAGTACTCTCGAAGCATAGATACATGAAATACATTGTGCATATGCTCCATTACCGGTAGTAAGGCTACCCGATACGATACTAGATTGATCTTTTCAAGGACTTCATAAGGTCCAACGTACCTTGGCGCCAACTTGCCCTTAACACCAAACCGAGTTTGACCCTTCATCGGGGTCACCTTTATGAACACATGGTCCCCAACTTCATATTCCCTATCTCTTCTCTGGACATCAGCATAGCTCTTCTGCCGACTCTGTGCAATTTTCAGACGTTGTTAGATCAGTTTCACTTTCTCGGTTGTTTCTTGCACCAGTTCTGGTACCAACAAAGGTCTATCACCTACTTCAGCCCAATATATCGGAGAACGGCATTTTCTTCCATACAAAGCTTCGTAATGAGCCATTTCAATGCTTGAATGGTAACTGTTGTTGTACACAAATTCAGCTAATGGCAAATAGGTCTCCCAATTCCCCTAGAAGTCTAACACACACATTCTGAGCATATCCTCTAGAGTTTGGTTAGTTCGTTCAGTTTGTCCATCTATCTGTGGGTGATAGGCACTACTCAACCTCAGTTCAGTCCCCAAAGCCTGTTGCAAGCTCTGCCAAAATCTTGACACAAACTTTGAGTCCCTGTCAGACACAATAGATACTGGCACTCCATGCAATCTCCCAATTTTAGTTATATAAATATTGGCCAATTTGTCAGCATTGTAAACAGATTTAACAAGTAGGAAATGAGCAAACTTAGTTAAACGGTCAACTATAACCCAAATAGAGTCCATACCTCAGGAAGAATGAGGCAATCCCACAATGAAGTCCATGGTAATGTGCTTCCACTTCCATTTCGGTATTGGGAGTGGTTGTAGCAAACCAGCGGGTTGTTGATGTTCAGCTTTAACATGTTGGCAACGTAGACATCTAGCCACAAAGTCTGCAATGCTCTTTTTCATTCCAGGCCACCAAAAATTCTGTTTCAAATTATGATACATTTTCGTGTTTCCCGGGTGCATGGCAAACTTACTGCCGTGAGCTTCGGTCATAACACGTCTCCTCAAATCATAACAATCGGGTACACAAAGACGGTCTTGAAATTTCAGCACGTCATTCTCAAACACAAATCTCGGCCTCGGCTTTGAATCAAATTCCTCTATTTCAAGTATTCATCTTCGCATTATTTTTGTTTGATCTCGTCAAGAATTGTAGGTTGAGCGAAAATAACAGTTAAAATCCCAACTTGTTCTCGCACGTCGATCTCAATCTCCTTCTGTTCTAGGTCATCTAGCAATTCTTTTTGATTGGACAGCAAGCATGATAAATTTGCATTGAATTTTCGGCTCAAGGCATCTGCTACGGTATTAGCTTTCCCTGGATTATACAAAATCTGCAAATCATAATCTTTGATTAACTCTAACCATCGCCTCTGTCTCATGTTCAATTCCTTTTAGGTGAAGAAATATTTCAAGCTTTTATGATCGATATACACCTCACAAGTTACCCCATACAAGTAGTGACGCCAGATTTTCAAAGCAAACACCACAGCTGCTAATTCAAGATCGTGCGTTAGGTAATTCTTTTCATGAAGTCGAAGTTGTTGAGAAGCATAGGCAATCACTTTTCCGTTTTGCATTAATACACACCCCAAACTTTTATAGGAAGCATCTCTGTAAACTTGAAACCCATCAGTACCATTGGGCAAAGTTAAAACTGGTGCAGTCACTAACCTGGTTTTCAACTCTTGAAAGGCTGCCTCTCTTTGTTCGTTCCAGTCAAATGGCACATTTTTCTGAGTTAACTGGGTCAATGGCATGGCAAGCTTGGAAAAGTCTTTTACAAATCTCCTGTAGTAACCTGCAAGTCCTAGAAAACTTCTAACTTCTGTCATATTTGTTGGTTTAGGCCAGTCCACAATAGCTTCAATTTTCTGAGGGTCAACAGAAACACCATCCTTGTTGATTACATGGCCCAAAAATGCTACATTGTCAAGCTAGAATTCACATTTGGACAATTTAGCGTATAATTTCTTTTCTCTCAAAGTCTGTAAAGCAATTCTCAAGTGATTCTCATGTTCTTCCCTACTTTTGGAGTAAATCAGGATATCATCAATAAACACAACAGTAAATTCATCCAGAAATGATTTAAACACTCTGTTCATAAGATCCATGAAGGCAGCAGGTGCATTGGTCACCCCAAATGGCATTACTAAAAATTCATAATGTCCATATCTAGTTCTGAATGCAGTTTTCTCTATGTCTTCAGCCTTAACCTTTAACTAGTGATACCCAGATCTGAGGTCAATTTTAAAAAATGCTTGGGCACCCTGAGGTTGGTCAAACAAGTCATCTATTCAGGGCAGAGGGTATTTGTTCCTGATAGTTACTTTGTTTAGTTCTCGATAGTCTATACACAACTTCAAAGATCCATCCTTCTTTTTGACAAACAGGACTGGAGCACCCCAAGGTGAAGTGCTCGGACGGATAAATTTCTTGTTCAACAGCTCTTGAAGTTGAATTTTTAATTCTTTCAATTCTGAGGTAGACATTCTATAAGGAGTCTTGGAAATAGATTGTGTCCTCGGAAACACCTCAACAGTGAATTCAATTTCTCTTCAACTAAGTCCCCAGGTAAGTCATTCGGAAACACATCAGGAAATTCACAAGTAAAAGGGATAGTTTCTACATTAGTTCCGTTAGATGATGCAGTTAGTATACAACACAAGTAACCCCTACATCCCTTCCTAATCAGTTTTCTGGCTTTCAGAGCTGAAATCAAATATGGGGGAGGAACTACCCCATTCCCAGTAAAAGTAAATTCAGGCATACCCGGTGGTCTAAACACAACAAATTTACTTGCACAATCAATGGTAGCACAGTATTTGGTCAATCAGTCCATTCCCAAAATGCAATCAAAATGATCAATGATCAAGAGCAATAAGTCAACATATAACATTATATCGCCAATCATAATATCACATGCTGGATAAACATGAGCACACATCATAGAACCCCCAGACGGCGTAGATACAGATAGCACATATGTCATAAGTTCTAATGATCTAGTCAATTTTCGAGAGAAAGCATGCGATACAAAGGAATGTGTAGAATCAGAATCTATCAGTACACATGCATTTTGAGAACATACAGAGAGTGTACCTGACACCACAGTATAGGTGTTTTGTACGTCACCAGGCACTAAGGCGAACACTCAGCCTTGTCTCAGAGGTTCTTTCCCAGTATTGGCTTTTGCATTTACTTTGGCAGTAGAGGCGGATCCAGCTGAACTTGCCGCAGGACAGCTAGTATTCTCAGACCTGAATGGGCAATCTTTCACTACATGACCTGCCTGGCCACATCGAAAACAAGCACCGGACACTCAGTAGCACACACCCCTATGCGTTCTACCACAATCAGAACAGACCGGGATAGTCCCACTACTCTGACTCGAGCTGTTTGTAAACCCCGTGTTTTGCTTCTTACTGACAAAAGACCGGCCTCTTCTAAAACCAAACCCAGACCTCTTTCCTTTCCAATCCGTTTGTATAGTTGTTGGGGCCTTACTTTGTTTCATAGCGGCTATGGTGGCTTCCGCCATTAAGAATCTATCTAAAACTTCCACATAAGTAGGCAATTTCAATATGCCTACCCGATCAAACACCTCTAAATCTAGTCCACCTTCAAATTTTCGTGCTTTCTTGTAATCAGTATCCACCATATGTGGAGCAAACTGTGCCAGTTCGGCGAATTTGGCTTCATACTCTGCTACAAACATTCTTTCCTGTTTAAGTTCTTGAAACTCAGACACTTTCCGATCCCTGAAGCATTGGGGAAAATATTAATCATAAAAGATAGCATTAAACTGTGCCCACGTCATATTCTCATTGCCACTTCGAATCAGTAACCACCACCTTCGGGCTTCATCCTTCAGAGTGTAGGTGGCTAGAAGAACTTTCTGGATTTCAGAACAAGGGAACACTTCATATAGCTTCTCCATTTCAAGTAACCATGTCTATGCTTTCAATGGTTCAATTCCACCATAGAATGTCGACGGTTTCATTTTCATGAATTTCTGTGTCAAGTTGATGATGTTATTATTATCTGCTTCGGCCTGTGCCCGCGGATGTGGAGGGGGCAAAGGTTGTTGTCTTTGCAGTCATATCAAAGTTTCAATCAATGCTGCAAGCATTTGTTTCATTCGGCCCATGCGAGCCTCTGAAGATTCATTTACATCACTTCCCCTTGCATTCTCCATGTTACTATAGAGACATCAAACGATAATAAACATAGGCATAATCTTATTCGTTTTTTTCAATTCATTTGCTCAAATTTACATACATTAAGTTTCCATATTCATTTGGATTACCACACAGTCACACATGCAGAGGGAATGCCCCTAAGTTTTACTAGGACATCCTAAGCTTATATGGACCAGTGTGTGCTGTAGAACACGTGCTCTGATACCACTTTGTCATGAACCTGCCCCTGTAGGTTTAGCATCATAACCGGCCAGTAATCCGTAGATTACCGAAGGCCTCTCAACTGATAAGCACATAATAAGGGGCTACGGAAGCAATTATACAAAATAGACAAGGTCCAATGAGCTGTGATAATATACATGGGACATAATATTTCAAAACTTATATATACACATATGCATGTTAGTGGAAGGACATCAATATTTACAAAACATTTACAGAAGTGTGATTCCCAGGACCCGACTTTACAAGATAATCAGAGACTGGCATAAGTACAAAAAACAGCCATGTAACTAGACTTCGATCGGAACCTCCTCGGGAGGCACAACAGTTGGCTGACAAAAACAAAAATGAAGGCCGTCAATTGTGGCCCTGATCACACGCCGGCTCACCTACATACATAATATAAACTGTGAGCAAAAGCTCAATGAACAATAACAGAGTAAAAGGGTTTCAATGAATGAGTCTGTACAGATTCAGAAATCATAATTCAGTTTCGTATCAAATACATAATTGTCCAGATCATATACATAAATCATAAGGTATACTTAACTTTACGTGATACATCCATTAGCATTAACAGAGCAGATACAGAACAGACACAGACACGTGAGGGTTACGAATAACCAGTTCCATGAAGGAACCTCCGGATCTAGGTAACAGAGAATGAACACACTAAGCCCCCATGACGAGGCCTCCGGTACGGGTAACAGAGTGCAGACAGATTAAGTTCCATAATGGAACCTCCGATACTGGGTAACAGCTAATAGATATCACATGATGCTAAGGATGTCACGAATACATATCAGAAATTGGACAATCATTCATTGTACAGAACATATCATTTCAGAAAACAGATCTTAATTTGTCACACAGAAAATAGATAAAGTTGAACATAGCTTTACTATGTTATTACTCACAGTTGGCCTTGAGATAGATAGATGAAGCAGATTGGTCAAACGGTACGCGGCACGTGACCTACATAACACATAATAGACACACGCTTGAAACACACGTTCTAATTGTACATAACTTACTTCATTGGCTCTTAGTGTGTTTCTAACCTTAAATCCTCATCATGGAATCTTAAACATGGCTTAGGAATGCCTAGGATGGAATGAGGATGCAAGAATGCATTGGAAAACATTTCTTGAAGTTTGCTGAAAATAAGGTCTATGCTTGAGCGTGGTTTTTCCCGTTCGAGCGGACATGCAAAAAATGAAGCTCCGCTCGAGCGTGGCTTTCCCCGCTTGAGCGGACTGCAAACTCTTGAAAAAGTACTAGATGCATGATTTTCATGCTCGACGGGCGCTCGACCTACGCTCGAGCGTGAGGCTCAGAACCTCACTCGAGCGTGAATTCCCTCGCTCGAGCGGACTACAAAACACACAAACTTCTGGGTATATGCATTTCACGCTCGAGCGGGGTGCATGTACTCAGAGTTCACGCTCGAGCTTAAAGTTCCACGCTTGAGCATGGATCAAATTTTTGGAATTTCCATATTTGATCACCAAGCTCAAATTCGACCCCAAATGCATCAAACTCAATTTTCTGGGCCCAAAACTTAGGAAAACACTTAGTAACTCATAAAGTAACATGTTTAAAGCATTAATTCAAGAAATCATGGCCCAAAACATGCCGATTATGCAAAAAATCCAACACAACTTTATGGATGTGCCATTAATACAACATGCAAGAACTTCCTTGAATTCAAACACTCCAAAACATAATCAAACTTGGTAATTTAATGGAAAACAAGATGAACGACCAAAGTGCAAGTGAGATGAACACATGCAAGAAGGAAATCCTTGAAGTCATGCTCAATTTGTGAGAAAATGTACATGCATGCATGGTATGGTCTATTTCTCCCCAACTCTAGTGCAATTCCTACTTAAATTCACTTAATTCACCAATAATCTTGTAGAATCTAATTTAATTACTCAATTAAGAGTCTAGTCCCTTACCTAGAGGCTTCAATCTACAAAATTAAGGTTGGGCTCAACAATCTTCTTCAATTATCAACAACTCTTAGCACCTCCTTCAATTTAAGCTCAATCTCCAAATCTTGAACCAATTCCTCAACTCTCATCCTCTCTCACGGTTTCTCTCTCTGAAGGCTCAAGTGTGATCAAATGAATAAAGGGGGTGAGTGGGGCTCAAAATGGCCTATTAAGTAACAATTGATCAAAAGTAATTAAATAGCATTATTTTAATCGAATTTAATCACCCCGAACCGAATTTTAATTAAACCTACCATAAAATTCTATAAATCCTAATTAGCACATAAATCAAGTCAATTTCTGATTCGGATGCCAATAAGGCTTTCAATTCGCAAATTAAAACTAAAACATGAACAGATCTTTCTACACCGAACAGATAGAGACACAAAAATAATGCAATACACGTGCAAGTTAAATCCAAATCCCTCCTGGATTACTGTTAGGCATAATTAAGTACAGATTAGCGTTAATTAGAGGTTGGGGTTGTTACACTAAGTCTCTTAAGGAACTAGTTTGCCTAGACCGAAATTCGGCTCTAACTCCCAAACCGAGAACCCTGATTCGAGTCCCGTCTTCTCCCACAAGTCTCTCGTGCCTAGGCGATCGTGTGTGCCAAGTTTCGTGCTAATCCAACGCCTTTTGGTGATTTTGGAGCGGCAACACCTCGAATTCTAAGTTTCTTAAGGAATTAGTTTGCCTAGACCGAAATCTGACTCTAACTTCCAAACCGAGAACCCGATTCGAGTCATGTCTTCTCCCACGAGTCTGTCGTACCTAGGTGGTCATGTGTGCCAAGTTTCGTGAATACAAGCACATAGAAGATAACTAAAACAAAACCATTAGAAATGGGCTTACCTCTATATCAAGTGATGGGTACTTCTTTCTGAGTATGTGTACCTGAAAACCATATTTATAGACTGTGGAAATGAGAAAAATGAAATAACAACATCAATATAAATAACAATGGTTTACGCACCTTATCCATCATTTCTAACATGAACTTCTGTCTACCAACTCCAGGTTCCACAGTTATCACAATAACCATTTCCACAGGATTTTCACCATCAAGTTGTGGAGTAGAAAAGGTGAAATAACTGCTAATTGCAAAGTATCAAACAATCTTTATTTTAATTACGGCGTAACTTTACTCCATTAGAGAAGCTTGCATTTTGTTTCTACTTTCCAACACATGTATCAAATAATATTTAGTTTAAATACTTTAGTTTAACTCAACTTCATTAAAGGGAAAATACCAGGTAAATAGCAAAACTTAAGAACTTAAAAAAAACAATAAATAGGGCAAATGCTTACCAGTGGATACACATCTTCAATAGGAGTTCCAGGTTTTAATGCCAAAAGGACATAGAATATACAAACAAATAGTAGAAAATCATGGATTTGGATTTTTTGTTTTTACCTTTTTTTAATGTGAATTTGTCCTTGTTTTCTCTTCCCATCGCTCATTTTATTTCATTACTCTATTTTATGTTGTTGAGCATTTTTATTTATTTTTTTTATTTTAGTTAAATTTTAATTTAACAATTTATTTAGAAACTCAATTTACCTCCCTTTTGGGTTGCCTACCTGAATTAACAATAAGAACAAATCTAATTTTCACGTCCTAATAATATAAGCTTGAACAGGAGAACCGAACTGTACAACAACTTTCAAGAAATCCATATCTTCTACATTTGAAAAACAAAAGGCCAAAAAGACACAGAATATACAAACAAATAGTAGGAAATCATGGATTTGGATTTTTTGTTTTTACCTTTTTCTAATGAGAAAATATAAGCAATCTATGTCTAACATTTTTTCAATGGACTAGTCTATTAGAAAACACGTCAATAATTTTTTGTCATTCACCAAGTGAAATGATAAGGTGCCATGTCCATGTAAACTCCATGCATGAAAACCATAAAATAATAATAATAATAATAATAATAATAATAATAATAATAATAATAATAAGAAGGCTGGTCACGTTTGTATCCTCATAACACAATTGATTTCCATTTCTACACTTAACTTGTTACCATAACAGTAAGTCAATCTCTATTATAAATTTATAAAAATTTGGAGTTTGTGCATGTGAATTATGGTTGCTTGTGTTAAAGAACCTCAGGGTTAATATTTGACTGAAATTACTATGTAAAAAATTTATGACACTTGCTACACTACCAAACAGATACAGGCATTAAAAAAAATTCAAGATCATAATAAACAAAATATTTGTATGGTAAGATCATAAATAAAATCTCTCTCTGTAATTGTGTTTCTCCTACCCACTGTTTTTTTTTTCTTGGTTTCAATGAGAGAAACTACACTAACATTTCTTAAACACCCATTATTATTACCCATGAATCACCACATTGACGAGTTGCTTGAGGGAACAAATATTTGAGGAAAACAACTTTTTTCCCCCAAGGGTTTTGTCGTTGTAGATTTGGTATTCATAGAGTAATTGTTGGATATAATAAGAGATGGCTTTGGCCTATTCTCCTAAAGAAGATGATACAAGGAAACAATTACTATATCTTCTGGTGATTTTTGGGGGGAGCAATGTTTTGGGGGTGGCAAAAAGGCAGGTTCAGATGAGTTCAATTTATGTCAACAAGTTAAGTGGTTAACCAACACAACCTAAACTTACCTATTCAACTTTTGAACTCTATTTTAATTGTATAGGCATCTTTCTTTTACATATGATTTTTTTTTTTTAACTATCTTTTACATATGATTTGTATACATTATATATACATGAAAGAAGAAGGCAACCCCAAATCAATGAGCAATACTTGATAAAAATACATAAGGAAAAAAAAATCAAACAAGAATAAAGAGAGGCAACCCCAAATCAAACCTAAGAATCAATCCCAAATCAAACCCCAAATGACATCCTATTGTGATATATGTGTGCAAAGCAAAATTAGGGAACAATGCCATGAGAGAAGAAGGCTTACCAAAGAGAAGAACAAGCACACACACATAAAAAAAAAAAAAAAAAAACCACTCGCAAAGCAGCGAGGAAGCGAGGAAGACACCCAATGTCGAGCATGGCGAACGACCCAACAACAAAGGCATCGGCAAAGGTATCTGAGATGCCGCTGCCGCTGCTAGTCATCGTCGCTCGCTACTTGCCGTCGTCTCTCCTTTCTGCTACTGCCACTGCTATTGCTTGCAGTCGTGAGAGAGAGAGAGAGAGAGAGAGAGAGAGAGAGAGTATTTTGGGGATTTTTTGTTTAAGGGATTAGGGATTTGGGATTTGAGATCGTGAGAAACAAAAAGGAGGAAAGAAATGGAGGGAATTAGAAAGAACGGGAAAACGAAAAAAAAGAAGAAAAGAAGAGGAGAGTTAGGATTGGCGGTGTGAATGACATCGTTTTATTTATTTTTTGTTAAAATAAATTTATTTTTTTGTAGTTAATAATTTTTTTTTTGATTTTTGATTTTTGATTTTCTTTTTTTAGTTACTAAGGTCGAAAATTTATTTGTTTCATTTTTTTTTTAATGAAAAAAAAATTATTATTTTTTTATTTGGTAGAATAGGGGTAATATTTTAATGAAAAATAATTTCCGTTAAAATAAAGTTAATTTTTTGTGGTCAATGAAAAATATTTTTCTGTGGCCCATTTTTTTTTGTTACTAAAAATCATGAACTAATTTTTTGTAGTAAAGGAGAAGGAACAATAGTAGTAGTGAAGGTGGTGGTGACGAATGAGATTAGTAGTGAAGTTGTGGTAGTGGTAGTAGTAGAAGAGAGGTAATGGTAGTAGTAGTGGCAATAGCGATGGTGGTGGTAGTGGTAGTGGAATGGTGGCGATGGACATAGTAATGGTAGTCGTAGAGGTGGAGTGGCAACAGTGGTAGTAGTGGTGGTAGTGGAATGGCATTTGCAGTAGTGGTGAAGGCGGTAGATGAGATGGTTGGTGAAAGAGAGAGAGAGAGAGAGAGAAACAGAGAGAGAGAGATGAGTGAGAGACAGATAAAGAAAAGAGATAGAGAAAGAGAGCAGAAACAGAGTGATGAACGAGAAAGAAACAAAGTGGTCGCTAAAAGTGCATTTTCTTGTAATGGATCGATAAATCGAGAGAGAGCTCGGTAAATAGAGAAGATGGGAGGAAAAGAGTGAGCAAGGCAAACACAGTGGGGGATAGAAAGACAGACAGACAAACAGACAGGCAGATAAAGAAAGAAAGAGAAAAAGAAGAGTAATGAATAAGAGAGATAGAGACAGAGAGAGAAAGAGATAGAGAGAAACAAAATATGAGCGAAAGATAGACAAACAGATAGAGAAATCAAGCGAAAAGAGATAAACGAGAGAGAGACATAGAAACAGAGAGAGAAGAGAGATATGCGAGAGAGAGAGAGAGATAGAGAGAAGAGAGATAAGCAAAAGAGATAGAAAGAGAAGAGAGAGATAGAGAAAAGAGAGATGAGCGAGAGAGACAGAGAGAGGAGAGAGATGAGCGAAAGACACAGAGAGAGAGAGAGAAAAAGACAGACAGACAGAGAAAATGGATGAGTAAGAGAGAGAAATAGAAGAGAGAGACAGAGACAGAGAGACAGGAAGATGAAAAAATGGGTGAAAAGAGACATATCAAAAAAGTAAGACGACATTATTTTTTTTAAAATTTTTTTTTTTTTGCGACAGAAAAATAAAGTTGCATTTATTCAAATCATTTTGTGACTGTATATATATGAAGCCATCTCAAAGCCACAATATTTTTTTTTACTTTTTTTTTTTTTACGACGGTACCTACTACAATCGTAAAAAACTCACTTTTTTTTTTCGCGACTGCAGCTGGTGCCGTCGTAAAAACTCTATTTTTTGACAACGACAATCTCTGCCGTCGTAAATACTCTCTTTTTTTGCGACAACATTTTTTGCCATCACAAGTGCTCTATTTTTCCACGACAGCAAATTGTGCCGTCTCAAAAACTCACATTTTTCGAGATAGCAAATTATGCCGCCGCACAAACTCACCTTTTTCGCGACAACAAATTGTGCCATCTCAAAATGTCACTTTTTAAGACAACAAATGTGCCATCACAAATGCTTCCGTCTTTTAAGCTCACTTTTCTTGTAGTGCCACTATTATCAAAATATTCTTAGTGAATAATTTAATATTTTAAACTTGAGAATAATATTACTTTTGATTTAGATGTCAGTTTATAATAAAATTATTATTTTTATAATTCTTTTATCAAAATCTATCAAACAAAATCTAGATTGATTATGAAATTCTTTATAAAAAAAAAATTAGCATTGAAATTGATATAAACGGTAACATTTTACTCTAATTCACAATAAAATTTTATTCTATTTCACAGTAAAATTTAACAAAAGAAATTACTCAAGAACACACTATCAACGTAAAAATTTACTGCCGTTCTTGAACAAGACACCAACAAAAGGAAAAAAGTACATATTAAAAAGACAATCAAAACAGCTTAGACATGAAATTTTACTTTAATATTTACAAATTAGTAAATATAACAAAAACAAATCTAAAAGAAAAACCTAACAATTAATCCAAAATTGTACACCATCTGTATTTTTTTTTAACAATTATTCAAATTTTTTTGAAACCTTCAAAAAAAAAAATCATAATAAATCAAATATATATTGTTTAATTTTCAATCTTATCTAAAAAGCTTCATTAATAATTATTTTACTACCATCGTTGTCATTACTTGCACCATCATCTTCTTCTCTTTTTTTTTCATTTCTTTTCTTTTCTTTTCAGTAATACTACAGATCCCAACATAAAAATTTAGAATTATTTAAAATTTTATATCAATAACTCAAATTCATTTCATATGTGAATCTAACATTACACTAATTTAATTTTCACCACATTACCTAAAAAATCTGAATAAATATATAATGGTCCATAGCATTTTATTTTTTTATTTTGGTAAACGTTGCCACCATCATCTTCATTTGTGGCCTCGCCTTTCAGTTTGGTGCCGTCAAGCTGGGTTGTTGAAAGATTTGATTTAAATCTGTACCATATATATTGACGGATAAGATTGTACGTGAAAAAATAAAAATAAAATTTTTTTATCCTTGAGGAAGGTGGTTTTCGCCAAATAACTCGGTAGGAAAAGACGAATAAATTATAAGAGATAATTGAGCATTCAGGTGAAGAAAAATGATTGGTACACACAACATTCTCTCGCCTATGCTATTATTTGGCAAGTGTGTTGGGTTTGAGTTGGAATTATAAAAACACAAAATAGATAAATAAATAAATTAATTAAGTTAAATAAAATAAATTAAGGGATATTTACACAAGTTTTAATTTATGAATTTATATTTCATGAAGTCTTCATTAAAAAATTTTGAACCTTCAAATCCTATTAAATTTTTAATAGTTGAAATTATCCTTCAAATAATAATTATTTATCATTTATAATTATTTATAAAGGAATATAATGATTTGACATTTATTTTGATTTTCAAAACTTTAAAATATCAACTTTCAAATTGAAAAACTAAAAAAAATAAAATAAAATTATGTGCAATAAAAAAAACTAATTTTTTTTGAAAAAAATAATTTTTTTTTGTATAAAACTAAAAATTTTGTGTCTACAAAGGAGTATGATGATGGAACATTAATATACAAAACCTAAAAAAAAAAAATTAAATGAAAAAATTAATAGTGTTCTTAGTTTTAAAACTGGAAAAAATTGATAATGTTTTCGGTTTTATTGGATGGTTAAATCAAATCGATAAGTAGAAGGGCAAAATAGTTTAATCTCATGCTATATTTTTTTCATCAATGAGTGAAACAATTATCTGGAACATTAGTATACGAAATTGATAATATTCTTAATTTTAAAAATTAGAAAAAAAAATTGATAATATTATCAGTTTTACTAAATAGGACTTATTGGTTCAAAAAATCTTATATCGGACCTGAGCAACCATAACATTTGCAAATAGTATTTTTAGATAATTAACTCATAAATTAATAAGACAAAATATTATATTTAAATCATAATTATTTTATTTCTTCTTTAAAAAAAAGTCAAAAGACTAATTTAAACATGCCAAATTAATTCAAAAAAAAACAAATTATACCGAATTAGCTGGCACAGTATATCTCCGAAAAAAAAGACTCACGCGCATAGCTTCTCTGTCTGAGACACAAACAAACCCAGTTATCATCCCTCTTCAAAACCTTCTCTCACCCCTCTCGTCTCTGTGAAATCGTCGGGTAAAAGAAAACGGAGCCGACACCGGAAACTCCTCTCATACGCTGCTCACCGAAGCCCTCTTCTTCTCTCCGACGCCGGAAAAACTGGGTTCATTGCATTCTACCCCATTAGCAAATTGAGAGAATTGTGCCCGTTTGTTTTTAGACATAGAACAGTAGAGATTAATAGTGAATGAATTGTTTTTGTTAGTTAGGAAATTAAGTAAAATTGTGTTTGTTTTTATGATAGTTGTTAGTATAGGGATTGTTAAATTATTTTTTATAAAATAAATATAAAATAATAAAACAAATAAAAAATACAAAACATCAAATATTAATGTTAAAAAAAATGTTCAATGTGTAAAAAATAAAAAAATTCAAAACAAAAAAACAAATGATTTTTAGTTAACAAAAAATACAAAAAAAATTAAATATTAATGTTAAAAAAAATGCCCAACATATAAAAAAATAAATAAAATAAATAAAAAAATAATCGCGCGAACTATTTTTCTAGGGTTAATTACACTAATAGTCCCTATAGTTTGGGACTTGTGTCATTTTGGTCCCTGACTTTTCAATTGTGACACATTTGACCCTGAATTTTAAATCTTGTTCCAAATAAGGACAATTGAAAATATTATTAGATTTTTCAAGGGTAAAATTGTCAATTTGATAAAATATAAACTAATTTGACAAAAATAAATGTCAAAAAATATTTTTTAATTTTTTTTAAAATTATTTTTATCCACCAATGATAAAATTAGGTAAAAATTAATAAAAATTACATGATTAATTTTTTCAAAGTAATTTTACATGATCATCATCCAAACACATAATAAAAATTAATTTGGTAAAAAAAAAATAAATGTCTAAAAGAATTTATCAATTTTACATAATTTTATTTTTAGTAGGTAGAAATAATTTTTAAAAATTCAAAAATATTTTTTTGACATTTATTTTTATCAAATTAGTTTATATTTTATCAAATTGACAATTTTACCCTTGAAAAATCTAATTATATATTCAATTGTCCTTTATTTGGAACAAGATTCAAAATTCAGGGTCAAATGTGTCACAATGAAAAGTCAGGGACCAAAGTGACACAAGCCCCAAACTATAGGGACTATTTGTGTAATTTGCCCATTTTTTCTAATACCACATTTACCTTCTCCATCTCAATCCCGCTTCCAATGCCTATCCTGATATCAAGGGATTAGGAATTCCCTCTCCATCTCTCAAACAAACACCATGTCTAATAAGTCTCACTTCACTATCAATCCCAATCTCCCCCTCTCTATAACCCCAAACAAACGAAGCCTATGAACTATGAAGGGTCAGTGATAAAGATAGGTATTTTGAGAATTGATTATTTTTTAACAAGATGAGCTAAGAGGTGATTTGAGAAATTGGCTTTTTAGGGTTTTTTTTTTTGGGGGGGGGGGGGACTTTTTTATCCTTTTATGCATAAAAAATTGTGAGAAGTGATGTGAGCCAAAATATGTTAAAAGCTAAGAACTAAATTTTAGCTAGCTTTCCAAATTGTCCATAAATCAATTGATAAGTTAATACAGTGGTGATAGAGGCCTCGAATTCGAGGCCTCAAATTTGGCTCGAATCCCAGCAGCCCCCAAAACGACGTCGTTTTTGGGGTTTTTTTTTTTTTTTTCCTTTTCTTCTTCCTCGTTTCGAACAAAACCAGAGGAGGAGAGGGGAGGGGAAGAAAAGAGAGAGGGGGGAGGGGAGGGGAAGAAGAGAGAGAGGAAGGGAGAAGAAGAGGGAGCCGCCGGTAGGCCGGACTGGAGGGGGGGCCATAATCACCGGGGGAGAAGGAGGAGGAGGAGGCGGAGGCGGGCCGGAGGCGATCGGACGGCGAGCTCGACGAGCTGGATCGGGCTACGATCGGACGGCTGGGCGAGCTCAACGAGCTGCCGACGGCGAGTCTTCGGCGAATCCGGACCCCCTCCCCTCCCCTTCCTCTCTCTCTTCTTCCACTCCCCTCCCCCTCCCCTCTGGTTCTGCGAAGAAGAAGAAGAAAAAAAAAATTGATTTCGAGGCAAATTCGAGCCTCAAATTTGAGGCCTGATGTAACAACCCCATACTGTTTACCGGAAATTTACTGAATTACATACTGATTACTGCTAAACTGGAATGCTTATGACTGATAATTGAACTACCTGGAGTACTGAACGGACTGATCAAAAAATTGAAACCGAATTGACTGAGCATGTTTATTGTATTGCATTTTTATCTTTTCAATTATTTCATTATCTATTCGTGTTTTTATGTTCAAACTACAAATTGAAAGCCTTATCGGCGGCCAAACTGAGAATTGTTTAGTGTTTCATGATCAGGTAGGATTTATGTGATTTTATGGTGTATTCATCTAAAATGTGATTAGGAATGATTAAATTAGATTAAAATAAGCTAAACATATAAGTTGCCTCATTTACGGAATTACCATTGAGTGGGCCTTAGTTTATTCTTATTGTTGAGCTTCATCACACTTGAATTAAAACAATTCCTCAGCCAAATTGAGAGCCCCACCGAATTAGAGAGAGAGAGAGGTGAGAGAGTGCATTCATCTTGTTGATTTGCTAAGGAGCTTGAAGATTGAAGTATATATTACAAACTTGAGCTTGTATTCCCCTAATTGAAGACTTAGGTAAGAGAATTCATCCCTCTAATTGTGAGTTTAAGCTAAGTCTTGCATGTTTCATGCTCCATTGTAGAACTAAGTCATGTTGTAGCTCATATATGGTGAGTTATGCTAGAATTCATGCATGCATGTTTGTAAGGATGAGTTTTGAGTTGAATTCATGGTAGAATTGTACATGCATGCTCATGTTTAAGCTTAGTCCATGATTTCAACTTGTTTTTGGTATTAATGGCTCACTAGAACATCAAATTGGAGCTTTAAATGGTTGGATTTCATGCATGTTTGCATTTCTCCATGTTCATGAAAATGGGGTTTGAAAAATGGTTTTAATTGACTCACCTTTGGGGCTTGAATTCATAAATTGAGCTTTAAAACTTGTTATACATTGGATTTGGATGTGTTTTCCAGAATTTGGGCCCAAGAGTCGAGTTTTGAGTGAAAGAATGCTTGGTTTGAGCTTAGGAGACAAATCTGAAAATTCCAGAATTTGGCCTCTTCGCTCGAGCGAAGGATTCTTCGCTCGAGCGACCAACCTTTGTTCGAAGCTACGCTCGAGCGTAGGATTGGTGGCTCGAGCGTAAAATTTCAGCATCCAGTACTTTTACTGTTTCGACAGCTCGCTCGAGCGAAGGATTTCTCGCTCGAGCGAAGCCTTTGATTTTGGAAGCTCGCTCGAGCGAAGGAAGGCTCGCTCAAGCGAGGCTTCTATTTTCAGCAAACTTTGCAAAATGTTTTCTAAGTGTATTTTTGCATCCTCAGCCCATTCTAGGCATTCTTAGGCCTAGTTTAAGACATCTTAATGAGGATATAGATGTAGAACACACCAAGGCAAATAAGGGATTAAATTATGATATTTCCCAACTGTGTAGCTTAGTGTGTGTTCAACCTGTGAACTGTGTAGGGTTGATGACTGGGGAAACACGCTCTAGCATACCGTAGCCCAAACTCTGTGAGTAACAATTGTGTAAAGATATGTTCAAAATGATTATCTTTCGAATACTGAACTGTTTTCTGAACTGGTATTATTTACTGAATGAATGTATGTCCTTCATTTCTGAACTGTACTGTGGCATCCCTAGTACCTACTGTTACTGACTGTAACTGTTACAGAGATCTCTGTCGGTTCCCTCGTGGAACCACTACTGTTTACTGATTGATGGCCATCATTACTGTTCGGTCTTTAAGACCTACTGTTTACTGCTATGCTAATGGATGTACCACATATGACTGAATGAATGTTCTGACTGAAAGACTGGAATATTATTTAATGAACTGTTTTTATTACTGTAAGGACATTTCATTCTTAACCTCTTTACGCATTATGTTATTCACTAGGCTTAGCTCACTGTTTATATATATATATGTAGGTGCTCAGCCACCAGATCGGAGCTAGGAGCATGGGTTAGACTCCAGTTTTGTCAAGCCAGCCTATGTGCCTCACTGCGAGGTTCCGAGTTGCCATGTTATGGCTTTGGGGTGTTTTGTTTTTCCCCCTCTGTCTCCGTACTGTTTTGGATTACTGTATAGACTGTCAGCTACTAACTGTACTGTTATCAAGGGATAAGGTCCCTTTACTGTGTGACTGTAAATTTTGTATAGACTGTACTGTTTGAATGTGTGAATGCATGAAAAATCTTTTTGGCATACAGACTGTCACAGCTCAATGGACATTATTTATTTACTGTATTGGCTTCCGCCAGGCCCTGAACTCTGTCTTACTGTACTACTGTTAAGCAGGCCTTCGGTAATCTCGGATTACTGGCCGGTTACGGTGCTAAACCCATAGGGCCGGGTTTGGGTCGTGACAGAGTGGTATCAGAGCGATACTTAACCACGAGTTATATCCCACACACGTGTCCAAATGAGCTTTAGGGTGTCGTAGAAAAGTGATTAGGGCATTTCATGAACTTGAAAAGTGTGTGGCTATGTTATGATTGAATACATGTTAATGTGATAACTGTCTAAACATGCAACTGTTTATGTTATAATTGCTATAACTGTTATAACTGCTTATAGTGAAATGGACAATGCAAATGAACCTGAATCCTCATCTACTGAGGCAAGAATGGAAAGAATGGAAAGAATGATGGAATTGATAACTGCTAGACTTGAACAACAACAGAACCAACAGCCCCCACCTCCTCCTCCTCCGGTACAGCCGGAACCAAATGCAAATGTGAATGATGGGGACATAATTGCTCTCACCCATAAATTCAGCAAGATGAAACCGCCATCCTTTCAGGGAGGCCTTGAACCGCTAAAGGCTGAAGCTTGGGTGCTTGAAACAGAAAAACTATTTGAAGTGTTTCCGTACTCAGAAGTGAATAAAGTACTGTTAGCTACCTTCACCCTACAAGAAGAAGCTAGAAGGTGGTGGATGTTGATCCGTGATACAAATACTGTTATGACTTGGGCTCAGTTCAAGGAGTCCTTCTTTGAAAAGTACTTTCCACAGTGTGTCAGGGATAGAAAGGTGACTGAATTTGAACAACTGAGACAGGGCACAATGTCTGTTGCTGAAAATGAAATGAAATTTACCGAGTTTGCCAGATATGTACCACATATGGTGGACACTGACTACAAGAAGGCCAGAAAATTTGAGGGTGGCCTTAATGTCGCAATACTTGACCGAATAAATGTTTTGAAACTACCGACTTTTGTGGGTGTTCTCGACCGGGCATTGATGGCCGAGTCGAACATCGAAGCTGTGAAACAATCTGAAACACTAACAACTGAATGGCATGGAAAAAGGCAGGGTTTCAAATTCAAGAAAGGCAAGCACAACCCTTCCAACAAGAAACAGAATACGGGGTCAACAACTAGCCCCAGCCAAGGGAGTGGGTTCATTCCACCCTGCTCTGTATGTGGCAACAAGCACAAAGGGGTTTGTCACAAAGTATCTGGAGCCTGTTACAGATGTGGCAAAGTGGGCCACATGGTTAGAGACTATCCCTCTGCTCCGCAAGCCAGTAGCAAAGCTGCACCAAGCGCAGCAGCATCAACTGTAGCACCAAAGCCTAACCCCAAAACTACCGGGAAAGAGCCTATGAGGCAGGGCCGAGTGTTTGCCCTAGTACCAGGAGACGTGCAAAATACTGAGACCGTTGTGTCAGGTATC
Organism: Camellia granthamiana; assembly: GCA_036172215.1. Taxonomy (NCBI): domain Eukaryota; kingdom Viridiplantae; phylum Streptophyta; class Magnoliopsida; order Ericales; family Theaceae; genus Camellia; species Camellia granthamiana. The sequence continues at coordinate 103,555,420 of CM069904.1, read as the reverse complement.
CTCTCTATTTGTACACAAAATGCATATGTATTGATTGATTCGGGGTCTACACATTCTTATGTGTCGCATGCTTTTTCACGGAAATTGAATAGACCCTTAGAACCCATGAATTATCTGCTAGCTGTATCATCACCTGTTGGGGGATCCATGACATGTGCATATATGTATCCTGCTTGTGAAATTATTGTTGGGGATATGCATCTGTTTATTGATTTGCTGCCATTGAACATCGATCATTTTGATGTAATATTGGGGATGGACTGGTTACAAAAATATCATGCCACTATAGACTGTGTAACAAAACAAGTAGTTTTCCGTCCACCTGGTTTGCCTGAATTTGTGTTTAATGGGAGTGGAGTAGTACCTCCTCTGTATCTGATTTCTTCTGTGAAAGCTGTTAAATTAATTAGAAAGGGGTGTAAAGGATATCTGTGTTCTGTGCTGACTGTGTCTACTGATGATGGTGTTAAAACTGATGTGAATTGTATTCCTATAGTCAGAGAATTCCCAGATGTATTTCCAGATGATCTGCCAGGGGATTTGATTGACAAGGAGATTGAATTTACCGTTGATGTGATTCCGGGTACACAGCCAATATCGAAAGCTCCTTACAGAATGGCTCTAACTGAACTGAAGGAATTGAAAGTACAATTGCAAGAACTGTTAGACAAGAAGTTTATCAGGCCCAGTACTTCACCATGGGGCGCACCGGTTTTGTTTGTGAAGAAGAAAGATGGCTCACTGAGACTCTGCATTGATTACCGTGAATTGAACAAGGTAACTGTGAAAAATAAATACCCATTGCCACGTATTGATGATTTATTTGATCAGTTACAGGGTGCACAAGTGTTTTCCAAGATTGATCTCAGATCGGGGTATCATCAACTGAAGGTTAAACCGGAAGACGTTGATAAAACTGCTTTTAGAACGAGGTATGGCCATTATGAATTTTTAGTTATGCCATTCGGAGTCACGAATGCCCCTGCTGCTTTTATGGACCTTATGAACAGAATTTTTAAACCATACCTTGACGATTTCATTGTAGTATTTATTGATGACATACTGATTTATTCAAAAAGTAGAGAAGAACATGAACACCATCTGAGACTTGCCCTGCAGACCCTAAGGGAACAGAAACTGTATGCTAAATTGTCTAAATGTGAGTTCTGGCTTGATCATGTTATGTTTTTGGGGGCATGTTGTTAGCAAAGATGGAATTTCTGTTGATCCGCAGAAAATTGAAGCTGTAGTGAACTGGCCTAGACCAACAAATGTGACTGAAGTCCGAAGCTTTTTGGGATTGGCTGGATATTACAGAAGATTTGTCAAAGATTTCTCCAAAATTGCCTTACCATTGACTCAGTTAACTCAGAAGGGGACGTCATTTGACTGGACTGACCAAAGGGAATCAGCATTCCAAGAGTTGAAAACTCGACTTGTGACTGCACCGGTTTTGACTTTACCTTCAGGTACGGATGGTTATACTGTATTTAGTGATGCTTCTCATAAGGGTTTGGGGTGTGTTTTAATGCAGAATGGGAGAGTTATTGTTTATGCTTCCCGACAGTTGAGACCACATGAAAAGAACTACCCGACCCATGATTTGGAACTGGCTGCAGTAGTGTTTGCATTGAAAATCTGGCGTCACTACCTTTATGGGGCGACATGTGAAGTATACACAGACCACAAGAGCTTAAAATATTTCTTCACACAGAAAGAGCTAAATATGAGACAGCGCAGATGGCTAGAGCTGATCAAAGACTATGATCTACAGATTCTGTATCACCCGGGAAAAGCCAACACCGTTGCCGATGCATTGAGCCGGAAGTCAATTGCCAACTTAGCTTGTTTGCTTACCGGATCGAAAGAACTGCTTCATGATCTTGAAAAATCTGAAATTGAAATTGTTTTGAGAGAACAAGGTGGAACAATGGCTGCTATTTCTGCCCAACCAGCCTTGATTGAAGAAGTTAAAGAGAAACAGCAACTGGATGACTTTCTGAAAAGGATCATCGAAGAAAGAGAGTCTAAGCCGAGACCGGGGTTCAAATTTGAGAACAATGTACTGAAATTTCAAGAAAGACTGTGTGTGCCGAATGACACTAAACTGAAAAGAAGAATTCTGCAAGAGGGCCACAATTCAAAATTGTCTATCCACCCGGGGAATACGAAAATGTACCAAGATCTGAAACAGAATTTCTGGTGGCCGGGAATGAAGAAAGAAATTGCCGACTTTGTGTCCAAATGTCTTCATTGCCAACAAGTCAAAGCTGAACATCAACGACCTGCTGGATTATTGCAGCCCTTACCCATACCAGAGTGGAAATGGGAGCATATCACGATGGATTTTATCGTTGGATTACCTCGCTCCAGAAAAGGTATGGATTCAATTTGGGTTATTGTTGATAGACTAACCAAATCTGCTCACTTCTTACCTGTCAAGACAATCTATAATGCGGACAAATTGGCTGTTATCTATATTGATGAAATTGTGAGACTGCATGGAGTGCATGTGTCCATTGTTTCTGACAAGGATTCGAAGTTTACATCGAGGTTTTGGCAAAGCCTACAGACTGCATTGGGCACTGAATTGAGGCTGAGTAGTGCCTATCATCCTCAGACAGATGGACAGTCAGAAAGGACCATCCAAACCTTGGAGGATCTATTGAGAATGTGTGTCCTTGATTTTCAGGGAAACTGGGAAAGTCATTTGCCATTGGCTGAATTCGCCTACAACAACAGCTACCATTCGAGTATTGGTATGGCGCCTTTCGAGGCATTGTATGGCAGAAAGTGTAGATCTCCGATCTGCTGGGCAGAAGTTGGAGATGGGCCTTTGCTTGGGCCCGAGATTGTATATGAGACGACCGAAAAGATAAAACTGATACAGCAAAGACTGAAAACTGCACAGAGTAGACAGAAAAGTTATGCGGATGTTAGAAGACGAGACCGAGAATATGAAGTGGGTGATCATGTTTTTGTGAAAGTGACACCAATGAAGGGCCAGACTCATTTTGGAGTCAAAGGCAAGCTAGCGCCGAGATACGTCGGACCATATGAGATTATTGAGAAAATTAATCCGATGGCGTATCAAGTTGCGCTCCCTCCTGAAATGGAGCATATGCATAATGTCTTCCACATTTCGATGTTGAGAGATTATCTCCGGGATCCCTTCCATGTGATTGAGCCTACTCGTATCGTGTTGAGTGATGACTACACTTACGAGGAACGGCCGATACAGATTGTAAACAGACGAATCAAGAAACTGAGAAACAAAGAGATCCCGTTAGTGAAGGTTGACTGGCAGAACCATGGTGGTGTGTATGCCACTTGGGAAAGGGAAGATGACATGGCTAGGCGATATCCTGATTTGTTCCCGCTGAATCCTGTCTTCTTCTAGAATGAAGGTAACTCGAGTTTAGAGGACTAAACTCCTTATAAGGAGGGGAGACTGTAACAACCCCATACTGTTTACCGGAAATTTACTGAATTACATACTGATTACTGCTAAACTGGAATGCTTATGACTGATAATTGAACTACCTGGAGTACTGAACGGACTGATCGAAAAATTGAAACTGTCACGCCCCAAACCCGCCCCGAAAAGTTTGGTGACGAGACCGGCCAGTAATCCTAGATTACCACAGGCCTTACTGTACAAAACATAAATAAACGGGGCTCGCGGAAGCGAAATAAAGAAACTAAATAGTCCAAGAGCTGTGCATAATATGAACAAATATATACATGCCAAAAATGAGTTAATTACCCACTTACATTACATAACATGTACCATAATAACATATACAACACATTACATCCAGTTACAACTGTACAACAAAACAAAACAGGAACTCACAAGGGCCTTCCAGGCCTAGCCTCAACTCGGAGGCTCACAAAACGGGTAGGCTTCAAAACGGCGGCTCGGGTCGAGACTCCGCCTAGGCTAGACTTCCTGAATGCTCATCTATAATACATAAATACAAACAATGAGCTAAAGCTCAGCAAGTAACATAACAGTAAAAGGGTTAGTGAACGAATTCCAACATTTTCATATATTCTTAAAATATTCAGTCATCAGTCAATAATGGCATATTCCACAGACTTATGGTCTTTCGACTAGAGTAATCGGTCCGTACACCGATTAATCGACACATACCGAGATCTCGTAACTTTCTATCTATGGATGCCATGCTAGATTCGCAAACTAGGACATTCGTTCACAGAAAACATTATCATTTCGAAAACCATATCATAATAATCACTTTTGAACATACTTTCATATTAACATATCATTTACGGAAATGTTACTTACAGTGGTTTCCAGAACCGGTTGTACGGTCTTCTCAATTAACCTGCAACATCAACAGTATAATACATTCTTAACATATATCATTATCATTTCACATAAGTCATACCATTACATTCTTCCTTTCCTCATTCATGTTCATTCTCTTTCTTCTTTACATTCATGTCCATATCATGTTCATAAGATGCTAAATGATGCAATTATCATGTAAAAAATCATGTAGAACAACTGTCCAACTTTCCTGAAATTAACCCTCTCCGCTCGAGCGCTACCTTGGCCGCTCGAGCGGCCAGTACAATTTTCCAAACTACTGAATGGTCGATTTATCCGCTCGAGCGGGCTCCCCTACGCTCGAGCGGACAGAGCAAATCCCGAATTCTTGGTTCTTCTTCCCTCTTTCAAACTTCATTCTTTTCTTTACAAAACCAACTTCCATTACATGAATTCCATGACCCAAAATGCTAGAAATACAACTTGATTTCAACATCAAACCTCAATTCAAAACCCATATAGATCATTAGCAAGATCAAACCCATGAATCAAAGTGGAAAACCATGAACATATACATACAAGCTTCATGTCTCTATAGCCATGGAGGTTCTTTCTCAAACATGCCAAATAATCATAAAACATGACATTTAACACCATAATCTTGAGGTCCACATATTAAATACCAAGAATCAACAACTAATTCCATGAAAATCTTACCTTAAGTCTTGATTTGGTGAAGATCTACACTTGTTTCCCCTTTCTCTCCTCTTCTCCTTCCTTGCTTCCCTTCCTTTCTCCCTTTCCCGAATTCTCTCGAACCCTCTCTCTCTCTCTCAGATTTTTCTTTTCTTTTGGTCTTGAGTCAATAGTGGTCAACATGCTTATCTCTAAGCATATATATATCCATATAAATCAATTAAGCCAAAAACGTGAGCCAAACAAGGCTTTACGAATCAGACGAAATTCAGTCTTCAATTTATCATTTCAGATAGTTCTAAAAATTCCCGGTAGCGCATAGGTGTGTTCAATTTCACTTCCTGAATCCATTACAGTCCTCGATTTCAGTCCCGAAGTTGTCAGTCCAATAGATATTTTTCCAATTCAATCAGATATTCTTCAATTAAATCACATAAATACATATTTAATTACAGATAATGACGTCATACAGTTCCGGGTCATTACAGAAACCGAATTGACTGAGCATGTTTATTGTATTGCATTTTTATCTTTTCGATTATTTGATTATCTGTTCGTGTTTTTATGTTCAAACTACAAATTGAAGGCCTTATCGGCGGCCGAACTGAGAATTGTTTAGTGTTTCATGATCAGTAGGATTTATGTGATTTTATGGTGTATTCATCTAAAATGTGATTAGGAATGATTAAATTAGATTAAAATAAGCTAAACATATAAGTTGCCTCATTTGCGGAATTGCCATTAAGTGGGCCTTAGTTTATTCTTATTGTTGAGCTTCATCACACTTGAATTAAAACAATTCCTCAGCCAAATTGAGAGCCCCACCGAATTTAGAGAGAGAGAGAGAGGGAGAGAGTGCATTCATCTTGTTGATTTGCTAAGGAGCTTGAAGATTGAAGTATATATTACAAACTTGAGCTTGTATTCCCCTAATTGAAGACTTAGGTAAGAGAATTCATCCCTCTAATTGTGAGTTTAAGCTAAGTCTTGCATGTTTCATGCTCCATTGTAGAACTAAGTCATGTTGTAGCTCATATATGGTGAGTTATGCTAGAATTCATGCATGCATGTTTGTAAGGATGAGTTTTGAGTTGAATTCATGGTAGAATTGTACATGCATGCTCATGTTTAAGCTTAGTCCATGATTTCAACTTGTTTTTGGTATTAATGGCTCACTAGAACATCAAATTGGAGCTTTAAAATGGTTGGATTTCATGCATGTTTGCATTTCTCCATGTTCATGAAAATGGGTTTGAAAAATGGTTTTAATTGACTCACCTTTGGGGCTTGAATTCATAAATTGAGCTTTAAAACTTGTTATACATTGGATTTGGATGTGTTTTCCAGAATTTGGGCCCAAGAGGTCGAGTTTTGAGTGAAAGAATGCTTGGTTTGAGCTTAGGAGACAAATCTGGAAATTCCAGAATTTGGCCTCTTCGCTCGAGCGAAGGATTCTTTGCTCGAGCGACCAACCTTTGTTCGAAGCTACGCTCGAGCGTAGGATTGGTGGCTCGAGCGTAAAATTTCAGCATCCAGTACTTTTACTGTTTCGACAGCTCGCTCGAGCGAAGGATTTCTCGCTCGAGTGAAGCCTTTGATTTTGGAAGCTCGCTCGAGCGAAGGAAGGCTCGCTCGAGCGAGGCTCCTATTTTCACCAAACTTTGCAAAATATTTTCTAAGTGTATTTTTGCATCCTCATCCCATTCTAGGCATTCTTAGGCCTAGTTTAAGACATCTTAATGAGGATATAGATGTAGAACACACCAAGGCAAATAAGGGATTAAATTATGATATTTCCCAACTGTGTAGCTTAGTGTGTGTTCAACCTGTGAACTGTGTAGGGTTAGCGACTGGGGAAACACGCTCTAGCATACCGTAGCCCAAACTCTGTGAGTAACAATTGTGTAAAGATATGTTCAAAATGATTATCTTTCGAATACTGAACTGTTTTCTGAACTGGTATTATTTACTGAATGAATGTATGTCCTTTATTTCTGAACTGTACTGTGGCATCCCTAGTACCTACTGTTACTGACTGTAACTGTTACAGAGATCCCTGTCGGTTCCCTCGTGGAACCACTACTGTTTACTGATTGATGGCCATCATTACTGTTCGGTCTTTAAGACCTACTGTTTACTGCTATGCTAATGGATGTACCACATATGACTGAATGAATGTTCTGACTGAAAGACTGGAATATTGTTTAATGAACTGTTTTCATTACTGTAAGGACATTTCATTCTTAACCTCTTTACGCATTATGTTATTCACTGGGCTTAGCTCACTGTTTATATATATATGTAGGTGCTCAGCCACCAGATCGGAGCTAGGAGCGTGGGTTAGACTCCAGTTTTGTCAAGCCAGCCTATGTGCCTCACTGCGAGGTTCCGAGTTGCCATGTTATGGCTTTGGGGTGTTTTGTTTTTCCCCGTCTGTCTCCGTACTGTTTTGGATTACTGTATAGACTGTCAGCTATTAACTGTACTGTTATCAAGGGATAAGGTCCCTTTACTGTGTGACTGTAAATTTTGTATAGACTGTACTGTTTGAATGTGTGAATGCATGAAAAATCTTTTTGGCATACAGACTGTCACAGCTCAATGGACATTATTTATTTACTGTATTGGCTTCCGCCAGGCCCTGAACTCTGTCTTACTGTACTACTGTTAAGTAGGCCTTCGGTAATCTCGGATTACTGGCCGGTTACGGTGCTAAACCCATAGGGCCGGGTTTGGGTCGTGACACCTGAATCATTTTTCTAGTTAATAATGAGAAAGACAGAGAGCATGCATTGAGATCTGAAAAAGAGCTAACAAGGGTTGAGCAGCGGATATTTTGATCCGCTCAAATCAACCGAACTGAACCGAACCGATCCGCCGTATTTTGGACGAATGTGTGATGACGAACGGACGGTTGCTGATTGATTTTTTTAATCCACCTAATTTTGGACGGATGGTGGATTTGAAATTCCTTTGACCGCAACCGAACTGCCAAACAGCGAGCCCCCTAATAATTTGTAAGATTTTGTATTTTCAATTTATTTAGATATTCTATTTATGTTTTTAATTGAAAAAGAATTCACATATTTTGTTGCGTTTTCAATTTAGAAATCATTTTATTAAATGACAAAGGTTTACGTTTGGTATTTTTGTGTGAAAAATATAATGTTTAATTTTTTCATTTTTAAAAAAAAATCAAATTAAATAGTTTTTGAATAGAAAAAAAGTAATGAATAAGTTTTGATAATACATGATTTTCTTATATTATTTATTATTGATATTTGACAATTTACTTGATAATCTTTTAGTTATGTTAAATTGGATTATTATCCAAAAAAAATTGTTGACAAATTGTTGTATTATATTCAAAATTTGTAAAAATTTAAATTACTAAACCGATTCACATCCATCTGCCAATCTGCTCAATCCACATCTATCAATTTGGCAGACGGATACAGATTGATTTTTTTTAATTTGTTCATCAGACAAACAGATAACAGGTTAGTAGTTCTCTGATCGCAACCGAACCGCAAACCCTGACAAGTATCAATTCAAGCAAAAAGGAAAAGATGTATAAATACAGCAAAGTTCAATAGAGAGGGTAGATAAGGGAGAGAGATATGAACTGGGTTTGCCAAATAAACAGTTTTCAAGGGTTTGTGGATCTTTGAATGTAACAAATGCAGTCTTTGATTCCCTTATCTCTGTATCCCAATTTTTTGCATAAACAGAAGAACCTAACAAGCAAATCAAAAAAAAAATTGGTCCAAAAGAACAAGAAGAAAACTGAAGAAATCCTCAAATAAAACTCGAAGAGAGAGGAGAGAGAGAGAGAGAGTGGTGGATGGTGGTAGTCAGGGCGGTCTTGGACAAAGGCCACTAATACTTGTGCCTTAGACCTCAAAATTAGGATTTCAAGTTTATTAGTAGTATATTCAAAACTTAAATAGGCCTAATGTAGTTTTGTTCATTTATGGTCAGTTTAAAATGCTTCAAAAAATTCTATTGAGCATAGTTAAAAAAAACATTTAATCACAAATGTGGTTAGACCCAATCGAAAAAAATGAATTAAAACATGTATCATTATCGTTGGCCCAAATAATGAAATAAATAATTTTGTCATAATTTTTTTCTCTCATAAACTATCAGATTTTAATGGAATAAATAATTTTACCCTAATTTTTTTACCCTATGTCTTTATCATATTTTAATTGAATAAAGTTTTCCTAATTTATTTGCCCTAATTTTGTTTTATTAAATTATGTTTCATAATTCTTTTGCTATCAAATATCAGATAGTGAGTGGATTGTGTATTTTGTGTGGAAAAATAATTATATAGTCATGTTTCCTTTTCATTTATGTTTGCTACACACTACTGGTGAAGCAAAATTATTATCCCACTCTTCAATTTAACACAATGTGAAATTATTTATGTTCGTTTCACACGGCTGAAATATTTCATTAATTAGAATTATTAATTAATTAGTTTGTTTTGTTGATTTGAACTACCTTTTGGTAACTTTATTATTATTATTATTTTGATAGTATAAAATGAATACATTTTGATAGCTATTTTAGAATCAATTGGTGATAATAGTGCCACACAGAGTAGGTTTTTTTCTTTTCTTTTTTAATATATAATGAATATAGGCCCTTTTTTTTTAATTTTGCCTTAGGCCTTCAAAAATTGAAGACCAAAACTGGTGGTAGTCAATAATGGACGTGATAGTCGTCAATGGTGGATGTGGTCATCGTCAACCATCGTCAATGGTGGACGTTGATCGTCGCCGGTGAAACAAGGTAACAGATTCGGCAGAGATGGTGAAGTGGTCCATTCTCTCTCCTCTATCTTCTATTTACCTAGCGCATAGCCTTCGCGTGTGTTGAGACAACGAATTCTGGAAGTGGAAATGTAAGAAAAATCGATAAAATTAAGCTGACCGATTGAAACCGACCGAAATTTTAATTCTTGGTCTATTTTTCATAACATACAACTTGTTTTAGACTTGAAACTTTTTATATCAACGCAAACCAAACCAACCGAATATTATATTTAAATATTTTTATATTATGATTTCTTGAATATTATATGAGAAGTAATTAATATAATACACTTTTGTAATAAAAAAATTAGAAAAAAAAACATTTATTGAGCAATTTTCATATACTTTTTTCATTTATTTTCAATGTAAAATTTTATAATCTATTATAAAACCTTTTAAAATTTTATGTAAATTTCTCTTCTGCATCAAATCGATAAAATTGAACCGTAACATACGATCTGTATCAGTTTTTTAATCATAAAAATCGAAAGGATGACTTTGATGTTAAATATACTTTCAATACCGACTGAACCAGACGTTTACACAAGCAATTCCAAGGTGTTCGGGCCATTCGGGTGCTGTTATTCGGTTTACTTAGCGGGATTGATAGGCCAATGGTTTTATTTGGTTGAAGAAAAATGATGCAGACCACTAATTAGTGGTTGCTCTAATTATGTGGCAGTGGGTCCCATCCACTGCCACATGTATTTTGTGTGTTAGTTTTGTTGTTTTTTTTTTTTTTTTTGCTTTCCACATCATTAGTGGTGGTGTTAGTAGTAAGAATTTAGTGATCTGTAGCATTGTTGTTTGGTTGAATGAAAGTGTGTGGGTAAATTGTCATTTTACCCTTTAAGAATGGTCACGTGACCAGCAAATAATCATTTTCTGTTTCAAAATAAAGTTAGCGTTTGATTATATTTTAGGATCTTGATTCGGATAAATAAAAAATTCATAACTCATAACAAAATAAATTTTTTAAAATCTAATTCAAAAATCCTTTTCAAAATTTATAATTAAACTCTTTTCAAAATTTTATTTAAAAAAATAGCACCCAATTAGTACATATTAATGTGTATTTAGGAGAGAAAATATTGGGTATTCAAAAAAAATATTTTTTTATTTTGTTCTTTAAATTTTTTTTTTTAAAAACATGTTTTTTTTCAAAAAAAAATTATTTTATTTTTGAAGAAAAATATTTTCTATGTTTTTTTTTATGTTTTTTAAGTATTGATTAAATAATTTGTTATGATTTAGATATATATGGCCAATCCAAAAAAAAATTTAATTTAAAAAAATAAATATATTTTTTATGTATTTTAACGAAATATTTAAAATATTTTAAAAAATATTTACAAAATAAAATAAAATATTTAAAATAAAAAAATAAAAATATATTTAAAAAAATTAGATATTTAAAATAAAAATAATAATTTTTTTAAAATTTTAAATATTTAAAAAATATGTAAAATACTAAAAAAAATACAGCTCACAAATGTAATAAATACATCACACATTAAATAAATAAAAAATATTCACCCTAAAAAATTAAAATAAGGAAATTTTTTAATATTTAAAATAAACCCCAAACAATTTTAAAATATAACTCAAAATTTAAAACTCTTTTTAAAAACTCATAACCAAATAAGTTTTCTCTTTTCAAAACTCAAAACTCAAAACTCTTTTTAAAACTTATAACAAAATAAGTTTTCAAAATTTTTTTCAAAACTCATAACTAAATAAATTTTTTCTTTTCAAAACGCATTTCAAAAAATTAATTTTCAAAACACAACTCAAAACTTAAATTATGATTCAAAAACTAAATCAAATGATTTTTGTTATCAATTGAATTAAGTTTAGACAAAATAAAAATTTAAGAATTAATTTAAATTAATTGAAACGGTAAGCATCAAAATAATATAAAACGCAAAGTACTACGATTACATGTATAATTTTAGCAATACTATATTATATATAGTAGTATGGTTTGTGATTTTCAAATCTAGTTTGGATTTTTTTTTTTTCCCCCCGGGGGGGGGGGGGGGTTGTGACGTTTGCATTGTGTAATTATAATAATACTATTATAATTACCCGTGCTATGCACGAGTATGATTGCATTATGTAATACTAGTATAATTACTTGTGCTATGCACGAGTATAAATAAATAATTAAAAATTAATTTTTAAAATTAAATAATAATCTAAAAAATTTATCTATAATATTTAGCAAAAATGATTTAGAGTTAATTTAATTTTATTCATTTTTATCACAGTTACGTATAAGAGAATTTTTTTATTATTATTCTTATGTGTTCTAAGTTTTTAATAACAAATATATGTCATAATTTAAGTGGTAAAAATTTAAAAAAAATCACAAAAATTATATTTATGATAAAATATAAATACTGTTCGTCTTATGAGTTTCGTAAATTTAATTTATCATAAGATAGTGGTAAATTACATTTGTCAATACAGTAATTTTTTCATGTTTTGTGAAGTTTAAAAATTATAATTTGTCTTATGTTATAAGATTCACGTAAAAATGAATTAAGATTCACTTGTGATATTAAATTTGGGCTTAACATTAAATTTATGCCAACTTGTCCTTCACCTAATCATTAAAAATTGTCTTATTCTATTCTTAACTTATATGAATCATTTGACCTATCTATTTATTAAATTAGTAAATAAATATTTGTAAATATTTTTTTTATAATAAAAATAACAAATATGGAGTCATTTTATGCATACTTATTAAAAAGTTTGAACTATAGTTTTTTAAAATAAAAACAAAAACTATATATTTATGTTTAAAACAATTAAATGAATAGTTATATATATTTATGTATAAAAAAATTATTTAAGATAAAGTCATCCTAAATTGTAAGTCATATTCTAGGCGTAATAAATTTAAATTTTTATATCATAGTTTATCAGTTCGTGACTGATATGAACTAATTTGGGATTTCTAATATTGGATTAAACACTAAAAAATAGTCAAGAAAATTTAGTTCAAGTCAATTTTTTTTGCCAATAATTCCTGATTTAAGCCTAATCCTTAGAGAATCGTCTAGTTCGTGTCCAATCCATGACTTAGTAAACCTACCTATTTATTTAATTTTTAATTAGTAAATATATATATTTTAAAAAATTTATAACAAAAATAGGAAATATGCACATATTTGTTTGGTATATTTATTAACAATTTCAAAATTAATTAAGAAATTATATACTTATTCTTAAAAGGATACATTGCATTGGTAATCCCTATATTTTAACTCTTGTGTTATTTTTGTCCTTGTAATTTTAACTTGCTCAATTTTAACCCTAAATTTATAATTTTGTCTCAATTTGGTCCAATTGTTATAATTCCTAGTGTTTTTTTATTGAAAATACACACATGAGTAGTATCTGTTATATTTTTATAGACAAAATTATAAACTTGTTCAACTCAATAAGTTAATCTCAACTAACTCAATAACTATTTTCTTTCAAAAATCTTAACCGGCAATATCAATTGGACCAAATTAATACAAAATCTAAAATTAGTGGTAAAAATCAAACTAATTGAAATTACAGAGACCAAATTGATACAAGAAGCAAAATGCGGGGACTATTGATATAATTTACCCTTCTTAAAATATATCTAATATTGATTGTATCAATATTAAGATATATTTATATCTGAAAAACTATTTAAAATCAGATCAGGTTAGAACCTGAATAAAAAATTAATGGCTTATTAAAAATATATTTAATAATTATAAATTCAAATTTGATCAATTTTTCATTTAAATTTTTTCATAGTATTAGGTTGTTTGATAATTTTAATTTATAATTCCAATTTTTCCTTGTATTTTTTTGAAAATATTTTTAAATTATATATAATTATAATTTCTTTTGAAATTTCCTTTTCAATCTCAAATTAGTTATAACTTGAATTTGTTTAAAATTTATTTTTGACTTCTCATCTACAAAAACTAACAATGAACATAAATTAATTTTTTGAACGTTGTAAAAAGGTAAATAAAGAAATATATTATCAATAATAATAATAATAACAAAACATATTTTTATTTATCATGTGATGTCTCACCACTACATTGATAATAGACATTAATAATAAAATTCATTACGATAATACAATAACAATATATCAAATGATAAGTAACATGTGATCATAATAATTTTTGATAGTTATACAAAAGTACCCAATAATTTTATATAAAAAACTATATATGATTTATATTCAATTTTTATATGGTAAAATTCACACTTAATCTCAATCACACATTAGTTTTCTAAATCAATTCATCACTCAAATTATCTACTATTCTTTTATATTCACCTTTTTAAAATCCACCCAAACAATGCTCTGGCCGAGCTCATTATCACCCTTATTGATGCTCACCACATCCACTAATCATTATGCAACTCCGATCTTGTTTTTTGTCTTTGTAAATATAAAAAGAAAATGTTGCGGAAATAAAAAAGTACCGTTACAATTTTAAAGAATTAAAAATGAAAAATAAAAAAAATGCGTGATTTTAGGTTTTCTTATTCCCTATATGAGTGTCAAATTTTTTTTTTTTTAAAATCCATAAATTATTGATTAGTATTCATTATTTAAAATTTTATTTATTGATGGGCAAGTCAGTTAAATGTTTTTAATTTTTTACCAATAAAAAATTTGAAAATTTTGTTTAAGAAATTTAATAAATTACCAAATCATAAAGAATAATATAAGACGTCTTATTCTTAAAAATAAAAAATAAAAAAATAAAAAAACTCATAACTATATTATCAATTCACATATATCAAAAGAAATAATAACAACAATATAAAAAATACACAAACATCTACCAAAAAAAAAAAAAACTTCAAATCAACTCCCAAAACAAAGATAATTAACAGATATATATTTATTATCAATTTAGCTGAAAAAAATACATTAGAAAAAAAAAAAAGTCGTATAGAGAAAAAAAACAGACTCACACGAAAATATAAATTTATAAAAAAAGAAAATCACAAACAAACAAACTTGAAATAAGTTTGGACTATTTGGCAAAGAGAGAAAATAACTATTGCATCATTACATTTAGGGAGGAGTTGGCCGGATTGGAAAAAGATCAAATATTGTTTGGTTTTTTTTCAGAAAAATTTTTGGGAAAAATTCTCTACAAACAAATTTTCAAGAATAATTAAACCAAACAAATTTTTCCAAAAAAAATCTCAAAATTTTATTTGATTATCTACTTTCCAAAATCACTTTCTCTCTCATATACATCAAATCAATCACTTTTTTCAAAACTCTCTCCCAAAAACAATTTTCCAAAACCATTTCGGAAAAGAAAAATGTTTGAGGGCTCGAAATCCGGTTGGCTCGAATTGGCTCAAAACCCAAAACGGCGTCGTTTTGGGTTTCATTTTATTTTTTTATTTATTTCTTCTTCTTCCTTTTCTTGACCGACGCCTCTCACCTCTCTCGCCTTATCCCTTTCGCCTCTCTGGACTCATCTCTTTCATGTCGACTACACATCATCTCTATCTCTTCAGTCTCGTCTCTTCAGTCTCACCTCTCTAACCTGTCTGTTGAAGTAATACGAAGAACGACTGAGGTAAGCCCGAAATCGAGCCATGTTAGGGTTTATGTTTGGCTTCAACTTTTTGTAGAAATTAGTCAATTGGGAGTATTTGGGTTTGGAGTTTGCTTGAAATTTGTGTTAGGGTTTGGGATTTGGCTTTAATTTCTGATGTGTTAGGGTTTGAGATTTGCATTTGAATCTGTTATCATCTGTATACATTTGTTGGTTTTGCTTGAAATACACATCTGTGATAACCTATGTTCGAAATATATATATTATCCTCTGTATACATTTGAGATTAGCATTGCTTGAAATACACATCTGTGATGACTTATGTTCAAAATATATTTGATTGGTTATCCTATGTCCATTCTCATGAATCTGTTAGCCTCTGCTTTCAGATTTGCTTTAATTGGTTTTGGCTTTAATTTGGTTGTGGTTGAATAGTTATCCAACTCTATCATCTGTTCGATAGATCATTCTAAATATCCATCTCTTTATCTAACTTTATCATCTGGTACATACATCATTCTACGTAACATATTCATGAGAATGGTTACAGAGGATACATTCTAAGTATCCATTCTAAGTATCCATTTATCAAACTGAGACACTTTAAATTTTTAAGTATCCATTCTAAAAAAATTGTTGTCTAGTAAGTAACAAATTCAAAGAGAGCCACTTTAAATTTTTTATAAACCAACAAATCATTCTAAGTATCCATTCTAAAAATCATTGTTGTCTCAGTATATCATTCAAAGAGAGCCACTTTAAAAAATTTTGTTTAAAGTGGCTATCAGAGGATACATTCTATCAAACTGAGACAACATTCTAAGTATCCATTTATCCAACTCTATCATCTAGTAAGTAACAGATTCAAAGAGACTTATCATCTGTTTAAGATGGATACCTTTGAAAGATCATTCTAAGTGTCAACACTGAATTTATGCATTCAACATTCATAAGTATTCAACATTCATAAGAATTTAAAGTGGCTTTGTTATCAAGATTGATTTCTGTTTATGGATCACATCAGTATGAATGCATAATTATGCATCAGTAGGACGCTTATCCGTCAGTATGAGGTAGTTGAATCTATTGGTATTTTTTATGCAGATAAAAAAATGGCTTCATCTTCTACTAATAATAGGAGAATAAGATTAAAGCCAAGATTCTGTTATTGTGGAAGAACAGTTTCTATGCATATTGTACGAACCAATGAGAATGGAAATGAAGGACGTGTGTTTTTTGTTTGCCCAGACAAATATGTAAGTATCTGTTATATAAATTAATGTTTCACTTTTTACAAATTTCATTTGTCTGATTTGATTAACCGATTCTTGTGCATTGTAGAGTGTGAACGAAAACTGCAATTGCTTCAGCTTCGCAGATGATGATGACAACGATGTTACCTCCACAGATATAAGAACTGAAGAAATTAATGATCTAAGGAGAAGGCTTGGTGAGATGGATAATGCAATGTGTGAGCATGATAGAAGGCTTGAAAGGATGGAGAAGATTTTCAAGGCAATGACTTATGTCATTGTATTTTGTGTATTTTTTTACTTTATAACGTAAATGAATGTAATGGATATGTTGAATGTAGTGTTTGAATGGATGTAATGGACTTATTTTGTGTAATCTATTATGTAATTTTATTATGTAATGTGAATATAGTGTTTGAATGGATCTGTTTGATAAATCTTTAACAGATTGAATAACCATAACCTGGATCTGTTTGATAAATCTTTAATAAATTGACATGTTGAGGCAGATTCATGGCAGATTCAGGTAGATTCATGGACATAACCATTCAAGCAGATTCATGGACATAACCATTCAGGCAGATTCATGGCAGATTCAGGCAGATTCATGGACATAACCATTCATGGCAGATTCATGGACATAACCATTCATGGCAGATTCAAGCAGATTCATGGTAGATTGAGGCAGATTCATGGACATAACCTGGAGCATAACCTGGAGCATTCAGGCAGATTCACAGACATGTAGATTAAGCATTAAAAATCTAGTCCATTCAACATACAATTTGCCATCATTCAACATTCATTTGCCATCATTCAACATAAAATATTAGCATTCAAAATATTACCATTAACAAATTGATAAATCTTTAACAAATTTCAAGAACCATAACCTGGAGCATTCAAAGACATACATTTGAGCATTCAAAATGTGGCCCATTCAGTCACATTCATAGACATAATCTGAACCATAACCTGGAGCATTCACGCAGATTCATAGACATACAAATTGAGCATAATCTGAACCAAAATCTGGCCCATTCAGTCACATTCATAAACATAATCTGAACCATAATCTGGCCCATTCAATATACAATTTGCCATCATCTCGAAATAGGTGATAAAATATTACCATTAAAGTACAATGCGAAACTAAAAAAAAAATGGGACATTTGGATCTGGATCTACATTGAAGTGAACATTTGAAGCGATTGTCAAACTTTGATTGCTGATGTTGTTCACCATTCCTAATTGAGTTTGAGATGTGCCTCCAATATTGTCCACCGTTTGCATTTGACTAAACTGTGCCTATTCAATAAACAAATACACTTTACAAATATTGTCCATTCAACATATATATCAATTAAAACAAGATTCGCACATTTTAGTTTAAACATTGACCACATACCGGTACATACATACTCTGTTGCGTGCCATCCATGCAAGGAAAATAGTAAGGTGCAGTTTGCGTCGCCTTATGATCATAGTAACACAATTTCATTATACATAAAAAGACATTTAAATAAAAAACAACCAACAGCATAAAAATTCAAATATACATATCGGGTCATGATAAGTATTGTATTACATATCATTTGTACCAGGAAAATTTAACTTCCAAGGCTTATATTGAGGAACCGTGCGTCCCTATAGTAAGACACAGACACATAGGTGAATAATTTATCTTAAATACATTCAACAATTTCCATGTCACACACAACAAAAAAACTTACTCTTTCCTTCAACTGATTCACTATTGCATCCACTTTGCTAACCTTCCGTTTGGTACGTGGACGTCATCTTCGGCGAGCAACCATTGAACTAAGCATCTTGCGAGACATGCTTGCTTTTGTAGTACTACGAGCAGACGGACTTCTCAACAAACTATGAGAATGTGGTACATTACTAATAGAAGGTGGCACGTTACTAGTAGAAGGTGGTGCATGACTCGCACTACCCGATTGATCTTTTCTCACTCTATCCTTGATTTCTATCAACCCAAGATCAAGCACTTCGTGTTTACCATCATCGTTGGCATCAATTTCTATGATTTCATTCAACATCTTGTGGTATTTGTCATGCAACTTTGCATTAAGAATAGCCCCGGCTTTAGTGTATGTGGTTGGAATGCATGTGTACCCTCTTTCGATATCTTTACTCCATCTTGATACAATGTATTTATGTGGCACCTGATATATACACCTCTCAAGTAGCACAGTAATTGCATGGGCATACATAATGCCCCTAAACTCAAACCACCGACACATACAATGCAATTCACATTCAATTGCATTAAAGTACACAACAAATTCCACAGTCTTCATTTTCTCACCCACAAGAACAACCTCATTCACGTGATAAGTACAAATTGCTCCATCCTCTTTGACAAGATTCGCACGACAATACAATAGTCATTTCAATTCTACTTGCACTTCTTTAAATTTTGCATTCGTGTAGGTTGCACGAAATTGCTTCCCAAACTCATATACCGTTAAGCAATCATATAATTTGTTTCGAGATTTAAAGTCTGCTTTCATCTCTTTCTCAACCTTACTTCTCAAGGCATTATCATACTATTCAACAAATTGCTTTAAAGTTGTCTTTGAGTTCACATATCCATTAAAAAAATGCGTTCACACTCTCACTTTGTTGTGTAGTCAACATGCCAACCCAAAAAACATCCTTCACATACGCAGGAATCCACCTGTGTCGCTCACTATATAATACCCCCAACCAGTCATTATCATCTAGCTTGAACTTTGCAATCATCGCTTGTCATTCTTCATCAAATTCATGTTTTGTAAAACAATCATAAACTGCATTTTGCAAAGCAAGCTTAATGGATTCATATTGGGCATATCCTCTTATTTTCTCAGGAATTTTCTTCATGATATGCCATAAGCACCAACGATGTCGAGCTTCTGGAAAAACAACTTCAATGGCATTTTGCACAGCTCTGCATTGGTTTGTTATTATAGCTTTTGGAGGAACGTCAGATATGCAACTTAACCATTCTCTGAATAACCACACAAATGTTTCAGTGTTCTCATTAGATAATAGCCCACAACCAAGCAAAATTGACTGCCCATAGTGATTAACTCCTACAAACGGAGCAAATGGCATATCATATTTGTTTGTCAGATAAGTTGTGTCAAATGAAACCACATCTCCAAATGCTTTATATGTAACAACCCAAATTTTTAATTATTTTGTAGAATTTATACTAATATTATTTAATCTCAGTTAAGAAAATATATGATTTATTATATATTATTATGCGTAATTTTGTAAAATAATATAATTATTAAAAGTTTAGGGGTCAAAATATAAATAATAATAATATAGATAATATAAATAATAATAATAATAATGGTTGTGGTACTAAAATAAATAATTTATTTTCTGTTCGTATATGATAAAGTTTAATTTAATTAGAAATCAATTTATTTATATAATTATATTAAAATATTAGGTTAAAAGGTAATTATCTTAAATATCTATTAAGGATAAGATTAAATCTATATAATTAATTATCGAATCTGAGATGAGGGACACGCGTTGGCCGAATAACGCGTTCACCTCTCTATAAATAGAGAGAGGTGATCTGCAGAAAAAGAAAGAAGAAAAGGAAAAAGAAAGAGGAAAAGAAAAGAGAAGGAAAGGAAAGAAAGAGAGGAAAAGAGGGAAAGAGTAGTGGAAGGTGAAAGGGTCTTTAACAGTTAAAGGAAATGGTGAGGTATTAAAGTTAAGGTGAGTTATATTATACCTTGAGTCACCAAAATGTATTTTACGTATGTTTTGACTTACCAAAATCTATTTTATACAAGTTATGTTTTTAATAAAAGTTATGTTTTATAAAGATTTCAGTTACGTGGTTTTATTTCTGAACCCTATTTGTTAAAAGGAAACCCATGGATATGTTTGTTTTATATTTAAAGAATATTTGGCTATGACCTTATATATAATTATGTTTTGTAAGTACCACCACGGGAGTCCCACGCCTTATGGGACTTAAATAACCATTGGCCTCTGTTTGACCACTTTGTGGTCCTCTGTTTGTTATGGATCCATTGACCTCTGTTTTGTGCGGAGTTAAGTGCTACACTATTGTGGGAGCCACCTCTAGAATCCATACGAGCCACCTCTTGAATCCGTACCTTTGTTTTGTGCGGACCAAAGTGCTGTGCGGAACTAAGTGCTACACTGTTGTGAGAGCCACCTCTAGAATCCGTACGAGCCACCTCTTGAATCCGTACCTCTGTTCTGACTGTCACTCCTGTAACCTCTGTTCTGTTCTGTTCTGTACCGTGGTTATGGTTATATATTTATATAATATCTGTATTTCAGTTTTTACTACTTAAATGATTTCTGCTACTCAAATGATTTGTTTATGTAAATGTTTTGGCCTAACTGACGATCCATGGTTATTTCGTGTCCTTTATATTCTTGGTATAATGTTTCTCACTTTGCCATGTGCTTATAGTTTTTTACCAATTTTCAGGAAACATGCAATTCAGAAATAACTTTTGGAAAGTCTTAGATGCGGGGCTGCAAAATAGACACACACACAGTATTTTTATGATATTTTTATATGTAAATATCGGCCTTTTTGGTCAATATATTTTGTAATAAAAATAGAAGCTCCGATGATTATTTTAGTACCCTTACTTAAATATTTCTTCCGCTTGCGTTTATTAATTTGTTTATGAATTGGCCGGAGGTAACCTCAGTTACCGCCCATCACGATACTTAACCCTTGGGTACGGGGAGCGGGTTGTGACATTATAAGTTGCCCTACTCCTTGCATCCGCCCAAAACAAGTTTCGCATGTGATCACCTTCATCGAGGTCAATTGCATAATAGAAGTTCGAATTTTGTTGTTGCATCCTATGAAAATAAAGTGCAACTGATTCAGCATCTCCTACCCCAAGCCTCAATCTTCTCATACTCTGAATATGATTCCTTGCATCTTGTTCATCAAATGTTAATGTCTCATACCCCCCTGCTTCAACAACTATAGAATGAAAATTCCTAGCCACCCCTATCCCTACATCATCGTTTATTTCTAGTCTTCTCTTCACATGGCTAAGAATTCTCTTATTTATTGCAAAATGTCGTGAGTCACTAGGAATCAAGTCATGCGTATGTTCAAGCACAACTGTGGTCAACTTAAATCTTCCATCCTTTTGTAGAGTTGCTCTAACCTTTGCTTTACACTCAATGAATGATGACAAAGATGGTTCGAGAGGGTGTACTTCTGATCGTTTTGTTCTCTTGCGTGCCCGAGTACATTCAATTCCAAAGTATTTTACTTCCCCATCTTGTCCAATATTCTGTGTTCTATAAGCTACAGCAAATCCGAGATGCTTCGCATATTTTGCATAAAACGAATATACTTCTTGCTTTGAGTTAAAACACATTCCCTTCTTAGGTTCTTCAACTTCACCAATCTCATTTAATAACAGATTGTTTTCCGCCTCTTCAACTTCCTCACTCCCATTCAATGAAGGATTGGTTGAATCAATGTCCATTGAAGCGTGTAGTTCGTGTAACTTCAAACCAAATAGAAACTAAAGTGTAAGTGCATGTATGTGCATTTCAATTTTTCCAACTGAGATGAATTCAACACTGAGATTAATTCAACAACACTGAGATTAATTCAACACATTGATCTCAGTAATGAGTAATGAGTTGATTAATTCAATACACTGAGATTAATTCAACACTGAGATTAATTCAACACATTAATTCTTACACTGAGATGATCTCAGTGATGAGTTGATTAGGTAAATTAAGAACACTGAGATTAGGTAAATTACCCTAAATGACAAAATTAGTTTCAAACATAATTTCTCAACCAACACATGAAAAATCAGGACTTTTAGGATTTTAATTACACAGATTAGCATCAAGAAAGATGATACAGATTAGCATCAGGACTTTCATCAACCAACACATAAAAAATCAGGGCAATTTCTCTATGCAGACTTTCATTAAACAATTGGCATGCATCACTACCATGGAAATGTTTAACAGAGGGCTTGTTTCCAGAACAACCAAATTTTTTTTTTTTAACATACACAGATCAATAACGAGATATTCAATCTGTGTCTTACGAAATGTTGACCACAGATCAATGTTAGCAAAATAAAAATGCATCTCAGAAACGAAATGTTGACCACAGATCAATGTTCAATCAATAACGAGATGTTCAATCTGGTTCTATTCGTTTTGTTTATGAGTAAGAGACAAATGCATCTCAAATTACTTACCTACATGCACAGATACAAAATGGAGATTCCGAACAGCGGTGAACGGTGGTCAGCGACGCCCGTCAGTGAACACCAGGTTGGTCATCGTCGTGGTCGTCTCTCTCGCCGTCGTCGTCGTGGTCGCAACCCCTCTCTCTCTCCCTTCTCTCCTCTCTTGTTTCTGTTTTTTGTTTTATTTTTCTTCATTGCTTTGTGCAGAACACGTGAGCTCCACGTGCATCAAAATTTCGGAGGGAAACCATTTCGAGCCATTCGAGCCGTTGGGTCTTTCGGGCCCTGTAACGGAATTGTTCTGAAAAAAGGCAAACCAAACAAGTTTTCGTACTTTTTATCTCAAAAACTACTCTACAAATACAAACCAAACAAGGCCTGAGTATTTTAAAGACAGAATTGTATTAAATTTTTAATTTGATTGGGTTTTTAAAATTTTAGATTTATATTATTTTCGAAAAAAGTGAAAGTGGGTGAAGATGACTTATCATATTATTTTGAATTTTGAAATTCAAAATCATAGATAATTAGTATCTTTATTTTTTTTTTATTTGAATTGTTTTGATCAATACTATTTTTGAAAAGAGTGGGGGTGACTTATATCATATTGTTTGGAATTTTAAAATTCAAAATTGTAGATAATTAGAATTTTTTTTTGTTTTTGGATTAAGGAACTAACTAATAGATTTTTTTTTATTTCTTTAAAAATTAACAAATTAACAAAATTAGTTTGAGAGCTTGGAGCTTCCACAATCATTCTTCTTAAAAAGACCATTTTCCTTATATAGATATATAGATATAATGTCATAAATAGAAAAGTTTGAAAAAATTAGATAAAAACACTCTTGTAATAATTTAAATAGAAAATATTTGGGAAATTACGATCCATCTGAAATTTAAAAAAAATAATTACAGATTTACAAAACAAAAAAATTAAAATTTTAATTATTAATATTTATAAAATTTATCATTAATTTGTAATTATTTTTAAAAATACTATTGTTTTGCTATTTTCTCAAAAAAATTTAGGGGTGAAAAACTAAGGCTAAAATACAAATGCACCCTTGAGGTTTTTTCAAAATGTGAATTGTCTTATGTGGTTTTGAAAATTACAAATATCTTATGTTATAATTTTTTATTTAATAGAACTAATAGAAAAATTAAAATTTCTAACTACCTTTCTATATAATAATAAAATTATTTAAATTGTTAATTGAAATATATTTATGACATGATTAAAATTATTAATTGACTTGATAATTTATTAATACAATAAATTATTTGTTATGTATTTATAAACTTGAAGAGGCAAAATGTTATTTGTAGAACTACAAATAAAAATCTATATTTTAAAAAAACTTCAGGATGTATTTGTAATTTAACCAAGAAGGGAAATTCTATTTACACCACTGATTCAACTCATTACATCCTTTAATTTTAATTTTCTTTTATTATATTTCAATCATTGTATAAAATTACTAAATATCCATCCAGTTCAAAATTTGAAAATCTTAGTTAGCATGTGATAGAGTTTTAAAATTATGATTTGAGAATAGAGTTATATTTTGAGTTTGTGAGTTTTGAAATTATGATTTAAGTGTGAAAAATTTGTTTGGTTATGAGTTTTGAAAAGAATTTTGAATTGAGTTTGAAATTTTTGATGTGACATACGATATTTGATTCAAAAACTTACAACTCATAACCAAACACACAACCCAAAATTCTATTAAAAGCTCATAAAAAGTTTTAAAAAATTCCAAAAATATTTTTATTTAAAATATAAAAATAACATGTGCCAAAAAAAAAAAAAACACGAACACTGTTCCGATTAACTAGTCGGACGTCCGGGAGGATGACCGAGTAGACGTGTTTTCAAAAGTGGGTTTAGAATCAATTTTTGAAAACTCCAACTAAACACCACACTCAAACCAAGGGGTGGAATTGAGTTTTGAAATCTCCACCAAACACGGCCTTAATTTTTCAATACAATCCATCACTACCACCTCTACTAGCCTACTATTGCCTCCGTCCATTCACCTCAACCATCGCCATCCAATTTCTCACTGCCTCACCCCGCCACCCTCCGTCTCTGTCATCTCCGACTACCCATGTCCCACCATTTTTAACTGTCGCCGGCCACTCCTCTCTCACCACCTCTATTTCGTTGCCCTTTTTTTTTCCTCATCCTCTTCTTTTTCTTCTTGTTGCCATACGCAGATCTTTGTTTTGAAAAGAGGAAAAGAGAGGCGAGGGAAGTGATCCTGATCTGGGCTATGATTTGGTTAGTTCTCTCTCTCTCTCTCTCTCTCTCTCTCTCTGTGGCGATCCAGTGAGATTGGGCATCGGTGACTCTGATGATGGGTTTGTAAAGATTAGACATGAGTAAGAGGAACAAGCATTGGTGGCTAATGGGGGGTGGAGAAAGGAATTGCAATGGTGGATGGTGGTCTTAAGGTTTGAATATACTGATTGAAGAGTGGGGTTAGGGTTTCAGGAGATGGGAAAAAAAAAAAGAAAAAAAGAATATAAGGATGAGATGGCGAAGAAGAGAATGATGAGATGGTCTGTTGGCATCAGCGGAGAGGGCACTGGTGGAGACCGGCGGTAGTGACAATGGCAGCGAGTGACGACAATGGCGAAAAGAATAAGATGAAAGTGAATGAGAAATAGAGGAAATGAAAATAGGTGTGAGAAGAGGTGGTGTTAAAGAGTGGTAAAATTGGTATATTGAAAAGTAAAATAAGAGAGTAAAAAATTGATTCATCAGAAATTTCTATTTCCACATATCTATTTCTCTTTTTCCACACACTTAATGATTTATTTTTAATTACAAATCTATCATTTAATCAAATTACTATTTTAGATCAAACATGCACTTGTTGATGGAGCACACACACCGACTGGCCAACCACCACCACCAGCCATAGCTATCACTACTGTCGCCATAAACCCCACCACTGTGAACCCTCTATTGCGGTGAACCCTACACTATCGCAAACCCTCCAACTGTTGTGAATCCTACCATATCGTGAAGTTTGATTTTGCATAATTGTTATTAACAATTCAATGCCACAAGTTTGAACTTTAGTCTTTGATTTGGAAGCAAAGCAACAGAAAACATATATCTAATAATAAACAAAAATGAAGCTACGTTACCCCAATATTATACTAGATATAGTTATATATATATTTCTTTTCTTTCCTTTTTTTCTTTATTTCTTCATATTTATATATGCCAATAGTTTTTTTTACCTGTAAACCACTTTGATAAACAAAAAAAAGAAGGCACGTTTGATAAAACAAAAAAAAAATATTCATACTTGTTTCCCTCAACAAAGCCTGTCTGTTCGGATTTGGTATTTCGAACAGAAACAATGGTGGGTGATGGATTTCGCGTGGTAGCCACCGTGGGTGGGAATGGGAGAGTTTCATGGTGCTAGTCGTAGGTTACAATGGTAGTAGCTTTGCGGTGGTAGGAGTTTTGTAGTAGCGGTGTTGATGGAGTAAAAGGTTGGAGGAGAAAGGGTTTGAGTCACGACCCAAACCCGCCCCTAAAAGTTTGGCGTCGTAACTGGCCAATAATCCTTGGATTACCAAAGGCCTTCCTGCACAAACAAAAATAATCGGGATAGACAAAAACACCAGCTATGCATCTATATGAATAAATATGCACATGCAAAAACGTTAATTTACTCGCTCACAATACATAACGATAACATAATATCTTATACAAAACATATGCATGGGTCAAAAGTGTACGTCATAATCAAAAGCTTGACAACGGCCTTCCAATCCTAGCCCTAACTCAAAAGCACTCAAAATGACTCGGTAGGCTTTAGAGCAGTGGCTCGGCTAAAGGCCCTTCTAGGCTTGCCTTCCGAAACGCTCACCTATACATAGATATATAAAAACAGTGAACTAAAACTCAGTGAATAACATTAACGTAAAGGGGTTAGTGAACGAATCCCAAATCATATCCGTAAAACAAATTATACCACAATCAATCATATCAATCTCATATCAGAATATAACATACTGGTACATTCCACAAATATAGCACATATCGTCTTTCGACTAGAGTAATCGGTTCTCGATACCGATTAAACACATATCACCACAATGAAATGGCTAACGAGATCTTGTATCACATATATGTCATGGACTCACATTTACATGCCGTCCCCCATGACTTGGGATTATCTGTGGATGCCATAATAGATTCTCAAATAAGACATTCGTTCACATAATCAAGATAACATTTCAAGAAACCATAGCTTATCGATAACAGTTAAAACATAATTTATATCAATGTATCTTTACAGAAATGTTACTCACAGTGGGCTTCCAAATCCGGTTGTTCGGTCTTCGAGCCTTGACCTACAAATACAAACATTCATAGCATTCAGTTATCCGTTACTTGTTCGTTTAGTTATTTCTATTTTTCTTTTAATTTCTTTCATGCTTATGAGATGTTAATGGATGTAAATGACATGTGAAAATCATGTAAATGAAGAAGGCCCGAAAGTCAGAAAACGGAAAAAGAACAAAAAAAATAAAATTGGAAAATCTACCCTGTTTGGCTGCACATGAGGTGACTTGGCCGCATGAGCGGTGGAACTTTAGAATCAAATTTTGGCCGAACCAAGATTGGCCCCTTGAGCGGTTTGGATACATTTTCAATCCAAAATTCTGCTCTTGAATGGAACCTCATTCTTTCAAAAAACAAACTTCATTTCCATGTATTTTAAAGCCAAAAACTTAAAAAACATGTTGAATGCAACATATCTAGTTTACACAAAATCATAACTTTAAAACACAATCCAATTCCCAATTAAGCAACCCAAAAATCATGAATTACATGCCCAAACCCAAATATGTAGTTAAAAGCTCCAATTCAAGCTTTTATGGAGGAATTGCTTTCAAATCTTAGAAGTTATGCAAGAAAACAAGTTTATGAACATGAATTATATGATTTGATGCCATGTATGTAAAGTTATGAGCCAATTTCCTTCAATTGTTGCCATATGTGCTCATATATGCTTTCTAGGTCAAAATATAACACAACACCCTTAATTAAACATGAATTCCTTCTATCTCCACTTCATGTTCATGAGTTTATGTATGTCTTAGCTCCATATCAAGAAATTAATAGGAAATTCTTACCCTTGAGTGTTGATCTTTAAAGCTTGTTTGATTTCTTCTTTGTTTTTCTTCTTCTCTTCTAAGTCTTTAGAACTCTCTCTCTCTCTCTCAGATTTTTTTCTTCTTTTTGTGTTGAGTCAACAACTAAGGCACATATCCATATCTCTATATATTTGTTTAAATAATGAGCCAAATGTGGCTTAGCGAATCAGACGAAATCAATTTTTAATTAAACTTCCCAAATGGCTCTAAAAATTCCCATCAGCATATCAATGTACCCAATTTCGGTTTCTGAACACATTATGGTTGTCAATTTTAGTCCCAAAGTTGTAACCTCAATAGATATTTTTCCAATTCAAACAGATATTCTCAAATTAATTCATATTATTGCATAATTAAATAAAGATAATCGTGACACGCATTTTGGGGTCGTTACAGTTTGAGTGGTTGAGGTTAAGGGAGGACACTGATAGACAAGCAGCTATGGTGGTTTCGGATTTAGGATTTGGAATGAAAGATAAGGGTATTTTGAGAAGAAGGGGATGTTCACTAAGTGAAAATTAAAATTTAAAAATTATTTAGTGTGTATTAAGTAAGGATGTGTATAAAGAGGAATAAGTGTGTGGAAATAGTAGCTCTCTGATTCATCGTAATGAGAAAATGGGTATAAGAAGATTAAATTATGGTAGAAATAGAATTACCCAAAAATAAAATGTTGAAAACTACCCCCAAAATTTCTTATAATATCACCAACCACTCTGGACTTTTAGGATAGAGTTGGGTTTTTCTCATATTGGGATCTCAATAGGTATAATTTAAGGGTTTGTAAGGTCTAACACAGATCTTGTTTTGATGATCGGAACCGTTCACTTTGTAAGGCTCGCAATTTATATTATTCATGATATTGTTTCAAATGATTTGATAATCGTAACTTTTTATTTTATCGCATTTAACTCTAAAAAAATAGATGATCTATTTTAAATATATATGTGTCGTCTATTTTTTTTGAAGACAAATTTAATAAAATGAAAAAGTTAGTTATAATTGTTGGATAGAATTAATTTTTTTTATAGATAATATACCTTATGAACTTTACAGAATAAATAATTCAAATCATCAAAACAAGATCTGTGTTAATCCCCACAAGCCCCTTACATTTTGGGACTATTTGTTACAGTTTTTGGGGATGATTATACCTTATTTTGATTTGAAAGTCTGTACCAAATTGTTTAGTACAACTTCTATTTATAATTTATTAGGCAAAATTAACTTAAAACAAGCTCACCAAACAGGGCCTCTGTCATCTTCAGATCCAACATGAGAGAAGTCTAGCATAGGGATGACAATTGATAACCTACCCTGTGGGTATCCATGGAGACTCAAACCATATACATGGGTCTTTCCCCTTTTTTATTGTCCGTCGTATCGAGTAAGTGATATTCTTTAAATCTCCATCAGGGATGGGTACCCACTAATTTCCCCATATGTTTTTTTTTTTTAGATACATCAGAAATTAATTTCTCCATATGTTATCACACTACTATGTTTACAACTAGAGTTCTAATTCTCACTCTCTCTCATCCTTTCATTACAGCAACGACAATTTGCGATGACGACAATCTAGCTGCGACAAGACTGTGATTATCGATAAAAAAACGCATGATTAATCATAACCAAAACATAAAAATTGAAGACACAAATGTATAAAATTTCAATTAAGGTGATCACTAGTTAAGATGAAAATTGGGAAATTCAATCTAAGGTTATCATCAAATCAGAAAGAAATCCAATAAAATAATTGCAGGAGATATTGAAACAAGAAAATTCATTCTATAAATGCAAATAAAAATTAAAAAAAAAAGAAAAGAAAAAGGAAGAAGATGGAAATGAGAGCAACAATTCACCTTCAGATTATCGATGATCAATTTATAGAGAGGAAAAAGAGATACATAAAATTTAAAAAAATTAAAAAAGAATATGAAATTTTTTTTGTAGGAATAGAATTTTTCTAAATAAATTTTAAATATATATAAAATTTAACAAGAATAATGTGACAATATTAACTAATATGCATTTGATATTATTGTTTGGCCAAATAAAATAAAATAAGATTAAATATATCTTCAACTTTGATTGTGAATTTTAAAATAAAAAGAAGGCCAAATTGGATTAGGAAAAATTCAAACCCTATAGAGAGGGTAGTAGCATAGGAAATGGGAAATGAAAAAAAATAATTATAAAGAAATGGGAATGAATAATTAATAGGAAAATGTCTCGTAACTCAAATTTTGTGGCTCAAAAGTGGCTCAAATGGCCAAAACGACGTCGTTTTGAGCTTCGTTTTGGCCATTTTTATGTTGTTCTGTATTCAAAACGACGTCGTTTTGGCCATTTGAACCACTTTTGAGTCACAAAATTTGAGCTACGTACCATTGTCGTAATTAATATTCAACCCGATTAATCCCTATTGCCATCCTGATCCAGCATTTTAGGACAATTCACAGAATCCAGAGAATAGTTTTTCAGACAGATAAAGCAAAAATGGGAACCGTAACAGCGCCATGGAAGCAGTTGCTCCTCAACGCCTTGGATTCCAATTCCACCCTCAAGCACTCTTCTTTCTTCCAGCTTGTACATTTCTATGCATTCACACACACACACACACACACACACACACACACACATATATCTATGTATACATACCCACCGTTCTATTTTAATCGATTCGTTTGCTTTTGTTTTTCCCAAATCGTTTCTAATCAATCCTCTGTTGTGGGTTTTCAGGCAACAATCGGATCTAATGGAAGACCCTCCAATCGCACTGTCGTTTTCAGGTCTGTGTCTCTCTGTGTAAAGTCTTGAATTTTTTATTGAAATTTGTCAAACGATGTTTTTATTGTGTGCAGAGGGTTTGAAGAGAACAGTGACAAGATACGAATCAACACTGATTGCCGAACTCGCAAGGTTGTTTCTCTTTTTGATTATTTGTTTTTGGGTTTTAATTTTTATTGATTGATTAATAACAGATTTTGTATATAGATGTTTAAGCTAGATTTTGAATTAATAGTTAGTATAGAGTATGTGTGTTCAAATTGTGAGATGGATTTTTATGTTTGGTTAAACATCATTGGTTAGAGTTGATTTTTCTACTTTAAAAATGCAGATTGATGATCTCAAGCATTGCCCATTTGCTGAGGTAATTTATCTTTATTGAGGTATTATAGCTCTTCCATGTAATCTTTGTGTTTATGTATTTATTTATCTTCTCACTGGTGAATTGCGTTAAGTAGAATTGCTGAGACTTGCAAATTTATTTGAAGTTTGATTTTTTGTGGTTTAGATATGTTGGTATTTTATTGATTCATGGGAGCAATTCCGGATTAATGGAAGAATTGATGTGATTGATGGGTTATGTCTTGACCCTCTCAAGCTTCAGGTGCCTTTTTTTCCAGTTTCCAAGCACACTGCAAATGCCATTTCTTATTTGTTTGTTATATATTTTTGATTGCTGAACTAATTGTTAACTTGGATTATCACATTCATCATAATTGAAAATTCTAATATTAGTCTCTCGATGTAGACATAAAAAGTGTATAGAAATATGTAAAAATTGTATACAAACGTGTAAAATGTATGAGAATATGTAGGTGTTGTCATTTGATCAGCCTTCCGAAATCTCAATAACTACATAGCAAAGGAACTTTTGTTGTTTATGTAGGTGGCATTGGGACAATGGAACCTTTCTTTTCTTCCTTAGCTCCCCTTAGGATAAGAGAGAAATAGCAAAGGTACTTCAGCAATATTGAAAATCAACACAAGGCTCAAAAATGATTTCTTAATATGATGATGTAATAAAATACAAATATATTGTAGCACAAAAATGTGGAATTTGTTATTATTTATATGTTGTGTCTTGATTTTGAAAATTCTTTTGTTGACATGTAAATATCCATGTCCTTGTTCTTATGTTGTATTTGTGCTTCTTATCTTACGAATATTTTCATTTTCTGTTATACAATCATAGCTCAAAGACTAGAAAATAATTTAGTAGAGACTATAAATTTCTTATCATAGAACCTCAAGGCGAAGCATAGTTTATGTATAAGAAACTCGGGTAACCATCCTTTTCAGCTGTCTGTGTGGATGTAATACAGTATAATTCTTTTTTGGGGGGGTTAATATGCTTGTACCTCCAGCTGCTGAAGTAGTATCTAAGCCAGATTGTCTTGTGAGGTTACCATCACTCATACTTGGACAAGAGAAATTTTGGTGCTTATAAATGTATCTTTGCTATTCCATAATGACACTATCTACATGCTACAATAATGATTTTGCTATTGTTAGTAGCTTTCACTAATCTTTCATTAAGACAACATATGATTTTGATTCTAAAAACATATAATGCAGCAAAGAGAGAAAGCTTGGTTTGCTAGTTCTGTAAAATCAAGACTGCAGTACTTGGGGCCCAATCCCGGGCTTCCCTCTCTTGGTGAACAATCATCCTCAGAGTCCTCTCTAGATCCTTCTGCTGGCCCAGCTGATGCGTTTTGTTTGCTCGTACTAGATCCTGACCAGGTCCGAGGTCTTCTCTGCTCTTGTACTATTTTTATTTTTTTTTTATTTTTTTTTTTCTCCTCTCTTTAAGCTGCTAAATTTGTTTCAACCTCAAATTTTATGGATTTTGTCTTTATGTCTAGGTGGATTACTTGAATTTGAAGATTAATGAGAGGCTAACCTTTTCATCCAGACAGAACATCAATGGTGAGAAGTTTTGGACCTCAGAAAGAATTAACCCGTAATATCTTTCTTATAATATTAATATTCTAAGATTGCAATTACATGGCATTGTATTCACTAAATTTAGATGATTTGATTGTCATGAAATCTATAATGTTTTCCACAATTAAGAAAAAAAACCATTTTTCTTGAATAGAAGAGGAATGTATTTGTGCATGCTTGACTTTGCTACAAGTCATTACTTTAATCATATATTTGGTTTTGTTTTCGTTTTTTATTTTCATTTTTTGGAAAACAAATAAATCTTGTTTAGCGAATTGTTTGGACAAAATTTTCTGAAAGCAACGCCGTTTAAGAAAACATAAGAAGAAGAAAAAAAATGTTGTTTTTGATGCAAAAAAAAATGAAATTATTAAGAAATCTATTGGCATTTTTTAGTTTTTCATTGTTTTTATCTCCGAAAACATGAAAAACAAAAACACAGCGAAATATTTGGAGGTCAAAATATATGATTGTTTAGAATGTTATTATTGTACTAAAAGTAGTAATTACCTCTGTAAGACCTTTGAGGAAATGCATAGTAAATGTATGTGAGCCTCCCATGCAAAGCATCTTGCCCATATGAGTATTTGAACAAATGTCCAAATGAAACTAGAAAGTTAGAGGAAAGCCAATTGGAGAACTCCAAAAAACAAACTTGTATATACACATATACATATATATATACATTTGAAGTGAGGAAACTTGTATAGTTCCCAACTAAAATTGTGGAATACTCATTTGAGTAGAGCTGAGCAAGAAATCTGTATAATCTGTAATCCGATCCGGTTCAGTCCAATCCGGTAGAATTAGATTGGTTTTTTGAATCCGTGGTTCGGTTCTGGATTAGAAATTTAAAAATCCGTAGGTCACGGATCGGTTCCAGATTGAACCTCATGGTTCCGAATTGGAACCTATCCAGACCGTATGCATTTAGTCTATATTTATACCATATACCTTCCTACATAATATCATTTCTTGTTTTATATAAAAGCTAAACACCAACCTTGATTCACCTCACACGCCACTTAGCTCAGTTACTCGCTGCTGCCTCTCATCTCTCTCTCTCTCTCTCTCGATACTCTTTCTCTTTTCTTTTTCTTAGATACTTTTCGATCATCCATCTCCGATCATCAATCTCACACGCCGCTCACTTACTCACTACCTCTCATACTCTCATCTATCTCTCTCGGTACTCACTCACTCTCCCTCTTTCTCAAACACTCTCAGATCTTTCATCTCCGATCATCATCCATCTCAAATCAGTCATCTCAGATCGATAGTTGTAGCTCTCTCTCTCTCTCTCGGTGAGCTCCTCCCTTCTCCCCCCTCTCTCTCTTTATATGTATATATTATATTTTGTTTTTGTGAGAATCATGTTTTGTTTGCTGATTTTTCCAGCCCCAGATTTGTCACATTTGATGAATAAATCTGTTTGATGTCTTTGAAGATCTGTTTGGTGATTTTTCCATCTTGTGCTTTTATGTCTTTGATGATGAATAACATTTTTGATTTGTTTGATTGCTCTGTTTTTAAAAGCCATATTATTATTTGATAACTCTTATATTTTGTTTTTGTGGGAATCATGTTCTGTTTGCTGATCTTTCCAGCTCCAGATTTGTCACATTTGATGAATGTTCTGTTCTATTTTGTTTTTAAGCCATATTATTTTGTTACATTTGTTGAATGTTCTGTTCTATCATGTTCTGTTCTATTTTGTCACATTTAATGCAATCCAACACTTTGCTTTGTGTAATGTATATCCAGTTTTAGGAGAACTCTGCTATGGTTATGTTTTTTAGAAATTAAAATGTTCTATATTTTTTTATTATTTAAATATATAAATCTGTGATCCTAAACCGATCTAATCCGTGTTTAAATAGATTGGTTCAGATTGATTCCACGATTTAGACGAATCGGATTGGTTCTAATTTTTCAGGAACCGTAGATAATGGGTTGGTTTTGATTTTATCCCGATCCAGATCATGCTCACCCCCACATTTGAGCAAGAGGCCTTAGCAAGGGAGGGATTGAAGCTTTTTTTCCATTTAGGTTAGGGTAAAGTAGGAAAAGAGTGAATTGTATATATGAAAAATATTAGAGATTTTAAATGTTTTATCAAATGTCTCATATGGGTGTATAATTCACACCATGTGAATCCCACGTAAATTCCACACTTGAAATATTTGGTAAAATATTGGACAAAATATTTGAAATTCCTTATATGGATTTGTGTATCGTATCTACGGAAGACTATTATATTATAGGGTAAATTACACTTACATCCCCTGAGGTTTGGAGTTAATACATATCACCCCCTGACATTTGGGAAAGGACAAATTACACAAATAATCCCTATAGTTTGGAGTTTGTGTCACTTTGGTCCCTGACTTTTCAATTGTGACACATTTGATCCTGAATTTTGAATCTTGTTCCAAATAAGGACAATTGAATATATAATTAGATTTTTCAATGGTAAAATTATCAATTTGATAAAATATAAACTAATTTGACAAAAATAAATGTCAAACAAATATTTTTGAATTTTTAAAAATTATTTCTACCTACTAAAAATAAAATTATGTAAAATTGATAAATCTTTTAGACATTTATTTTTATTTTTTTACCAAATTAATTTTTATAATGTGTTTGGATGATGATTATGTAAAATTAATTTTAAAAAATTAATCATGCAATTTTTATTAATTTTATATAATTTTATCATTGGTGGATAAAAATAATTTTAAAAAAATTAAAAATATTTTTTTGACATTTATTTTTGTCAAATTAGTTTATATTTTATCAAATTGATGATTTTACTCTTGAAAAATCTAATAATATTTTCAATTGTCCTTATTTGGAACAAGATTCAAAATTCAGGGTTAAGTGTGTCACAATTGAAAAGTCAGGGATCAAAATGACACAAGTTCCAAACTATAGGGACTATTAGTGTAATTAACCCTTTGAGAAATTACACTAACCCTCCTGTCATTGTAATTATTTAGACGGAATGAAAACATTAAACTCATGCACTCTTTTTTTTTTTTACTTTGCTTTACTCTCTCTATTTTTCCTCATTCCTTTACTTTTTTTTTAATGTAATTTCTTCTATTTTTTTATTAGGAATTGTTACTTTGTATATAAGTAGGAAAGTTTGTGAAATGAGACTATTAACTACAGGAGTAGAAATGTAATTTTTAAAATGTCAGAAAATAAATAGTAATTGGACCAAACTTTAAGGGGGTATCAATGTAATTTATCCTATATTAGATGTTACTACCACGAGAGTCGGTTGTACCAACCTTGTGTTAAGGACCTTTCTTTGGGTAAGTAACATGTGTTAGAGGTAGGGTGCAACTCGGGCAGGCTCAACCCGAGCAACCCGAGCCCAGCCTGAGTTTTTTTAGGGCTTGAGCAATTATATCTTGTAATCTGGACGGGCCTGGGCAGATTTTTGATGCCCGAATTGTAATTCGGGCCGGGCTTGGGCAGAACCAATGGCCAACCCGAGCAACCCGAACCCAAATTGAATTTAATATATTATATAAATTATATAATATATAATATATAATATATATATAATTTAATAAATTATATAATATATATAAATTAAGTAAAAGAGTTAGTCTTAATTTTTAATTTTTATTTTTTGGTGACCAGAAAATAACTTTGAATAATTCTCAATTCTTTGTTAATTCTCAATTCTACCTACAGGTTTCAAAACAAATCTACCTACAAGTTTCTGGGCAATTCGGGCAATTCGGGCTAACCCGAGTTCAAAATACAAAGCTTGGGCCGGGCTTGGGCAGCAAAGCTCGGGTTCATGTTCGGGCTTGGGCGGGCTTGGGCACTGCTCTGGGCAATTCGGGTCGGGCTTGGGCAGACCCCCAACCCGACCGAACCCGCCCGAGTTGCACCCCTAGTTAGAGGACTGTTGGGCTGTTACATGTAGGTGGTTTTTGAGAATGTGGTAAAAAGTTGATTTTTTAATTTTGTGAATTTTTTGATAAAAAATTATTTTTTTGTGACTTTTTTTTAGAGAACTTGGTAATACTAAGTTTTTTTTTTTTTTTTTTTTTTTTTAAATCCTCCCTACCCTCCCGTAGGTCCAAGGTAGCGCCCCTTGCAGAGATCACCAAGGTGTCCTGTTAGCCGTTCCGAGCGAGGAGACTATAACCTGAGAACTTGCCTCGACTTCCCAAGACAAGCTCCGCTTAAGTCAGGACTCGCACAGCGGGGGAGCATTGAACCCACACCAAGTGCTGACTAGACAACTTGAGGTCCAACCTCCTAACCAACAGTGCTTCGCCCAGGAAATTGGCCCAAGGGAGGAATTGAACTTGTGACCTTGGGACTTAAACTCTAAGACCTAACCACAATGCCACAACCCCTTGGGTAATACTAAGTTACCAAATTGTCCCGTGTTGTATTCTTTTCATTATGTGAAATTTAGGTATTTTTGTCTGGGTGATGGTGTAGATTGGGGCACGTCACTCCAATAAAAATTTGCGACTGAGATTAATTAAAAAAAAATTCAATTAATTCATTGTCACACACGTCCCACCACTCACACTCACACACTCTCTCCCTCTCTCTCACTCTCTCCTCATTTTTAATAAAAAAATAAAAAAATTATTTTAATCTTTTTCATTTTATTTTCATAATATATATATATATATATATAATTTTTAATATAAAATTTTAATTTTATAAAATTAATATCATTGAAAATATACCTTTAAAATGAGACTAATATTAAATATATTAATAAAAATTTAAAATAAATACAAAATAATTACTATATTTAGTTATGTTTTCAAATTATTATTTTTTAAATATAAAAATTATTTTGATGAAAATAAACACACATAAATTATATATTTTTGAAATTCTCAAAAACAATCTCCATTGCAAAAAAAAAAAAAAAAAAAAAAATCATATGAAAATAATGACTTTTAATTTAATTTTATTAACTAAATGAGTTTATAATTTTTTTTAAAGGAAATAAAAAAACACACAAATTCACTTTGTGCACAAGTTCAAATCAGATATGTTTTTATTTTTTTTTAAACACAAATTCAATCAGTGCATAGGTGCAAATCAAATATAGTTTTATTTTCTTTAAAACACAAATTTAATTTGTGCATTGGTGCAAACCAAATTTAATAGGTTTTTTTATTCTCTTTAAAAAAAATTATAAACTCGTTTGGTTAATAAAATTAATTAGGGTGTGTTTGGTAACGTTTACGTTTTCAGTTTATATTTACAAAAATTTTATAAACTAGTTTTTGTTTATTTTTTGTTTATTTTTAAAAAAATATAAACTACAAACGCGTTTAGTAACTGACAAAATATTTAAAAAATTTTAAAAATATAAAAAAGAGTGAGAAATGGCAAGTGGCGGCGAAAGACGGTGGTGGAAAGTGGTGACGGTGGGTGGTGGGTAGCTGGTGGTGGTGGGTGGTGGCAGGTGAGTGGTGGTGATGGGTGGGTGGGTGACGGTAGCGGGGTGGTGGGTGGTAGCGGGTGGGTGGTGGTGGTGGGTGGGTGGGTGGGTGGGTGACGGTGGTGGGTGGCGGGTGGGTGGGTGACGGTGGTGGGTGGGTGGTGGGTGGTAGCGAGTGGGTGGTGGTGGCGGATGGTGGGCGGTGGTGGCAGGTGGGTAGCGGATGGCGGGTGGTGGTGGGTGGTGGCGGGTGGGTGGGTGGTCGGTGGTGATAGTGGGTGACGGTGGCAGGTGGTGGGTGGTAGTGGTGGTGGTGGCAGGTGGTGGGTGGTGGTGGCAAGTGGATGGTGGGTAGGTGACGGGTGGTGGTGGTGGTGGGTGGTGATGGTGGGTGGGTGGGTGGGTGACGATGGCGGGTGGCAGTGGTGGTGGTGGCAGGTGGTGGGTGGTGGTGGCAAGTGGGTGGTGGGTAGGTGACGGGTGGTGGTGGTGGTGGGTGTGTGGGTGACAGTGGTGGGTGGTAAGTGGTAGCGAGTGGGTGGCGGTGGGTGGTGGGTGGTGGCGGCAAGTGGGTAGTGGGTGATGGTGGTAAGTGGTGGTGGCGGGTGGGTGACAGGTGGCTGGTGGTGGTGGTGGCGGTGGCAGGTGGCTGGTGGCGGTGGTGGCGGGTGGCAGGTGGCTGGTGGTGGTGGGTGGCTGGTGGTAGCAGGTGGTGGCAGGTAGGTGGTGAGTGGTGGTGGCAAGTAGGTGGCGGGTGGTGGTAGCGGACGGTGGATGGTAGTAGCGGGTGGTGGGTGGTGGCGGGTGGATGGCAGGTGAGTGGTGGGTGGTGGTGGTGGTGGTGGCAACGAGGGGTGGGTGGTGGTGGCGAGTGGGTGGTAGGTAGGTGGTGGTGACGGGTGGTGGCAGGTGGTGGTGGGGGGGTGGGTGGTGGTGGCAAAAGACGGTGGTGAAAAATGGTGGTGGATGGTGGCTAGTGTTGGGTGGTAAAAAAAAAAAAACTGAAAACTCAAAATGGAAACACATTTTTTGTGTTTTCATTTTTTGGCCAAATTTATAAACTGAGACCACTGATTTATAAATCAAAAATTTTACCAAACAAGTTTTTATTTGAGTTTTTTAAATTTTTGTAAATATAAACAGAAAACTGAAAACGTAAGTGTTACCAAACGGCACCTTAAAAATTATTATTTTCATATGATATTTTTTGGAATGAAGATTGTTTTTGAGAATTTCAAAAATATATGATTTTTATGTGTTTATTTCATCAAATTAATATTTATATTTAAAAAATAATAATTTAAAAACATAACTAAACATAGTAATTACTTTTTATTTATTTTAAATTTTTATTAAATATATTGAATATTAATCTCATTTTAAAGGTATATTTTTAATGCTATTAATTTTATAAAATTAAAATTTTATATTAAAAATTTTATATATATCTTATGAAAATAAAATGAAAAATATTAAAATAGTTTTTAAATTTTTTATTAGAAATGAGAGAGAGAGAGAGAGAGAGAGAGAGAGAGAGAGAGAGAGAGAGAGAGAGAGAGTGTGTGTGAGTGGTGGGATGTGCGCGTGTGTCAGTGAATTCATTGAATTTTTTTTTTTTTAATAGCTAATTTCAGCTGCAGATTTTTATTGCAGTGACGTGGTGCAATCTAGACCACCACCCAGAGGGAAGGTTGGAGAGGAAGGCTTGTTTAGGAAAACTAGCCTGTTTAGTTCTGTTTTTGTTTTCTTTCTTTTCATATTTCTTTTTAGCATAAATTATAAATACATCATTTGAGATTTATTTAAAATATGAATTATTTTCTATAATTTAAAAAATTACAAATACTTCCTTATTAAAAAAATTTATATAATATATAAAAATAAATTTTTAATTTCTCTCCTATTTAATAATAAAATTGTTTAAATTATTAATTAAAATAAATTTCTAACATCATTAGAAATTATTAATTAATTTCATGATTTATTAATAGGGAGCAACTTGTCTCAAGTTGGGGTTTCCAATTGGAGTGTCCTGTTGGGTCTTCGTGGGTCCACTACGAAGCCCACATCGATAATCTGATCCGTTCATATTTAAGGCTCGTCGAGTACGCCATCTCTGTAAAAAAAAATAAAGTTGATCGGATATCAATAGTCACTTGATTATATTACATTTGTGCTAATAATGTATTTTTAAAATCATAGTCACCGTTGACACAAATTTGATTTAGTCAAGTGGCTATCGATATCTAATTAACATGATTTTTACAAGGATGAAATACTCGATGAGTTTTAAATATTGAACGGCTCAGATCATCGATGTGGACTCCGCTCTAGTCTGATTTTGGACTGGAGACAAGCCTCGGCCTTATTAATAAAAAAAGATAATTTGTTATGAAATTAGAAATTTCAATAGATTGTAATTTTCAAAATCATATAACACAATTCGTATTTTAAGCAAATTTTAAAAACATTTGTAATTTATCCTTCTAATAGTGTATGATGAAAAGTTCAAAACAAAAGAAAAAAAAAAACCTTATCTTTTTCTTTTTTTGTGCAAATTTTTTTTTATAAATATTTGAAATAACTTTATGGTATTTCCTAAAAAGTTATTTTCAGACAATTTTCTTAAAAATAGTTTGTGAGATGAATTCATCAAACAAGTTTGAAAACATAAAAAACAATTGGATGCCTTTTCGATTTCACTCACGGTATGAAATTTATAACATTGATGGAATGTATTTTTGCAGTGTATTAGAATTCGCCCAATTCATTGTACTACCCTTAAGTTAGAAGAACTTTGTGAGTTCTTGCATTGAAGGCAGAAAAGATTTTCACAAAAAACAAAATAAAATTCATGGTGCTATATACATTAATTAGTATATTAACTAATATATCAATACTAATTATGATATTATTATTGACCCCACTCATTATACAAATTATAAATATAAAAAATCTCTTAAATTATGTTACATCATCAATTAATATAATAGTTAATACACTAATTAATATATCTATACTATTACTATATATTAAGCAAAAGGAAGTTTCTAACCCCCAAGGCCTGTGGGAGCTCCAATATAGCAATCCTAATTTTCTAATTTTTTATTTTTTTTGTTTTTAAAAAAAATTAACCTCAGCATTTATTAACTTCTCTCAACCCATAAGACTTTTTGACTTCTCTCATAATTACTGCAGTACCTTTTCCAAAACAAATAATTTGTATATTAAAATTTTTTTAAAGTATTGTTCAAATAAGATATACGGTAGATGTAAGACAAATATGTAAGCATTTAGGGGTTGTTTGGAATGTCCTAAATAAGTGTACTTTTTGACTTTTTGAACTAAAAAGTTGAGGAAAAAAATATGGTTATTTAGGTTAATTTTTTGACTTTTTATGGAAAAATGTGTATTAAAAAATTCTATAAATTAGTGTGTAGGGAAAAATTAGGATTGACAGTTATGCAGTCGTACTTTTTGACTTTTGGTGAATAGTGATAACTTTTTAACTTTTTGACTTTTTAGGCACATGCCAAACTTGACCTTAATTGTTGTTGATGGCATTTAATTGGCCTATTAAGGAGTTGTTTGGAGTGTCCTAAATAAGTGCACTTTTTGTCTTTTTTGACTAAAAAATTGAGGAAAAAAATATAGATGTTTGGGTTAACTTTTTGACTTTTTATAGAAAAATGTGTATTAAAAAATTGTATAAATTAGTGTGTAAGGAAAAATTAGGATTGAGAGTTGTGCAGCCGTAATTTTTAACTTTTGATGAATAGTGATAATTTTTTAACTTTTTAAATAACTTTTTGACTTTTTAATTTTTTTTTAATTTACCAAACTTAACCTTCGTAACTATTGGGGGTGTTTGGTGGGGCTTTTTTGAGCCAACTTATGGCTTCTGGCTTTTAAAAAGTTATTTTGGACTGTTTGGTTAAACTTATTTCAAACAGTTTCTGATTCTAACAACTTATTTTAAGTCAAAAAAGCTGATTCTGAGAAGCTGCTCACCCCTTACTTCTGATTATCAGCTTCTGCTGTGGACATATTAATTCACAATTATACTCTTAAATTTTTTTATTTTTTATTTTTTTTAAAATAGAAAAAGACCAAAATGGACTATAAAATATTATTATTATTTTTTATGAGAAATGTAGACAAATAGTGAATAATAAAAAATAAAAATTAATTGAAAAAGCTACTTCACAGCTTATTTAACAAACACTACTCAGCAACTTAAATCTATAATCCAACAGCTATACCAAACAGATTAACAGCTTCTGATTAAAGTCACAATCTATAATCTGTTAAGTTATAATCTATAATCTGTTTTAACAGTTACACCAAACAGCACCTATGTCTTGTTACTTTCATTATGCCATCATAGTGTCTCTTTTGTGTCCGGACTGGTCCTCCTTGTTTGCTGAGCCCATTAAATATTACTAGCATAGAAAAATAGGTGACAGCTCAAAATGGGTGAGGATCGAATGGCCCGAAATTTGAAAACCACGTCGTTTTACGATTTTCTTCTTCTTCTTCGTTGAATTGCGTTGAACATAGGAGAACAGAGGAGAAGAGGAGGAGAGAGGGAGAAAGAGAGAGGAGATGAGAGAAGAGCTCGTCGCCTCCGCCGCCTCCGCCCTCCGTCTTCGTCACAGCTCGCAGCTCGTTCGTCGCCTCCGCTCGTCGTCGCAACTCGCAGCTCGTCGCCTCCGCTTGATCATGCCTCCGCCCCCCGCCTCCGCCTCCAGCCCTAATAATTGGGCCTCCTCCAGTCCTTCTCCTCCCTCCTCCTCCTCCTCCTTTCTTCCTGTTCCTCCTCTGATTTTCTACTTCTTCTGGAAAAAAAAAAAAAAAAAAAATGACACCAAAAGGAGGGGATGAACGGAGCTCTCTGTGTGTGTGTGTGAGTTTTCCAAAGGGAGGGGATGAACAGAGAGAAGGTGGGTGTACAAAGAAAAAGGAATGGGTGTACAAAGCAATTCGGGCCTTTCGACCTACGCCATTTCGAGCTACGAAATGGGGTTGTACTAGCATATGATATTTAGAAAAATTATTTCAAATGATATTTAGAAAATAAATAAATTTAAATCCACACTATAAAATCAAATTTTAGATTGTGATCCCACACCCACACTCACTCACACTCACACTGGCCCCCACACCCACACAAAACAACAACAATAAAAAAAAAAAAAATCAACATTAGTTTATAAATATTTTTCTAGTAACTAATCTACTCTTCGATTTAAAATTTGAATTGAAAAGTGTTGTTTAGACCCGTGAGGCCATTCATTAGT
This sequence comes from Camellia granthamiana, assembly GCA_036172215.1. NCBI lineage: Eukaryota > Viridiplantae > Streptophyta > Magnoliopsida > Ericales > Theaceae > Camellia > Camellia granthamiana. The sequence continues at coordinate 103,511,830 of CM069904.1, read as the reverse complement.
CTTATTTTGATAACATAAATTGTTTATTCAATATGACCCTTCATATATATCATCAATGATAAAAATTAAGTTAATTTGATAATTATGATATTTTTATTTTATCACATTTGACTTCTAAAAAATTGATGGTCTATTTTAAATAACACACTAGTGATCTAGTTTTTTGAAAACTAACATGATATAATAAAGAGGTTACTATTATCCAATCAACTTAAATTTCTTCATGGATGATGTAAATGGAGGGTGGTACCAAATGAATGATGCAGATATTTGAAACGTACTTGTGGCCTACAAGGTCAAATAGTACTTTCCAATCTATGGACTAAAGAAGTCTAATCCTACCTAATATTTTTGCAAAGAAAGATTGTCTCTAATCCGAATCTTGACTAGATAAATGTTATGTAAGTTCGTAAGGCTCATCATAGGTCCGCTTAAATGATTCAATCATTTTATTTTGTAAATCTATATGTGCATATCACATAAAAAAAAAATTAAACTAAACCGATCATTATAATCAATTGATTAAATTGTATTTATATTCAAAATAATGAAGATTGTTTCAATTTTGAAATAAGTCATCCACTTTTTAAAAGAGAAACTTAATAGATCATATGGTTATAACTATCAGATCAATTTAATTTTTATTTTATAAATTATCCACATACGAGCCAACAAAATAAATGAGTTAAAACATCCAAATAAGGGCGTGATGGGCTCACAGCACTGCCCAATCCATAATGTGGATAATGGGCAAAAATACCAAACGAGGCCTGAATGTCAATCGCAAAATTTTGTTAAAATGTAACAGAAAAGAGTACAACTAATTTGCATTTATAATTTCACATCTATCCTACTTAAACATCTCTGTGTTCGAAAAATTTGCTAAAAATGCAACCGTGAAACTTACAACTAAATTGTCATATATTTACATTTTGAAGTTAAAAAAAAAATCTGAAAAAAAAAAACCATACAAATTCATCAATACCTTATTCAAAACATAATCCGACAAAATATCAATGTCACAAAAATTGGCTAAAATGTAACAGAAAGAAAGCAACTAACTTATTCTTATGTCTCTCATATTATGAGTTAAACATACGACAAAAGTACCGGTAAGGTCACATTATAAGTTAAAGATAAGAAGAATTATAGATGTCTTGAAATCTCATTGAACTAAAATGATAAAATGTACAAATGATTGTCCTTAGATGTTTTGAAACATCCAACACAAATTACCCATGTCATGAAAATTTGTTAATATAACGACAAAATATATGGTTGATTGTACTTAGATTTTTTGACATTATGAGTTAAACATCCAACTCGAATTACCGATGTCATAAAAATTTGTGGCAATGTAACAGAAAAAACTTACAACTAATTTTTCTTTAATTATCTTTGCTAGCTAGCTGTTTCCTATTCCTCTTCTAGCAAAATTAACATGATGTTAACATAAACTATAACATTGTCTTCAAAAATCCATCTGTTCGGGGCACAAATTTTGCAACATTCAAATAAAATATATCATCATATGCAAAATAAATAACGAATAAAATATGAAAAAAATTGTCCTAAAATATATATATTTAAAAAAAAGAAGCAATAAGTTCATTTAAGCTACAATAAACAATACTTTTGTCTAGCGGTATTTTGGAACAATACTTGCTATGCTTCGTTTTGCTTTCAAATATTACTTATTAAAAACTAATTGGATGAAAAATAATGAAAAATTTAAGAACAATCATCATCATCATATTATTTTATTCTTTTTTGTGAAGAAAAAAAGTTTTTAAAAAATTAAAAAACATATGTATGGTGTTTATTCTAACCAAACTAATTTTTTTACTATTTTTAAAAATACAAATGTTGAATGCAAAACCAAAACAGAACGACTTTCTTGGTTAACTCAGGAGACAACTAACCGAGAGCACCTCCATAGAAAGCCAATTCAGCAAATTAAATGCAATAATTAGAAGCAAAAAAAGAATCAAATTCAAAACTTCAAACTTACCTTACACCTTAGCAAACACAACTTAATTCACAACAAGGCAAATATTCGAAACAAACACTTGTAAATTCCACATAACACACTCATTTCGCTTGTGAGATTCCTCATATAAGAAAGAGGCCAGACTATCTCCATCAGGACAAGCCAGAATAGGTTTTGTTGCTAAAAAAGCCTTTTCATCAATAAGAGCATTTGATTTTTCACTTGTTAGTTTTCTACTCGAAGAAACACTTTCATGGCCTTGAAATTTCCAAATCTTTCTCTGAAGCGACTAGGAAGAATTTGGGTTCCAGTAGGTAAGACTTTGGCAGAGAAGCGAGTGAGGCTGTATATTATTTGGCGATGTGTCCACATGTTGTTTTGTTGGAAGGACAATGATGATCAACCAAGATGATGACGGTGATAGTAAAGAAAATAACTCGGTGTGATATGGCTTTAATTGTTTTTCATTAGAATCATGGAATGTTTTGTATGCTATAATTAATTTTATCTATGTTTGGTATCATTGTTAGCTGATGGCATTGTGGAGATGATCCGAAGAGAGAAATTTCAGAGCAATTTTAGAACTTCCCATCTATGTTTTTTATCAGTTTGTTTGGCAGCCTAGTGCATTTATACTTTCGCATTTGTGTTTTCAGTGTTTTGGGGCATAAATGTGACGAAAATTGATGTTGGTATCTTGCCAAAACTTGAATGTGTTTCTTTTTGGGTTTTGGAATAAGATTGAGAATGTGCCATTTGGGGATGAAACTTTTTTCCTTAATCACTATTACCTCAATGCATTTCTTTATTTCGAGTTAATATATATATATATATATATATTTTGCATGCTGATCCACACCAAAAAATAAAAAAATAAAAGTATTGATGGAAATTCTTATGCCATTATCATTTATCAAGGTGAACTTTTCAGGGAAAGGAACAGAAAAGGGAAAGCATAAAAAGATGAGGAAGTGAAAGAATTGATAAATCCAAAATCCAAAGATAGCTGATTAGAGGTGTCTAATTAGGAAGGAATTAATCGCATTGCTAGAGCAAAGAATCTATTTAAAGTGGCTCATTTTGTGAAAACAAGAAAACAATAGCTTGACAGATATATCCAGTCTGAGTTAGGTGCCTATTACAGATGACATTTTCCTCTTTTTTTTTTTTTTTTTGGTTGGATTGGGGAGGGGGCGAGGGGAGGAGAGTGCTGTCTTTGTGTTTCAAGGAAAAAGGTTTGTCCAAATAATGTTTTAACTATTTTAAGGTCAATAAATCCGGGTGAAAACACGGATGCAATCAATTTAAGTAAGTGAGTATCCCATCATCATCTAAGACCATCTCCAATGATTCAGCAGATGTTTCACCACATTCATATTTGGTGAAAAAGAGATACTTTTGGTGCTCTAATGGTTTCACCAAAATGATATCAAATTGAAAAAATATCAGATGTTTCACCAAATTGAGAAACTGGGAAGCGTTCATCAATTTACTGTGCGTAGACGTTGAGCTGGGAGCCTGGGACCCACCGGACGACCGGCCAAACGTTCGGCTGGTTGTCCACCCGGTCATCCAGTTAACTGCACAAAATTGAAGAGGAAAGGAAAGTTTCAAGAGAGACATAGCCCCCAACAATGCTCAACCTAAGAGGGTTTCCACCACCCTGCAACACCACCCATCACCACACCATCTCTCAATTTCTTCCTTTTCCATCCAAAACCCACCAAACCCATCTCCCTTTTCTCTCAGATGGATTGACCCATCTCAATTTCTGTCCTGTTCTTCATCAAATTCCTACTAAATTGTGTTTCTGCTTTGAAGAGTCGAAGTGGAGGAAGAGGAGACAATAATAGGCTCTTGGAAATGGAAGATTTAGATGATGACTTTAATGATGATGATGAAGAAGATGAAGAGATGTTTGTGCCTTTGATGAATATGAAGAAGTGGATTGAGAACAAGCCTTCTGGGTTTGGTGAAGGGAAAGTGTATGATACTTCAATTGACGACAACCTGCTCGAAGAAATGCTGTAGAGTATGGAAGCTCAGCTTGCTAATATCAATAAGCTCAAGAACAACCCTGAAATGCTCTTGCCGGTCAACTGGCCGGTCGACCCGCCAGTCATCCACCTAGACATCTGGTGTTTTGATGAAAGCACCGTTAAAGTGTGTGATATCAAATTGAGGAAAAAATAGTGAACCATTGGAAATGCTCTAAATAGGCAAAACAAACCAAGTATATATTGTCCCATTTCCAACTAGCAAAACATTTCCATATATCGTACCCCAAATTAGAGTAATTACACTAACCTTCCTTAATTAAATTTCACAAAAATACAATAAGCTCCAAAAGTTTCATATAATTACATTGAGCCCCATTTTCACAAGAAATCCATTAGTCATATAGATGGGGGGATATTGTCGTATCTTTTACATTAAAATGTATATTTCAGCTTATATATCATTGTGTCTTTACAATATTTGTGTTAGTTCCAATCTTTTAGCCTAACTAAATGGGAAGTCAATGTAATTAATCCAAAAATATCGTCATATTTTTACATTAAAATGTATATTTCACCTTATATATCATTGTGTCTTCACAATATTTGTATTAGTTCCAATCTTTTAGCCTTACTAAAAAGGAAGTCGATGTAATTAATCCAAAATTGTGATTCTTGTTGTGTTTTCTCCAAACCTCGAGGATGGACAGTGTAATTTACACCCGATGACAAAAGAACTAGAGTTCCCTTTGTACATGCAAAATGTAAAACGTAGACATTATATTGTATAGGCAATTACAATTAGTTATATATTACATTTTAATACAATTTCAATCACATGAAAATATCAAAGTTAAAGGATAAAAGTGGGAGGACTTGCTGTTGATTCAAAGTGAAAATCCAGAACTAGTTCAAACAACGGGCCCGTCTTTCTTCGTTTTTTTACTCCATGGGAGCACTTGCTTAAAGGTCTCGTATATAGTTGCCTGCCATATTGAGGAGACAGAAAAAAAGAAGACAAAAATGTTTAATATGCCTCATTAAGAGTGGATTCTTGAAATTCCTAAGGATTTTTTTTTTTTTTTTTTTTTTTTTTTTTTTTTTTTGGGTTGGTTCAATCCAGAAGACGTAATCAGAGTCAAAAAGACTTATCACGTGGTAGACGGATAATTTGGGACATAGGACAAGGAAGAATTGGGATGGTGAAACAAAATAATGCCTACACAGATTCACTTGATATCTGTATTATACAAAATATTGAGCTTACATTAATAAACACGTGTGATACTTCTTTGTGCATAGCGATTAGTGAGTTAGAAATGTTAATGTGTAGCATTTTCTCATATGGTCGCTCCCGGCCATGAGTCATATAATTTATTTCGTCCTGTGTGTTTTAATTAGGACTTTTGTAGATTAGGCCCTTGCAAATAAATTGCATGCTAATTGGTTTCAATTAAGTCCAATGGTTATTTCCCATTAGGGATTTGGAGTTGAACGGAAAAAAAAACACTCCAACACAACATGGCTTTCGTGAATCCCATGTTATGGAGGTCAGGTGTGTTTGTTCTATCCAAATCCCTAACAAGGAGTTGACAATTGAATTTTAATTGAAACTAACAAAATCTCTTGATGTCAAGTGAAGATTGATTCTCACCTTAACTCAGAGAGGTAGGGGAGGCTTAACTCCCATTATATAGTGACTAAAAATAAATTACAAGGATCTAAGTAAAACTTGCTCTAATTTATTTGATGGTGGAAGGTGGTTTTTTGATAAAAGAAAAAGTAAGATAATTTTGTGGCTATGCATAGCCTAATCTTTTTGGTCCAACAATTGTAGGCTACATAATAGAGGTTATGTAACATCTACCCATGACGCCTACCCTCTGACGACAAAGATAGAAGTTGGACATGAAATTTTGAATCTCTAAATACCACATCAATAAGCCACTTGTCCCTATTCTCTATGTATATGCCCTTTTATTTTCATGATCCTCCTTCATTCATCACCACATTTTACTAAAAATTATTCAATGCTCTATATGCATTATGCGGCGTAAGTTCCGTGATGCCTCCACAATACATCATGTAACACATAATCCATCAGGAGATTAGAACCACAAACAAGTTCTGTTGACAAATTAATGTGTTTGTTCACAAGTAGTATGAAGCACCACGTAATCAATACCACATGATGCATACAGAATACTATGGACTATCTGGGTAGGAGAAATTACCTAATAAGCTCAGTTTATGAGACATACAGTGTGACATTCCAATAATGTAACAGAATACATTATTTTGTCTCTTATTTTCTATACAAGATAATCAAGTCTTCCTATAGTCCTCTTGCATTGTGTAGTCCACTACTAAACCAAAAATTACAACAATCTAAGTAAAATGTCCACTAAATTATATGATGTTGAATGCGGCTTACCAAAAAAAGAGATTATGCACGCGATGTATTATTTTTTTAAGCAAATTATATTGATAGTTCTTATACCTTGGTTTTTGTGTCATTTTAATTCTCATAATTTTAATTAGTTTGATTTTAGGCTTCAATTTATGATTTTGTTTCAATTTAATTCAATTGATTACAACTTTATAATATTTTTAATGAAAAAATGAGAACATGAGAATCACGTCACATGCTTTTAGAAACAAAAAATTATAAATTTACTCAACTCAATGAGATAACTTCAATGTACTCTGTGACCATTTTTTGTCAAAAACCCTCACCAACATAATCAATTAGACCAATTAACACAAAATCAAAAATTAAAAGTCAAAATCAAATCAATTGATATTACTAGTACCAAAATAATATAACTAACGTAATTTGTCCTTTTTTTTTCTTTGGCCAATAATATAATAGGCTACATAATAGAGGTTAAGTTCCCTCTATAATGCCCCCACTGCCTCACAACACTGTGTTGAGCCTCTAAGGCACAACACCCTCCCAGGTTCCTAATTTCTACCCTCCGATGGCAGAAGTGTGAGATAATGAAATTTGAATCCCTAAATACCACACCAATAAGTTACTTGCCACACATAGAGTAATGCTACATACCCACATTTTATACCCACAAATTCATATTCAGATCCTCTCCTTAAGGCGTCCTACTGTGTTTCCTACGAGGAACGGTTGAGTTGGTGGCATGTCACCTAATTAGAGACGGACGGTTGAGATTTGTTGAATTTTTTTAAAAAAAAATTCTCACACATCAGAGCTGTCACCCTGTCACCACTGCACAAGTTACAAAATTGTCCTCTCGCTCTTTATGCATAGCATAGCATACGTACATATCGATAATATTTAGTAATTTTTTTGATAAAATATGTAGTATCTCTAGTATTTTTGTTAAATTATGCAATAAAAATTAAAAAAAATAATATTCAAATATACAAATATTAAATCAAACCCCATATAATAAAAATAATAATAATAAATAATATTTCATCCATACAAATATTAATTCAAATCATCTAAATAAAAAAATATATTCAAACTATATAAATATTAATTCATAGATTGGATTTGCTCCCCACATAGACTAACACCCCCACACATTCAACTTGCACTCCATACCGACTAAACTTGAGGAATCACAACCCTCCCACATCATGGTTTGTGAAGCAACTTTCCATGAGCTAGTACCGTAGGTTTGAGTGATAAATGCCTACTTTGGCTCCCTAGCATTGCTATATATGTGAGTCTTTGATAAAAAATTTAGTAGTTTTGTTAGGGTCCCTAACATTACTCTTTGTAATTTTTGTATGACGCCGAACAGATAGGTCTGGGAGAGAAAACAAGTTTTGGGATATATATATAATATATATATTGTAAATTCAGCTCATCTCAGCCCCTCGGTGAAAATCTTATTTTTTATTATATAATTTAACAAAAATATTAGAGATACTAAATATTTTATCAAAAAAATTACTAAATACTAACATGGTGTGGGTCTCGCATCCACGTAAGTATTTGACAGATTTTTTGATAACTTTTTTACTAGACTCTACATTTTCTCTCTCTTTTTATTTATTTATTTATTTATAGATTTATCTATGTTTTCTCCAAGAAAATAAAAATAATATTTTTATTAAAAAGTACTTAGAGAAAAATATATTATTTATATTAACATAAATCATACATGTCATTTTAATTATGTAAATTTTTATTAATTTTGAATTACTAATTTAAAATTTTATTAAATACGTTAAATATTAGTCTCATTTTAAAAAAATTATCAATATCTTTTAAAAATATATAAAAATCAAATTAATATATTAAAAATTATATATATATATTTTATTAAAATATGATAACCAAGTAAAGGAAAATAATTCTTTTCATATTAAAAATGAGATGTGTATGTGAATGTATTATGTAAGAAGTGATTGAAACCCCCTCTCCCCCTACCCCCACCACCCAATACACACACGTGGAGGTTGGTGATTGGAGGAGAAGGAAAAAAAAAAAAAATTGGCCAAACATAGGCCAGTGGGGATCATAGGGGTGACCCCCTGTGGGGGTCCGAATCATTTTTCTATGTATATGTGTGTATGTATGCAATGCATAGAGAGGATGACAAGCTGACAACCATGGCATTTGAAAATTATTATTATTATTATTTATATTCAACAAATCTCAGCCGTCCATAGTGGGCGACGTGGCACCATCTTTGCCGTTCTCTTAGGAAACAAAGTAGGAATCCCCAATCTAGATTTCACAAATTTACCTATAATGATGTGGAAGATAACCTTATATCATTGGGTGTGTAACTAATTAAAATTTGGCATCTATTATATTATCTCAATGTGAGTCAAATTATGAGAGTATTTTGTGGATCTCAAACATTTTCGCACTAGATAATATAGATCACATGATGTTTTACCAATAGAAAAACGCATTAGTTAATGTGCTTGTTCATTAATAGTATGCATAATCTATACCAAGGGATGCTCATTAATAATAAATTTCAAAAAATTAAGTCCATCAAACTCGCTTGTAGCTCAATAACTCGTTACAATAAGCGAGGCATTGTTCATCGCTACTTGTGTGTTACCGGAAGTCCGACTGGATGTCTGGCCGGTCAACTGGTCAACAATATTTTTTTTTATTTTTAACATTTCTTCCAATTTTACCTTTACAAAGGAACATAAGAATTGTTTGGCTAGCGGCTCATCAATTTAATTAAAAAAAGAATAACAAATATTTTAATAAGATTGATTTAGAAGAAAAAGTTTGATGCAGTGGGGTGATTAACTAAAATAGAAAAATGATTTTTTTAGTTATAATTTAACTAAAAATTTAAAGACATTGATGTGGATGCTCTAACTTTCATCTATTAAAAAAAAAAATCTTAATGGGATAAAAGAAACTATAAATCACAGGGTACTATACACCACTCGTCACTTGCCATATAACTCAGGCTTCACTTGGGAAGTGAGTTGATTTTTTGATTTTTTTAATTATTTTAACCTGAGGTTAAAAAGCCTACTTTGAAAAGAACTTTTGACTTTTTTAACTTTTTGGTAAGAGAAAGAATGTAATGATTATCAGTTGAATGTGATGTTTCGTCTTATTAGACTTAAAAAAAAAATTTTGGTGGGACTATTTTAGTCAAAATATCCTCAAACCTAACTTCCCAAACATAGGCTCATAGTGACCCCTTCTAATAAGACCAGCTAAGGCTTTGTTTGGAAGGTGGATAGATTTTTAACTTTTAGATTTTTTGATTATTTTAATTTTAGGTTAAAAAGTCTTGTTTAAGTTAGATTTTTTGACTTTTGTGAAAGAAAAATGAAATGATTATGATTTGAATGTAACATTTTGAGATGGTTTGAGATGATCTAAATAAGTGTATTTTTGGACTTTTTATGAAATATGAGTTGGATTTGAAGTGATGTGGTAGAAAAGTGATGTGACTTAAATAAAATAATAACTTTTTGACTTTTTAAGGTACCCCAAACAAGGCCTTTATCTTATTAACTTTTTAATCTATTTTGGACTATTTTGGAAAGATTGTTAAAAAGTCATCTTTTAACTTTTAACCTATTTTATGTTACATTCATCTCTTACAATTTTTTACACATTTTTTAATTAAAAAGTCAAAAAATTAACTTTTAACTATCTTTTTAAAATAATCATTTATCTTTCTATAACTATTTTAGTAAAAAAAAAGAAAGCAATGATAGAGATCACTAAAAGTGATGCTTTAAAACAACTACTAATGTGACATCTACTTTTTTAAATAAAATAAAAAATAAAAAAAACAAACACAACAACATGACAGTAGATAAAACTCACTGCCACATTATTAATAATAACACTAATTAATATTGTCGCTCATTTTCCTCATTCATTAATATGTTTGTTCATGAGTAGTATAGAACGCCACGTAACTTACATCAAATGATAACGAAGACTCGAAACCATTTGAGTGGGACAGGGATATGTTTTGTCATTCTCATGGCAGGGGAACACGTTACTATTTTCTTTTTGCCCAAATGATATATTCCTCTCTCGGAATTCAGTTAAATTATAGATATTTTTAAAATTTTGAAAATTACAGATACCTCTAAAGTATATATTTTCATAACAAATTATTCCCTGGAATTTATATTTTCATAACAATTTGTCCCCTAATTTATTATGCAAATATAACCTTTAGGAACTGCAATTTCTCAAATGTCAAAAGGATATCTATAATCTTACTAAACCTCGAAAGGGTATATGTAATTTGCCCTTTGTTTTTTTTATGCAAGATGATCAATTTATTTCTTACAATTAGACAAACACACGATCAAGTAAGCCATTGAACGTCTTTCAAATAAAAAAAAAAGAAAAAGTAAGCCATTGAACCTCACATTTATTTTATATCTGCAAATACAGGATTTGTTTGGCAAGTTAGATTTTGGTTTTTTTTTTTTTATACTAAAATCTACACAAATAAAAAAATAAAAAGATAAAATAAACTAAAATAGCTAATAAGACAAAATATCACATCAAATTCATAATCATTTAACTTTTTCTTCCATAAACATAACATCCAACTATAAAAAAAATTATCTATCTTTCCAAACACAAATTTTAACTTACTAAAATAGTCAAAAACTAAAATAACAACTTCTCAAACAGTCACACAAATAAAAATGATATTCACATTTATAGATACGAATAGGAATAAATAGGAGTCGTCAACAACTTAAGCCTTCGTTTAACATGAAAAGTTTTTAGATTTTTTAGTTAAAATAGTCACAAAAAAATTTTTAAAAAAAAAATTTAACTCAATAAGACAAAATGTTTTTTCTAAAAAAAAAAAGACAAAATGTTATATCTAAACTATAATTATTTCATTTTTTTTCTCACAAAAGTCAAAAAAATAAAAAATAAAATCTACCTCAAATAAAATTTTTTAACTCCAAACTAAAATAATTAAAAAAACAATTCACATCTCAAACGAAATCTAAATTTAAGTAATTTAAGAATTTTTGCGAGAGAGGGATGTCTCTTCTTTTTATGCAGTAATATTTTGTGTTAATTGTAAATATGAATGACTATTGAGTTGTTTTGAAAAATTGGTAAAAAGTTAATTTTTTACTTTTTATCAAGTTTTTTAGTTTTTTTGGAAGTGATTTGAGAAGTTAATAAAAAGTTGGCTTTTTACTTTTTAGTTTATTATCTATTTATGGTGTCAAATCAAATTAAAATGACCAAAATATCCTTACCCAACATAAGAAATTTATTTATTTATTTATTTTCATAAGCCCTAATTTGTAATTTTATGGCTGCATTTTTGGCACTTCCCAAAGAAATTTTCTTGCGTTTTTGACAGCCACGTTTTTAAACATTTTGGCCTTGTTTGGGAAGACTAAATAAGTGCACTTTTTGTCTTTTTTGACTAAAAAATTGAGGTTGAAAATATGGATGTTTGGGTTAACTTTTTGACTTTTTATGAAAAAATGTGTAATAAAAAATTGTGAAAATTGATTTTTAGAGGAAAATTTGAATTGAGAGTTGTGCAGCCGTAATTGTTGACTTTTGGTGAATAGTGTTAACTTTTTAACTTTTGAGTAACTTTTTGACTTTTTGAATTATTTTGCACTACCCAAACAAGGCCTTTGTCTAAAAATATGTCTTTTTACTATGTTCCCAAAATGGCACTATGACACGTTCAATACCCACACACACTCAACTATTTTTCTTGGACAGCTAGGCTAGCTATGGAAACAAAGCCCACCTACCCTTGGTGAACTTTGAATCCAGATCCTCGGTGCCCCTTTCCTGCAGCGCTTCCCTGTAGCCCTCCAAAACGACGTCGTTTTGGAGGGGTTTTTTTTTTTTTTTTTTTTTTTTTTTCTTTTCTTTCCTTCGTTCTTTCCTTTTGCCCCTGTTTTCTTCTCTTTTTTCATTTGAACTCATCCTTTCAGTTTTCTCACGGAACAAAACAAACCCAATCATCTATATATACATGCACACATATGTATATATATATATAAAAACTTGAGGATCATAGATTCAGAATATAGATTCAAAAAAACTTGAGGATCATAAACTTGAGGAGGGTCACGGCTCACAATACAGATTTACTTGGATCTGGAAGAATACAGAATACAAGACTGGATCTGGAAGAGATGGGTCACGGCTCACAATACAGATTTTACTTGGATCTGAAAAAAAAAAAAATTTGGGTAGTATTTGTGTTTTTGCTTCATTCTCTTTCTCTCTCTGTTTTTTTTTTTCTTTTTTTCTGGGTTTGTTGTTGATTATAACTTCCCAATCAATTTACAGTGTCCCAGAAATTTTTTTTTTTCTTGATGATGGTGTCCCACAAAAAATTTACAGCGTCCCAGAAAAAATTTTCCTATTGTTGATTGGGAAGGGGGAAAAAATGTTTTCTGGATGATGATTATAACCCAAAAATTTTTCTGGGTTTGTTGATGATGATGTAAACCCTATCAAATCCATTTTCTTCCTGTGTTCATCGCCCTTACCTACCCAAAATTTCAATCAAAAATTTTCCTCCTGTGTTCGACGCCATTAATGGGTTCTTCCCCCAATCCTAGTTCTGTTCTTCTTTTTTCTCTCTTTTTTTTTTTTTTTTTTTTCTTGAAAAGTTGATTTACTTGTATAACTTTTATACCCAGATTTACAAAATTATTGATAAACTCTCAACATCTTTTTTCCAGATTTGAGATTTACAGGGGCAAAATGAGTTCAGGGGCAAAAGGGAAGAACGAAAGAAATGATGTTCTTTCTTATCATTTTCCCCCAACAAACACATACAGTTATATATATATATATATATATATGGGTTGGGTGATAGGAATTTCCAAAAGCAAATCCTACTACCAAGCTTCAGTCTTGAATGGACAGACGTATGTGAATTTACAATCTCGAGCTCCAGCAAAATTACGTTCCTCAAGGTTACCACAACACCCTTCTTTACACCATTAGTCCCCTCTGGTTTTCTTCAAAAACCAAACACAGACCGAAGAGAAAGAAGAAAAAGAAATTAAAAAAAAAAACCCTCCAAAACGACGTCGTTTTGGAGGGCGACAGGGGACTGCGACAGGAGAGTGCTACAGAAGATCCGGATTCGTGAACTTTTTGGACATTGTTTTATCTCCAATAATTTTTTATTTTGATATGTTTCACCAGCTGTGTAGTTGTGCCGCACCACAACAACCCATTCAATTATGCAATGGCGTATTTTTAAGTAATAATTAATAATTACAAAAAATAAGTTAAATATATTTTTTTAATTTTTAAATTAAAATAATTTATAATCAATCCATTTAAATTGCAGCAAACAATCCAATGCCTAAATCACACAAAGTTGCTATGAATTTACTTAGATGTAGCAGAATCATGAGAGAGGTTTTCCTCGTGGAGGTTACTTGATAGTTTTAAAATAATATTTTCCTACATTTATCTTGTAATTGTTGTTTTTCTACGAAATTTTTAATTTAAGATCTTTGATATTAAATATTTAACATTTTCAGTTTACATTCATTGAGAAATTTAGCTCGTCACAAATTTTTCTGTGATAAATAAAAATTTCTGTAATAATATTATTATGTGGCCTTAGTAAATAAATAAAAATATATTAGACATCTCCTACTTAGCCTTCGTTTGGCAATAATTTTTTTAGTTGACTTTTTGACTTTTTTGACTTTTTTAGTTTGAGATTTTTTTGTTCCTTTAGTATTCTTGATTGGCTTTTTAGCTTTGGAATAGTGATTTTTTTTTTTTTGTCCTTTTGTAATTTTTGACTTTTGTGATTTTTTGACTTTTTTTTGTTCTTTTTTTTTTTTTTTTTGATTTTTTAGTCCAACTCAAAAACCAAACAACCCCTTATTATCCAAGAGCCTATTTTGAGAAATACTTTCTTTTTTTTTTTTTGAAATAATATTAAAAAAAATAAAAAAGTGATGTGACTCAAAAAAATCAAAAATCAAAAAACTGACTTTTAACTAACTTTTCAAAATAAGCCAAAGTTAAAAAGAAATGTTTCATTAATTTTTTTTATTTCTTTTTTTTTAAATTACATAAAAGTAATGATTTTTCTCATTTGAACCAATAAACTCTTAGGGTGTATTTGATAAGGGAGGATTAGAATCCATCGGACTTGAGTCCTGGGACTGTGAATCCCCCGGACTATTTGGTCGGATTGGATATGTATCCTGTGTTTGTTTTTTCATGGGATTAGATGTCTGGAAAGGACTATTTTTAGTGAATCCAACGTTTGGTTGGACGGACTGGATAGGATAAATGAGCAAAAGACTATTTTGCCCTTTTTCAATTGTTTACTAAGGAATAGCAATATTAAACATATCTTTAATATTTTAATTATTTTTAATTAAATAAATTTGTTTTTTTTAAATAAATAAATAAATAAATAAAATATCAATAAAATTTGTTTTAAATCATTACTGCATAACAAATCATTATTTTTTTTACATACAAAACGTTAGTGTGTTTGTTTTTTTACATACAAAAAATATAATTAATTTAATAATATAAATTAAATTTATTTTTTTACATAAATTTATTTTTTTACACAATTAAATAAATAAATAACCACTAAATTTATTTTTTTTTACACAATAATAAAACACCTGTTACAATTTAAATAATGAAATTAAATAAATTATAAACAAAATTTGAAAATAAAACATCAATAAAATATCTATAAAAAATTATTTAAAAAATTAAATAAATAAAACATTAATAAAAAGTTAAATAAAATTATTTTATTTTTAAATTGAGACATTTAAATTTTACTGAATTTTATTAAATATAATACATAATTAAATAGTAGAAGGTCAAAATTGTTATTTTCGCATCTAATCCCAATAGTGATTAGTCCCTCCAAAACAATCCCACACCCCCCCCAGGACAGGATAGTCCCCCATATGGGGGACATGGAGTCCGGCCGGACATGGAGTCCGGCGGACTAAAAAAAAATCAAACAACGGATAAGGAGGGAGGCCGGACATGGAGTCCAAATAGTGGATAGTCCCCCCCTTATCCCCCCAATCAAACACAGGTGTGTTTGATTGGACGGACTGGAAAATGGAGGATTAGAATCCATCGGACTTGAGTCCTGGGATTGGAATCCCCCGGACTATTTGGTTGGATTGGATATGTATCCTGTGTTTGTTTTTTCATGGGATTAAATGTCCGGACTGTGAATCCCCCGGACTATTTTTAGTGAATCCAACGTTTGGTTGGACGGACTGGATAGAATAAATAAACAAATGACTATTTTACCATTTTTTAATTGTTTACTAAGTAATAGCAATATTAAACATATCTTTAATATTTTAATTATTTTTAGTTAGATTAAATAAAAAAATATTTTATTTTATTTTTTACACAATTAAATAAATTTATTTTTAAAAAAAAATAAATAAATAAAATATCAATAAAAATATATATTATTTTTTTTAATTAAGATTTTAAATAAATTTGTTTAAAAAAAATAATAATCAAAAAATGAAATTAAATAAAACATCTATTAAATTTAAATAATGAAATTAAATAAAACATAAACAAAATTTTAAAATAAAACATCAATAAAATATCCATAAAAAATTATTTCAAAAAATTAAATAAATAAAACATCAATAAAAAGTTAAATAAAATTATTTTATTTTTAAATTGAGACATTTAAATTTTATTAAATTTTATTAAATATAATACATAATTAAATAGTAGAGGGTCAAAATGGTCATTTCATCATCTAATCCAAACAGTGATTAGTCCCCCACTTTCTGTCCCACACCCCCCCAGGACAGGATAGTCCCCCATATGGGGGACATGGAGTCCGGCCGGACATGGAGTCCACCGGACTAAAAAAAAATCAAACGGCGGATAAGGAGCACTATTTGGACTCAAGTCCAAATAGTGGATAGTCCCCCCCTCCAATCCCCCCAATCAAACAAGGCCTTAAAGGATTGTTTGGGATGTGCTATTTAAGTGTATTTTTTTATTTTTTGACTAAAAACGTAGAAAAAAAATGTATATTCCAGATAACTTTTTATTTTTTACTAAAAGATATATAATAAAATACTATAATAAAATTAAAATGACCATCATATCATTGTTAACTTTTTGATTTTAAACTTTTTGACTTTTGTATAGTAAAATTTAAAGGGTAAAATTATTCCCTGACAAGCTTCCTTCAAGTAATATGAACTTTTTGACTTTTTTTTTTTTAATAATTTTATGACCTTTTAACTTTTATAAATTATCTCAAACAAGACTTAAATAATTTTGAAAAAATTACAACTTTAGTGATAATTTGAAAAAAATTATAATTATAATTATTAATATTGATAAAATTTACTATTATTTTTTTAAAGACGTGAAATTTCCCCAATAATTTTCCTTCCTAACGTGTCTCAGTGCCCAAAGGTGTCAGGGTCACCGACAGTTGTACTTTTTGATAGCCTATTTCAATTCACTTCGGTTTCTAATATTTAGAAGAAAAATGAGCGAGGCTACTGAAAATAGGAGCTAATAGTTTTAAAGTGGTGTTAGTCTCACGTGATGGGATGCTTTGTTCTTATTTTTTTTTTTTTTTTTTTGAATTTTCACATCTTTAGTGGTTCATTAGTGCTCCTAAATTAGTGAGATGAATCATTGTTATTTTTACAATTTACTTTTTAAAAAAGTTTACTTTTTCGTATTTAATATTTTTTTATTTTAACTGAATTTTTTAATATTTTAAATAATTTTTTTAATTTTTAAATACGCCTAACATAAATATATTTAGAAAGTCTAATATTTACAAAAAAAATTATTAAAAAATACACTAAATATAAAAAATACAAAAAAAAAAAATTCAATACATTTTTTGTATTGAGTATTGGTTAATTTTTAAAAATATTTTTTCACAAATAATTTACTATTTAGATACATCTAAGTAAGGTATATCTAAAAAATTTAAAAATATTCAATAAAAAACAAAAATAAATAAATAAAAACACAAAAAAAATAAATAATTCAGTTTAAAAAAGGTATCAGGGGCAGCGACTGTTGTACTTTTTGATAGCCTATTTCAATTCACTTCCAAACAATAATACCCAAAATGATCCGGACCCCTCCACGAGTTTAGAATTTACTTTATAAAAAATTTTACTTTTTCGTATTTCATATTTTTTTTTATTTTAACTGAATTTTTTAAATATTTTTTAATTTTTAAATACACCTAATATAAATACTCTTAGAAAATATAATATTTACATAAAAATCATTAAAAAAATACACTAAATGCCAAAAATACACAAAAAAAAAAAGATAAAAATTTAATATATTTTTCGTATTTTGTGTATTATTTAATTTTTAAAAATATTTTTTCACATATAATTTACTATTTAAATACATCTAAAAAATTAAAAAAATTTACTTAAAATTTAAAAAATATTTAATAAAAATAAAAAAAATAAAACACGAAAAAATAAAAAAATCAATTTAAAAAAGGTCTCAGGGTCAGCGCCTGTTGTACTTTTTGATAGCCTATATCAATCCACTTCAAAAAAATAAGAGTTATGTTAGAGTCCAAATAAATTATCAAGTATCAAATCTCTCACATTTGTAACATCCATACAAATTATATGTGTGTAGATCTTACATTCATATAAAAAATTTAATAAAAAATTTGATAATTTATTTAGAATTCATAGCATTTTTCAAATAATAATACTTCTTTCCTCTCAAAATAATAATCACCTTGTTGGTTTCTAATTTTTAAAATTTACTTTTCAAAAAATTTTATTTTCCGTATTTTATATTTTTTTGTTTTAACTGAATTTTTTAATATTTAAAAAAAATTAATTTTTAAATAAATCTAATATAAATACACTTAAAAAAATATAATATTTATGAAAAAATCTTTAAAAAAATACTCTAAATACCAAAAATACAAAAAAAAAAAATGAAAATTCAATACATTTTTTATATTTTGTGTATTCATTAATTTTAAAAAATATTTTTTCACATATAATTTACTATTTATAATTACATAAATTAAAAGAAATTGATTGAGAATGAGTATTTTTAATTGAGAAATGTTTGGAATTTTTTTTTTAGAATTTCATAACTTTCAATTTAATCTTGGCCTTTGATGTGTGTAGGGACCATTCATGTATGTGTGAACTCCACATTATGAGTGGCTGAAATGAGAGTGAAAATTGTAGAGGTCATGTATATGTGGGAATCTCTATCACAATTTTTTTTAATTTTAGCTTTCTAATTATCATTTTTAACTTGCAACAAAATTGCATAAATAAATAAATAAATAAGCTAATAAATTATGCATTGGAATCACACACTTAGATGTAGAGTTAAAGCAAAGGGGATTAATCAGCAGTGTATAGTTCTTTTGAAAGACATTTGAAGAACTTACCCAGAAGTGAGGCCTGGCTTGAGAAAGGCTTCCATTCCTTCTAAATCTGCTACCATTATTCTCATCATCTCCAGAGTTTGCTATGTCCATGGAAGATGAATAGACAAAACTACCCCTACCCCGACCCCTTTTACCACCCTTAACAAGGTTAGTAGTATTACCCTTTCGTCCCCAAGAACCAAACAACCCTCTCTTCCTATGGACCATAGAACCAAGCTGCCCTCTCTCAGGACTCCCACCACCACCACTCCTGCCAAATGACAAAACTGCCCTCTCGGTGAACCTGAATGAGGATGACTGAAACACAGGGATATAAGGACCGTCAAGGACGGCGGTGGGGGAGGGCGTTTTGGTCATTTTGGACTGAAGCCTTGGAGGTAGCTCTAAGCTGCTATTAGTACTAGTGTTGATGAGGGCGGTGCAGGGGTGGGGCTTCCCTGGGTGTTCTTCCCACCGGAATGGGACGGCGGCGGAGGGGTTGAGTGGTGGTGTTAGCATCCCTGAACGGTGGTCCGGTGACTGCATTGGTGGCAGAGTTAATAGTGGAAGCTTTGGTATGGAACTTGCCTCTGCTTCTGCTGCCACAGATCCCATTTTCTCTCTCTCTCTCTCCCTCTCTCTATAGTTCCACACTATAGAGATAGCCTTTTTGGAATGAGATTATTGTATTTATTTGAGAGTGGGAAAATGGAAAAGTAAGACCACGGATAAAGAAATGGGGATGATGAATGACGTTTCACGCTTTTATATTTATGATGGTGAATCGAGAGATCTCAAATGAAATAAATATTTTGCCAAGTATATAGAAAATGATTTTCTTTTCGATTTTTTTTTTCACGAATCCTTTAACTGTTTAAAACGACGTCGTTTTTAATATTTTTTTTTTTTTTCTTATTTCTTCCCTCATTTATGTCTGAAACACAAAGAGGGAGAGGAAGAGAAAGAGAGAAAGAGAAGAGAGGGGAAGAGAGAATGGGGAGAGAGAGAGAGGGTCGAGGCCGTTGCCGTCGCCGATCGCCGCCTCTACCTCCGCCGATTGAGGGTCGAGGCCGCCGCAACCTAGCCCGATTTTGTTTTTTTTTGTATTTGTTTTCTGAATCTAAAATGAAGGGAAAAAAATAAAAATGTTGATGATAGTGATGTTGATGAAGATGTTGATGATGAAGATGAATGGTTGAATTTTTATTTTATTTTTTTCTGGATCTGTTTTTTTTTTTTTTCTGGATCTGATGATGATGTTGATGATGAAGATGAATGGTTGATGTTGGTCTCGGTCTCTCTCTCTCTCTCTTCTTCTTCTTCTTCTTCTTCTTCTTCTTCCTTCTCTTCTTCTTCTTCTTCTTCTTCTTCCTTCTTCTTTTTTGATTTTCTTCTTCTGAAAAAAAAAAAAAAAAAAAAATCAAAAAGACGAAACGACGTCATTTTGATTTCAGGGGGATTCGGGGAAGGGCAGATTCGAGCTACATAGCATTACTGCAAATATTTATATGTTGTGTACGAGTAGTTATTCAATGTTATTGTAGTAATGCTTTTTTTTATTACCAAAGTGACTTATAACATTTTTGTTTTATAAATTTTTAATACAAAAGTGATAAGTCACACGATTAAAATCAATAATTATTTATTTAGAGTACCACTTAAACATATTCTTAGAATATTGAATAATTTTATGAGTTCGTACATACATTTCACTGTCATGTTCGTATTTGATGAAATATTTTAATAGAATAGGAGCATTGCTTCGAGGGCAGTTGAATAATTATTCATAGGTATCATGTTGTGTGGATTTCATATATGAGTATTGCGTAGAATATGTTATAATTCATTCAGCTCATGAGTCATGAAAAATTACTTTGAATTTTATTGTAAACGTGAATATATGGCATAAATTTAAAATTAGTATGAATAATGTTATAAGACGTACATACATTCACAACCATGTTCGTATTTGATGAAATATTTTAATAGAAGAGGACCATTGCTCCGGGACCATTGAATAATTATTCGTAAGTATCATGTTGTATGGGTTTCATATATGAGTATTGTGTAGAATATGTGTGGGGACATATTTTGTGAGTAGCAACACGTGGCCAAGGTGTGCCAGCCGAGGTGCCACGTGTCCTGAACATGATGCCGAGATGATCTCGGCTAGGCCGAGGTTATCTGCGAAGATGTTGGAGTCCGGGATAAACGGATAAGTTATAAGAGTCCTAGAATGGGAGAGAACCTCAGTCTGGATAAAGATAAAACTCTTAGGGAATTTATCTCTATCTATTTGAGAGTCCAGGATAAGCATTGAGCCAGAGTCCATTGAAGCTAGGCTTCTACAGGGATCAGGTCAACGTTGGCTATAAAAGTAAGGCATCCTCGTGAGTCTAAGGTACATTTTTTGTATTCTGGTTAGTGAGTTAAGCACTAATTATTATCTTTGAAAGATAACTGAGTATTGACTTGATCGTCGGAGTGCCCTCAGGTGGACGAACCACCGCCGGAGTCTTATCTTTCTGTGACAGGTCGCTCGGGCGCAATCTATTCTGCTGGTGTTCTCCAGCTGAGTACCTGTTTGGTAGTGTGGTCAGAAAACAGCATACACAATTTGGCGTCGTCTGTGGAAAAGAAATGAGAATAGGTGGCTGACGACGGACAGAAAGAGAAAATTAGGAACGACATCCTTACTAGAAGTGGTAAACACTTTGATCCTAACGTAGAGGAGGATAACTGCAACGAAGAAACTCGGGATCAAAACCCCGGAGAAAAGGACGTCGGCCAGGAGAGAGATGTACCAAAGAAGGCAAACCGAGGTGGGTATTACAACGAGAACGACCTCCAGGTATGGAAAGATAGATACCCGCGGAGGGACGGAGAGATAAAGGGAATGGCGAATAAATTGACGAAGCTGCAATCAGTTGTCAATTTTATGATGTAGAACAACGTCATACAGCCACTATTTCCGTTACAAGACACGTCGATTCCAGCGGCCAAGAACAATGCCCAAAAAGGAGGGCAGAAAATAGTCTCTACAGTCCTCCCAGTACACCAGGACCAAAGAACACTCTCACCGGCCTTCAAGGGAGGTCGGGCGAGGAGAGTCAATGAAGGGAGATTCTCGGAGGATGCATCGTACCAAAGAAGCTGACCCTAAAGAACATCGGCATGTTCAAGGAAAGAAACTTTGTTTCGACGCAACTAACGGAGAGAGGTCCAAGAGGACTCATAATGACACCGGGAGTAACACACCAAAAAGGCTGAAATCCGTTGATAGCCGAGCTCCTTGACGGACCAAAGAGGATCTGAGAGATTACCTCTAGAGGAAGCGACAAGATACCGAGGTAACCTCTCCGGTCAAGCCAAGAACGCCGTTCTCGGTAGAATTGGACAAATTTGAACCCCTGAAGAGGTTTCATATGCCGAGATTCCAGATATACGATGGTAAGTCTGACCCTAACTTTCATGTCGGCTTGTACCTGAATTCAATGGCATTGTACACCGAGAACGAGTCGTTGCTCTACAAAGTGTTTCCCTCATTATTTGGGGAAATCACATCAGACTGGTTTCACAAGTTGTAGAAAGGAACTGTGAAAAGTTGGAAAGGCCTGGCCAAGATGTTCGTGGCCAAGTTTGTGACAAACAAACTACAGCCATTGAGAGTGGACTCCCTGATGGCTCTAAAAATTGGCGAGGATAAAAGTCTTAGAGCCTATGCCTAAATGTATTACGAGGTGTTCAACTGAATACCAGGGTGCAACCAAGAGGTGGCGATCGTGTCTTTTAAGAACGGCCTGAAAGATGATTATCTGCTTCGAATATCACTGGCAATAACACTACCAAAAAGTATGGAGGAACTTATGGCCAGGATAGAAAAGTATGCCAGGGCCGAGGAGGACACGTCGGGACAAAGGAGTCAAAACAAGATAAGAGAAACAGCTCGCCGAAACGAGGCCGAGGTAATGGTGGATACAATAAACAAGAGACAGGATTAAGGGCTACACAGGCAGTCACAACCGTATTCTGAATTCCGATCTACAAAGTCTTGGAAAAAATCCGGAATCAGCCCTATTATAGAGCACCAGAGAGGATTCCTGGTGAATTTATGAAAAGAAGTCTGGGGAAATGCTGTGCCTATCACAATGAGGATAGGCATCTAACTCAATGGTGCAAAGCCCTAAAGGCACATTTGGAAGGCCTGGTAAGTCAAGGTCATCTAAGGGACCTAGTAGATGAGACCAGGACAAAGAAAGAGCAAGCGAGACTGCCTGAGACACTAGCAGCACCGCCTCCACCAACACCACAACCGCAAACAGGCAGACCTCGAGTGATCAATGTGATTCACTCGAAGGTCAATGAGAATAAGATACGTGGGGAAACTCAAAAGGTAAAACACTTGCAACATATGTATCAGGTCTGGCAGAAGAGACCTAGGGCAGACGAATACTAGGGACCAATGGTGTCCTTTACTGAAGACGACCTAGAGATGGTGCAGCATCCACACAATGATGCCTTGGTAATATCCCTTCAGATTAGAGAGTGCCAGGTAAAGCGAATTCTGATCGACCAGGGCAGCTCTTGTGACATCATGTATGTTAGGTGTTACAAAGAGCTTGGCCTTCATCAAGACGATCTAGAACAATCCAATGGTCTAATGGTTGAGTTCAATGGAATGTCGACGTGGCCCCTAGGAGCAGTAAGTGTGGAGGTACAAGATGGCACCAAGAAGGTAAAAACTGAGTTTACCATAATTGACACCACCTCCCCTTACAATGCTATCCTGGGAAAGCCATGGCTGCATGCAATGGGGGCTGTTCCCTCAACTTTGCACCAGCTGTTGCGGTTCCCAACAGAATATGGAATTGAGGAGGTCAGAGGGGATCAGGTGCAGGCAAAGAATTGCTCCATGACAGCAATGAAATCCACCTGCAACATACGAGAAGCAGAAGCAACGGAGATTGAGGATGAGGACATGGAGGTCCTTGAGGACGTCGATAAAGAACCAGTTGAGAAAAGTGAGGAAGCCCTGAAGAAGATCTTAGTCCAACAAGGGGATGAAGAGCGCTTCTTCCTTCTCAGCTCAGGATTGGCCGAGGAAAAGGAAAAAGAATTAGAAGCATTCTTGAGAGCAAACCTTGAAGTGTTTGCCTGGACACCATACGAGATGCCTGGCATTGACCTCGAGGTCACTTGCCATAGACTAAATGTGGACAGGTCGGCCAAACCTGTCATCCAGCGAGCAAGGAGGCCTACGTTGATGCATGTTAAGGCAGTAGAAGAGGAAGTGGATAAACTTCTGGAGGCCAGAGCCATTCGAGAGGTAAACTACCTAACGTGGTTATCAAACATAGTTGTTGTGAAGAAAAATAATGGGAAGTGGAGGGTCTGCGTAGACTTCACTAGCTTGAACAAGACTTGTCCCAAAGACAGTTTTCCACTACCCAAGATTGACCAATTGGTGGATGCCACTTCAGTGCATAGAAAGATGAGCTTCCTAGACGCTTACAAGGGGTACCATCAGATAGCCATGTACCACCCAGATGAGGAGAAGACTGCATTTATCACCCTAAAAAGGCTATATTGCTACAAAGTGATGCCTTTCGTGTTGAAAAATACATGAGCAACTTACCAGAGATTGGTGACTAAGATGTTCAAACATCTAATAGGCAAAACAGTGGAGATATACATTGATGACATGGTCGTGAAGACCAAGGAACCTGAGGATCATCTGGCCGACCTGAAGATAGTCTTTGATATTTTAAGGACATTTAGAGTTAGGTCAGGGAAGTTCCTGGGATACTTGGTCACCAGAAAGGGCATTGAGGCAAGCCCGGATCAAATCAAAGCCATCTTGGAGTTGAAGAGACCAACGTCGGCAAAACAAGTGCAGATGTTGAATGGAAGGGCTGCAGCTCTAAACAGATTCATAAGCAGAAGTTCTGATAAATGCAAACCTTTCTTCAGTTTAATGAAGAAAGCCACGGACTTCTTATGGACAGAGGAGTGCGAAGTCGCCTTGGCCGACTTGAAAAAATACTTGACCACCGCTCCAGTTCTCTCAAATCCAATACCTGGAGAGGAGTTGTTCTTATACTTGGCGGTTTCAAAGCATGCAGTAAGTGCAGTGGTAATCAGGGAAGAAAATGGAGAACAAAGAGCAGTTTACTACATGAATAAAACCCTAACAGATGCAGAGAACAGATACCTACCCTTGGAAAAGCTGGCACTGGCTTTAGCAATGGCCTCCAAGAAGCTGAATCATTACTTTCAAACCCACAAGATTGTGGTGTTAACTAAGCATCCTTTGAAGTCCCTATTGCAACAAGGAGATCTAACAGGCAGGATAGCCAGATGGGCAGTGGTGTTAGGCCAATATGACCTGGAATTCAGACCCAGAACAGCAATAAAAGGCCAAGTTTTGGTCGACTTTGTGGCCGAGTTCACATCAGGTGCCATCATACATCGAGCTCCGTTGAGCCAGGGTATACGAAGTCCAGGTGAACAAAGAAAAACCCAGCTGGGGATAGCAGAATAGAGGAAAAAAGAGAAACTTAGGCCCTGTAGTATTTACGTCAGCGACTCCTTCCCCCTGTTTGTTGATGAAAGTTCAAACCGACAAGGAGCGGGGGCAGGAGTAGTGCTAGTATCACCGGATGGACAGATGCTGAACAATCCATTCATTTGGGGTTTAAGGCCTCAAACAATGAAGCAAAGTATGAAGCACTGATCGCAGGATTAAAGTTGGCAGCAGCAATGGAAGCCGACGAGGTAATGGTCTTTTCGTGACTCTTAACTTATCGTCAATTAGGTAACAGTAGGGCAAAGCAAGGAATCCGTATAATCCGTAATCCGATTCGGTCCAGTCCAATCCGGTAGGATTGGATTGGTTTTTTGAATCCGTGGTTCGGTTCCGGATTAGGAATTTGAAAATCAGTAGGTCACAAATCGGTTGCGGATTGAACCTCACGGTTCCGGATTAGAATCGATCCAGACCGTATACATTTAGTCTATATTTATACCATGTACCCTCACACGTAATATAATTTCTTGTTTTATATAAAAGCTTAGCACTAACCCTAGCCATTCAGCAGCTCACTCACTGCCTTAGTGCCTCTCACGCTCTCATCTCTCTCTCTCTTCTCTTTCTCATCCATCTCCGATCATGCATCTCAGACGCCACTCACTCAGTCACTGCCTCTCACACTCTCATCTCTTTATCTCTCTATCCCGGTACTTTCTTTCTCTCTTTTCTTTCTCAGACACTCTCAAATCCTTCATCTCCGATCATACATCTCAGACACCGCTCACTCACTTACTCACTCACTGCCTCTCACACTCTCATCTCTCTCTGTTAGATCTTCCATCTCAGATCAGATCATCCATCTCTGATCAGTAGCTGTGGCTCTATATATATATATATATGTATATATTATATTTTCTTTTTGTGGGTTTCTTCTGTAACCTATTTTTTGATTTTTTTTCAGCTCCAGATTTGTTAAATTTGATAACTCTTATATATATATTTTTTTTGTGGGTTTCATTTGTGTTCTGTTTCTTTTTGCATTGTAGTCTCAAATTTATGTTTGTTTTCTTTATAACTTTGTTTTTGCATTGTACTCCCAGATTAATATTATATTTGTGTATAATCTGTTGGGTTGCTCTGTTTTTTAAGCCATATTTGATAACTCTGCTCATATATGATATGTTTGATTTCATCTCAAATCATCCTTTTTTCCCCATGTTTATGGAGTTTGATAATGTGTATCTAGAATATCAGTAATCAATAATGTGTATCCATGATGTGCTGCATTCATGCTTTTTTTTTCCCTTTGTGTAATGTGTATCCAATTTTAGGAGAACTTTGATATGGTGGTTATGCTTTTTAGAAATTAAAATGTTCTATATTTTTATTGTTATTTAATTATGTGAATCTATGGTCATAAACTGATCCAATCCGTATTTATACAGATTGGTTCGGATTGGTTCCACGATTTAAACGGATTAGATTGGTTCCAATTTTTCAGGAACCGTAGATAACGGATTAGTCCTGGTTTTATCTCAATCCGGACCATGCTCAGCCCTGAGTAACAGGCGAATACGCAGCCTGAGATGAAAGGATGGTGGCCTATGTAAAGAAGGTGGGCAGACTGATAGCATTGTTTCAAAATTGCCGACTATAGCAAGTTAGCTGAAATGACAACAACTATGCTGATGCCTTGGCCAACCTGGCTAGTGCAATGAAATCAAGAGAGGCAAGGACAATAATGGTTGACTACTTATCAGGTCCAAGTGTAAAACCACTGAACACAAAGCATGATGCAATGAGTGTGGAGATGGGACCAAGCTGGATGGATGCGATAATAGTATTCCTTAGAGATAGAAAGCTGCCAGATGATCATAAAGAGGCATAGAAGATCAGACTGAAGTCGGCAAGATTTAGTCTGACAGCAGAAGGGCATCTCTACAGAAGATCTTTTACTGGTCCCCTTCTGAGGTGTATGCATCCTTCACAAGTTGAAGACTTCTTGTATGAAATACATGAAGGAGTATGTGGAAGCCACACTGGGGGCAGGTCACTCGCTCATAGGGCCATTACTCAAGGGTATTGGTGGCCCTACATACAGAAAAAAGCCACATGCAGAAAGATGCTGAAGCTTATGTCAGAAAGTGTGAGAAGTGTCAGAGGTTTGCACCTTTGATACACTAACCAGCAGCAGATTTGAACCCAGTGTCCAGCCCTAGGCCATTTGCCCAATGGGGTATGGATCTTGTTGGATAGCTGCCTCAAGCGACTGGACAAAGGAAGTTCCTACTAGTAGCAACAGATTACTTCACCAAGTGGGTGGAAACTGAACCCCTTGCAAAGATTCGAGATATTGATGCGAAGAGCTTCATATGAAAGAACATCATCACCATGTTTGGGATCCCAAAAGCAATAATAGCAAACAATAGAACGCAGTTTGACAGCAAGCTGATCAAAAGCTTCTGTACAAAGTACAAAATCAAGAACTACTATTCCACTCCAAGCTTCCTTCAGAGTAATGGTCAAGCAGAAGCATCCAATGAGGTTATTTTGGATGTGATCAAGAAGAGGCTGGAAGCAGCAAAGGAAAGTGGGTGGATGAGTTGCCCAATGTACTCTAGGCATATTGGACCACGCCGAGAAGATCAATTGGGGAGTCCCCATTTGCCATGGCTTATGGCACATAAGCAGTTATTCTACTGGAGGTCGGCATCCCAGAGATCAGAACCCAGGGAGTAGAAAATGGTACCAATGAGGCATTCTTGGCCCGAGATCTGGATCTGTTAGAAGAAATAAGGAAAAAAGTAGCAATCCAACTGGGGGCATACCAGCAGTAGCTTGCCAGGGCTTACAATAAAAAGGTCAACCTACGAGAGTTTCAACTTAGGAACCTTGTCTTGAGAAAGGTCGTCGACAACAAGAAGGATCCCAAAGAGGGCAAGCTTGGCCCAAATTGGGAGGGACCTTATAGAATCATCTCGGTCCTGGGCAATGGGGTATTGTAGACACCCCATTTTTGACCGTCCATAAGACTTGGACGCGACTGATGGTTTACATGGTGAAGAAAGTTGTGCAGGGGAAAGGTGCAATATCTTCGGCAAAGAGAAATAGTCAAATCTCAACTTCATACCCTTGTTCTGGACCAAAACACTTGATCAAAAGATTTTAGTCTTAAGACCCTCTCTTTCAAAACGTTTTTGAAATAAAGTTTTTACGATGTTCCGAGGCTCGCATTTTGTCAAATGTTGCGCTTTTCGGTAAACCGAGTAAGGACAAAGTGGAAATGAATGAAAGAGAGATAAAATCTTTGAAAAATCTTTCAAAACACCCTACTTAGGGGTTTGAAGTTGAAGAAAAGAGGAGAAGAAGGAAGAAATCCAATTAGGGGAGAAAATGGGCATGAATCGTTAAGAGAGAATCGGACAGCCCTCGCCGAATCGGGCCTATTCATTCGCATACTTGGAATCAAGCTATGAGGCCACCACCATTGGAAATAAGACTTCCGGGGCTTCATTTTGCACTCAAGAATCTCCTAAATCCAATTCCGGATAGGGGAGATATGGTTGATTGAAGTAGGGCATCACTCCGGTTGGGACCGAATCTGCGCGGCTTCACGGAAACGGGCATAAATTTTTCCACAGGAGGAATTTTGATGCAAGGTTTGGGCCATTGGAAAGATAACTTTCGGGGCTTCAATTTGGACACTTGAACGGCCGCATTTGGACTTCTCAAACACCCACCGGCCACTTTTCTTTCCGGAAGCCCATGTTTTTTGTCCTGAAAGTAGCTGGCCGGCCAGAAAAGCCAAAAAAAGTAGCCGGCCGGCCACCTAAGCCCAAGAAAACTGGGTGGCCATGTTCCTCACACCTGGTTCCTTCCAAAAATGCCCTCATTTCCCTCCTAGATTGTGTATCCGGGTTTGCCAACTTTTGGGGGGAAACTTGGCTTGTTTTCCCCCCCTTTTTTCCCCCTCTTTTTTCACCTCTTTTTGCCTATAAAAACCAGCATCTCAGGTCTGGTTTGGGGTTGAAAAATTTGGTCTTGAAGCCTTGCATACATACCTCCATTCATCTCCCACTTCAAGCTCCAAACATCCAAGTTCCTACACCCTTTCTTCACCATCACCTAGCACCACACCACCACCTCCATTCCAGCCATTTGGAGTAGCTTTCCAGAGCTTGAGAGGCAACATTTCTTGTCCAAGAAGCAACCAAAGATTGGTCTTCAAGGGTGAGTGCCATTTCCCTATTTTCTAGCTCATTTTTGTACCATTTCTTAGGCATTTTGGCTTGCTGTTTTGAGCTCCGGCCATAACTGGAACTAGGCTTATTTTGAGCCATTTTTCATGTTTGTTGAAGGGTCTTACCTTGTTTGAGACCTCCAGCAACCACTTTCTTCATTACCCCTCTTGGATGCCATATTTTTGCATGATATTTTGGCCTATATATAATCTGTTTTGAGGCATGATATAAACTGTGAGTAGGCTTATTTTAAGCCCTTATTCAACATTGAAGAAGGGCTCAACACTGTTGGGACCTCCATATATCACTTGTCATTGTACCCCTCTTAGGTCCCCTTTTTTGCATGATTTATTAGGCTATTGTGTCTCTATTTTTGGACCATGGTCCGAACTGAAAATGGCCCTAAAATGATCCCCTCTTCATGTTTCATTAAGGGTCTAGGGCTGTTTGAGACATCCTTGGTATACTTCATGTTATAGCCCTCTTGTGACCTTAGTTTTGCATGGCATTTTGAGCATATTTCTACACTGTTTTGGGCTTGATCATCTACTGTAAAAAGCCATATTTTGGGCCCCTCTTAAGCATTGTTGAAGGGCCCTAACCTGTTTGGGGTCAGCATATATCAGTTACTTCTTTGCCCCTTTGTTGGCCCATTTCTTGCATGAGTTGTTTTCCATACTTGTATTTGTTTTTGGGGTTTGTCATAAACTGTGAAAGGTCATATTTTTGGTCCCTCTTCAATGTTGTAGAAGGCCTTTTCTCTGTTTGGGGCCAGCATTTGTGGGTTGTCTCATACTCCTCTCTTGGCCCCCTTTTTGCATGCTAATTTAGCCCCACTTGTGCTTGCTGTTTGGCCATGTTTAAAACTGTAAAAATGCTTTTCTTGGGACTTTCTTGAATCTGTCTTAACACTTCATGATCAAATTATGCATGCATTGCATAGCTATAGGCCATCTCATGCATCAAAATTCATGTTTCGAGACTCGTTCCATGCATCGGGTTTCATTTCGCCATGTTTCGGGGCTGTTTTGCCCTTCATTTAGCTGCTGAAATTTGTCTGCTTGCATCTCATATTCCATGTTTTGCCATGTCTTGTTAGAGTGGCATTCCGTGCCGTAGGTTCGGTCCTCGGTTTGCGCACTTCGAGTTGTCTCATTTTCATCTTATGGCCTCCTATGTGAG
Organism: Camellia granthamiana; assembly: GCA_036172215.1. Classification (NCBI taxonomy): domain Eukaryota; kingdom Viridiplantae; phylum Streptophyta; class Magnoliopsida; order Ericales; family Theaceae; genus Camellia; species Camellia granthamiana. The sequence goes on along the minus strand of CM069904.1, from coordinate 103,480,994 downwards.
TGTGACTGAGGTTCACTTGTGTTGGTATAAGCCCATATTGCATTGTGTATGCCATTTCATTCCATAGCATTGTGTATGCTAGGTTGTATATTAGCGCATTGTGTATGCCATCTCATTTCGTGCATCGTGTATGCCATTTCGTAGCATTTTGCATGTTAGGTTGTATCTTAGTTGCATTTCATGCATGTCATGCATATTGCATTGTGTTCGGGATAGGAGTTAGCCCGGGCACGGGAAACGAGGTACGTTCCGTATTCGAGTGACGGAACGTGTCCCAATTCCCCAGTCACCGACACTCCGGATCATCCATGAGGGAGTTAGGTCTTGTTGTGTTTTCATGTGCATTCATCTCATATTGAGTTGTGCAATTCGGCTCCTCGGCCATCATGCATCGATATGCGTGATTGGTGGCACGAGGATCGAGACATGCATACATTTGTGAAAATACATTGCCATGCCTCTTTCCTGCTCTCTGTTGCAGCAAAACAAGAATCAGCAGCCTTCCGGAGCTTGGCGCGCATTCCAAGAATAAGTGCAAACAGAGGCTAACTGGGCATCGCCATGGATTTCCGCGCAAAGGCAACCCGAACATGCATCATCCATCATCGGAAGAAGAGTCAAGGCAGTCCCTGGCTTGCATGCCAGTTTATTTATTTTCTTAGTTAATTTGTTAATTAATTAGGAATTTGTACATATTTAGACTGTAATATTATTTGGACTGTACTATTATTTTATTTGGGACTGTATATTTATTTGGACCCTCTGCGCGAGGGCATAATTGTAATAAGTGTGCGTGAGTGTGATGTATGTCTTCCAACCCCACGTCTTTCTTCCCTTTATTTACCTGCTTATGATGGTTAGATTAGGGCATATTTCAATTAGCATACAGTATGATAGCATGTTTGCATTCATTCATCTGTTTTGCATGCACCGGGCTCGGCCCATCATACTAACTGCATTTGTATTTCAATTCCAAGTTGAATACATGTTTAGCTGTAGCATCATCACATGCCATGTTTAGAATAGCCGAGCCTGCTATAATTGCATTTTGCATGTGTTGCATTAGGCATTTCTGTATACTTAGGATCATGCATGGATTTCTAATGAGCTTCTGTTTTGGCTGGGAGTACTCGGTGAGTTTTATGCTTTAGCATCCTTGCATGCGTGTGAGTGACTGCCATGAATAGCATGCTTACCATGAGGCTATGTGCTTATGTGATATAACTGCCTGAATGCCTATGGGTGGAGGTTGAGTTATTTGGATTGGAACAAAATCATTGACTGTGAGTTTTAAGCCCACTAGATAGTGGCAAAACCATGTTTTCTAAGCCCACCTGAGGGTGGCAAAATCTGCATTTTAAGCCTACCTGCGGGTAGCAAACCATCTTTCAAAAACAAACATGAAATGTTTTGTTCCAATTCAGGCGACTCAGTCTATACTTGTATGCTGTGCGCATCACATAGTTACCTAGGCTAATAACCGGAATAAGAACACACAATGTTTTCAAAACTAGATATCACGGTTAGTAGAGGCCGGTCTTTGACCGGGCGAGCGAGGGTGCTCACGAAGTGACCTTCCCCAATCGTACCCAAGTTCCCGAGCCGAGGCAACTTTGGTGATGACGGACACGTGGCCTTTGGCACCGAGTCAAGGTTTCCTAAATTTCCCCATAAAAAATATTTAGGTGGCGACTCTGTATCTGGCAAAGCAGTCCATGTTTGGCACTTCTTTCAAAAATCTGTTTTCTCAAAAACGATTTGCCAGATTTGGACTCTTTGGTTCAAGATTTAGAACCGTGACAATCGAGTCCTTGAACTGTAGTGAGCCCAAATGAACAGAACGGGACTTAACCCTCCCGGGGTGTTCGGGGACGTCTACAGGTATATTGGCTTGAAAACAGTGAAGGCAAAGAGTTGCCAAGACCTTGGAATACTTGCAACCTGAAATTTTTCTATCATTTGATTTCCTTTCGTTTTTTTTAAAGTTTTTTGTTATTAGCTGAAGTAAATAATAAAATTTTAGCTCGATTTTTTTTTTTCCAACTTGTGTAAAACGATTGACCAGTTCCTCAGCGATGTTTCTGATTGAAACATGACGAGTAACTTAGACTTATTATATGACAGAGTTAAATTATATTTACATATAATAGAGTTGAACTAAGTTGGCGATGTTTCCAAGTGAAACATGACGAGTAACTTAGACTTATTATATGACAGAGTTGAATTATACTTGCATATAGTAGAGTTGAACTAAGTTGGAGATATTTCTGATTGAAACATGATGAATAACTTAGACTTATTATATGGCAAAGTTGAATTATACTTGCATATAGTAGAGTTGAACTAAGTTGGCGATGTTTCTGATTGAAACATGATGAATGACTTAGACTCATCATAAGGCAGAGTTGAATTATAATTGCATATAATGGAGTTGAACTAAGATGAATTAACCTGGACTGGCCATATCGGCAGAGTCAAACACAAATTGAAACCAAGTGCATTTGGATAAGACTAACAGAGGAACCAAGGTTGAGAACCTCGGCTAGTCTCTGTTTAAACTTCGGCGACGAGGTCATAAGCCACATGCTTAATGAGAACCCAAATGGAACTTAAGTTCACATTAGGGGGCAGAGAGCTAGAGAATAAAGCTTGGGAGTTGGAATTTACAAGTTAAAGTTGGTTTAACACTTGTTGAAATTTTAAAAATTTACAAGTTGAAGTTAAGCCAAGGTTATGTTGAAAAAATATTGGTTTAACACTTGTTGAAATGTTTTAAGGGAAAATTACAAGTTGAAGTTAAGTCAAGGTTACGTTGAAAGAAGTATCTACGTACTTGCCGAGATTACCATGTTGCCAAGACTTGGAAGATAATGGAAGACAGAAGTCTTGATAAGTGAAAGTGAAGTGGCAGGTTTTTAAATAAGCACTTGTGAAAATATTTTTACAAATGTTTTCAAGTATTAAGCCATGGCCGAGATAAATAGTAAACAGTTATACCCGAAGTATTTTACCCCGAGGAAATTGCACAATTAAGGTGTATCTTGAAGACATGCAAATTATTCTAAGTATAGAATCATACAAGATAGTAAAAAGAAGACAAACATACAAACACTTGAAAGAAGAAATTGTACATGCATTAAAAGAAGCAAAAGGGCACTTCTGCCTACAAGGAGACTACTTGTTCAAATTACAAAAGTGGCACATCGGCCAAATATGAAAACTGAAAACATTGTTTAGAAAATTACTAAGTACAAAGAAAAAGATTATAGCAAGACTACTTGGTGTCGGTGGCGGGCTGTGTCTCGGCCCCAGAAGACAACTAGGTAATTTTCTCGGCAGCCTTCTCAGCCTCGACTTCGGCGTCGATCTCTCATAGAGCCTGATCAATGCTCTTCTCGGCGATTGGCACCTCAGATGTTGTCTTCTAGGGGGAGGCACCTTTTGAGACCTCGCCCTCCTCATCCTGAGTCAAGTCTAGGACTTGCTCATTCAGAGTTGGGGACTTGGCCCCAGCAAGATCTTCAGCAACAGCCACCTCGGTCTCTTCGTCTTCGGTTTCCTCTCCTTCTTCCTCTTCTTCTTCCTCCCCAACCTTAGCCTCAGACTGGCTTAAAGTGGATGGAAATGGCAGCACAAGTCCGCCTACGTCCCTTAGAGGAGAGTCCTTGCGGACAGCCAACTCTTTCAGAGTGGCCATCCAACCAAGGGTAAAACCCTTATTGCATGCCTCTCTGACTTGTTTTTTGTAGTCCTCGCGGACGTCAGCTGCCCCCTCAGCATAGGCCTTCTCGTCCGTCGCTTTGATCTCGGCGGCTTTGGTGGCCAAAGCATCTCAGAGTTCAGCTTGGGCTTTGATCATTTTGGCCTCGGCATCTTTCTTCTCGGCCTTGAGGACCTCAGCGACAGCCTCAGCAGCCCCCGCCCTTTCATCGGCCTCGTCTTGGGCCTGTTTAGCTGCCTTGGCCTGATCTATCAATGTCTTCATCTTGGCCTTGGCCTTATTGATGGTCTTGAGCAAGCCAGCGGCCTTCTTGGTCTTGCGGGTCAACTCCTTTTTAATGTCGAAGGCCTGCATCGCGAAGGAGTGGACGTGTTGAATCGCCTAGAAAAAATGGAAAAAAACAAAAGTTAATAAAACTCTCTAAGTATGGAAAAAACAGAGAGTACCAAGTATTAGGGGCTTACTTGTACGGAGTGCTGCAACGTCAGAGCAAAATTTCCGTATTCGCTGACCTCGGCGCTGCGTTCGAGGTCTTTGGGAAGGATCAAGGCAGTAGAAAGGGCAACGCCGACTTCAATGTCAGTCGCGCTGTCGCCGACTCTGACTGGCTTGTCCTCAATGGTGATTGGAGGGGCCCAGGGGCATCAGATTTCAGGGACCTGAGGTTGTAACAGACTCTGACCTCGGCTTCTTTGACCGGATGGATTCAGAGAGAGCAGTCTCTGTGGGCCTCTTTTCGGCGGTAGAGGCACTTTTTTCTGCCTTAGCCATTTTTGAGATTGGCAAGGTGTTCTCAGAGTTGATCTGAGTCACCTTTGCCTTGGCTTGGGCTTTCTTCAGCATCTTTGGCTTCGGTTTGGGTTGAGACTGAAAAAGGAAAGACTGAACTATGACGACATTGGGGATGTCGGCAAGAAGGTCTTCGGCAACGGCCTTTTGTCGCCCCATTTCATCGGCGGAGATGGCGACAGTAACTTTAGTGCCAAGACGGATCGCTGGAAGTGCGGTTGGTGGGTTAGCTAGATCTTAAGAGGACGCCTCGGCACTTCGACGTCTTTAGCTACGAGTCCTGCCTACTGGTGCAAGCAGTAGAGCTCAACATCGGCGTTGGCGTTGGCGTTGGCATTGAGAAGGTGGAATCAGTTGTGGAGCAGAGGTTGATGGCTGTTCTGCTGGATTAGAGGTTGATCCCTGGTCAGGCCTTAATGATGACTCGGCTTGAGGAGTTGTAGCAAAAGGAGGGAACTTGCTTTTCTTTGGGATGTTAGGGAGGACAAATTTGTAAGTTGGGATGTAATTTAGGAGCAGAGGAGCCCTGCGATGATTAACAGGCAAATCCAGTAGCCTTCTGAAGTCTTTGCTTGGGTGGAAGGATTTGCGGAAGTCCTTGGGTGGCTGAGGAAGGGCTGCTAAGTAAACAACAAACCATTAGAACATATAAGAGGAATAACAGTAATAAAGACTTGAAAGCAAGGAAAGTGACACTTGACTCTTACCATCTCCCTCTCTGAACACTGTACGGCTTAAAAGGTAAAGATGAAGGTTATCCTCTAGAGGGAACTCCCAGATACCCGAGACAATGAAATAATTGTCTCCAGCACCCTTGTTGGAGTCTGGGAGGTCGGCGACGAGTTTGTATTATGTGGATCTCGGCTTAAGGTAATAAATGTAGCATTTTTCTAACTTAAGGCCACACATGGTATAGCAGTATTGGATGTCGGCTAGAGTTACCCTAGCTTTTTCTCGGTTAGCTAAGGCAATTATACCGTTTATGACTCAATAAGAGTTAATGGCTAGTTGCATCGGGTTAAGTTTATAGTAGTAAAGGACTTCTCGGAAGAGGATGTCAAGAGAGAACCTAAGTCCACACTCTATGAAGGCTATTACTAGCAATGGCATGGAGTCGTCTTTCGGCATGATGGAGTCCTCCTCCCCAGCCAACCTGAGATGAACGTCGGCAGGGATGGCAAACTCCTACCTAAAATATTCTAGCTTAGTAGGGGTGTCTACCCTCCATCTAAACATACCTATAACGTCGGCTAAATGGGGAAGGTGTTGGATTTCAGAAAGAAGTGGTTTGTTAAGGTTTAAGGGACCCCGGCTTAAACTCAGAACAGAAGCAAGGGCAAGGGCTTTTTAAGATCTAGAGAAATTTGTTCCAATTTTCCTAGGGATAGTGGCTTCTATCAAAACCCAAGCCTAAAATTTATGTGGAATCAGGAAATTAGAGACAAGAATCTGGCAAAATGCAACAAGAAAACAAAAACAAAACATGATTCAGACTCAAGAAGACAAATAAGAATTCAAGAACATTTTACAAAACATGTACAGATATACAAAGCCAAAGACAGTGGCAGAATAACAAGTATGTATTTGGTTTAGAACCCATAAAGCAAAATCAAGAACAGTGACAAGTTATCAAGAACGTCAAATGTATGAACAGCATGTGTGTGTGTGTGTGTGTACTAGCAACAGAGTGTACAAAAGCAGAATCATGAAATAAATGATGAATGGTGGAATTCAACACACAAATGACTATTTAAGAGCATGAACAGATTTGCAATGGCAGTATACAAGCATAGCAAAGTTTGAAGTAAAACAAAAAATTGGAACGGAAGGAAGCAGTGGCTTACCAGGAAGAGTGACGCTGGTGAAATGAATGCCGAAGTTGAATGACAGTGGAACAAGTAACAGTACGGTGAATGCCTCGTCGGAGGGGGAAAATGAAAGCAGTTGCAGAAAGCTTCGAGAGAATGAAAATGGGAGATTTGGGAGATGAGTGTTAGAGAGAGAAAGTTTGGAGGAGACGAAGATGCAAAAGTGAAATGGCGAAGAGAAAGGGAAGTATTTTTTATCAAAACATGAAAAGGTGGCAAAAACGCAATTAGTGTGCCTAGAACGATGTGTCTATCAAGCGGCGCAAGCAAATGCGACACGACTTGATGGCACGTGTCAGGTACGGTTCAATAGGGAAAGGACGCGTAGCAAAAATAGTTGAATTACTATGCGTGACAGCTCATACGCGTATTGAAACTCTTGGAATTCTTGATTTAATGAAGCAAAGACCTCGGCTAAGGGAACGATCTCGGTTAAAGAAACTTGGAAAACTTGGTCCTTGGTCCTTGGTTCTAAACAAACTACAAGAGTCTTGGTCATATGGAGCCGACGAATGATGACCTCGGTAATGAAGGATAAAACAAGCTTAGCCGACATGCTATAGGTTCAAATGATGTAGGTTCCATCCCCTCAGGATGCCGAGGTAATAGAACCTAGGAGACAATTGTGGGGACATATTTTGTGAATAGCATCACGTGGCCAAGGTGGCACCGAAGTGCCAGCCGAGGTGCCACGTGTCCTGGACATGATGCTGAGATGATCTCGGCTAGACCGAGGTTATCTGTGAAGATGTCAGAGTTTGAGATAAACGGATAAGTTATAAGAGTCCTAGAATGGGAGAGGACCTCAGTCTGGATAAAGATAAAGCTCTTAGGAAGTTTATCTCTGCCTATTTGAGAGTCTAGGATAAGCATTGAGCCAGAGTTCATTGACGCTAGGCTTCTACAGGGATCAGGTCAGTGTTGGCTATAAAAGTAAGGCACCCTCGTGGGTCTAAGGTATGCTTTTTGTATTCTGACTAGTGAGTTGAACACTAATTATTATCTTTGAGAGATAACTGAGTATTGACATGATCATCAGAGTGTCCCCGGGTGGACGAACCACCACCGGAGTCTTATCTTTCTGTGACAGGTCGTTCGGGTGCAATCTATTCTGCTGGTGTTCTCCAACTGAGTACCTGTTTGACAGTGTGGTCAGAAAACAACACACACTCTATGAATGATGTTTCACGCTTTCATATTTATGATGAAGAGATCTCAAATGAAATAAATATTTTATCAAATATTTATATGTTGTGTACGAGTAGTTATTCAATGTTACTATAGTAATGCTTTTTTTTTTATTACCAAAGTGACCTATAACATTTTTGTTTTATAAAATTTTAATATAAAAGTGATAAGTCACAAGATTAAAATCAATAACTATTTATTTAGAGTACCACTTAAACATACTCTTAAAATATTGAATAATTTTATGAGTTCGTACATACATTTCACTGCCATGTTCGTATTTGATGAAATATTTTAATATAAGAGAAGCATTGCTTCGAGGCTGATGAATAATTATTCATAGGTATCATGTTGTGTGGATTTCATATATGAGTAGAATATGTTATAATTTATTCGGCTCATAAGTCAAGAAAAATTACTTTGAATTTTATTGTAAAAGTGAATATATGGCATAAATTTAAAATTAGTATGAATAATGTTACAAGACGTACACACATTCACAACCATACTCGTATTTGATGAAATATTTTAATAGAAGAGGACCATTGCTTTTGGACCATTGAATAATTATTTGTAAGTATCATGTTGCGTGGGTTTCATATATGAGTATTGTGTAGAATATGTTATAATTTATTTGGCTCATAAGTCATGAAAAATTACTTTAAATTTTATTGTAAAAGTAAATATATGGTGTAAATTTAAAATTAGTATAATATTAATCACACTTAAAATAAATGTAGATTATTATTTTTTTTTTGATAATTTTTTAAGCATATAATATTATCCTTAAAAAAACAAAATAAACTATTACATCATAAAAGGATCTGTTTAACTTTTCTAACACCCTTTCAATTTCAATTATAAGTAAATTTTAATTTACTCTCATAATTAACAAATTCATACATTTTCATCCTTTCAAATATAAAAATATAAAAAATTTATTCTTATCAAATAAGATATTTATATAACTTTTATAATTAATAAGTTAAAATGTACGGGTTGCTATATAAAAAGCTATATTAATATTTAGTAATAATTAAAAGAATTAATTTTAAATTATGATAATATCACTTAAATAATAAATTACTGATAAAATGAGAATTGACTGTTGTGTGAATTAAATTTATAAAAAAAATATATAATATGATTATATAAGATTTGTGAAACTTTAATGTATTATTTTTAAAATTGAAGAGGTGTGGGTAAATTATCCAAAATAACCAGACAAGAAAAAGAGAATTTGTCACGTTAGTTGTCTGCCACGTCTCGTCAATGTCGCTCCACGTGATCATAAAGTAACTCCACATTAATCTGCCGATCAAAAATATTAGTAGGTCGAATTTGTATAGCTTAAATGATTCGGGAATAATTTGAAAATTTAGGTCAAATTTGGCATCTATTATATAATTTATCTTTTTATCTTTTTATCTTTTTCTCATTACATCACTTCTCTACTTTTCTGCACATCTTTTCGTAAAAAGATAAAAAGTACACTTTTTTATGACACCCCAAACCAACCCTAAAAAATTAGTTTTTTTGACTTTTTATCAAGTTTTTTTAAAAAGTTATTAAAAAAATTAAAAAGTTAATCTTTTATCAACTTTTCAAAACACAATATATTAAAACGATATCATTTTATCCTTAAAATGATATCGTTTTAAGATATTTGAATCATTCGAGCAATTGTATTTATTTTTAAAAAAAAAAATTATACAAAGAGTGGATAAAATTTGAACCCCATGATCATAGGTTTAAAATAGTAGGATTTATACCACTCAGGTTAAGTATACATTATAATATTAATTTTATTATTATTTTCTTTATATGATATAATTGAAAAATAGAAAATAGAAAGAGTAATTCTAAAGTTGCCAACAAATTTATCAAAAAAATTACGAATCATGAATAGTAACTCGAATTTCATCTTATCCCGAATGGTCAACATTTGGCTTGCTCGTTATTCGATCGGTTGTCCAGCAAGAAAGTTGACAGGCGCGGTCAATAAAATAATAACTACGATAGATAAGTGTTACACCGATCGTCTAGGCGATAGACTAACAAGTACAAATTTGAGCTATTTAAGCAAGCTCAATAAGAGCTACCAATCGGTAGCTCAAATTGAGCTTGTTCGAATGACTTAAATTTGTGTTTGCCGGTGAATCACCCAGACGACCACCTGGACGGCCGGTGTAGCATTTGTCTACCGCAGTTGTCACCTTATCGATTGTGGCTGATAAGATAACAACTACAATAGACAAGTGTCGCACCGATCGTCTAGGCGATAGACCGACAAGTACAAATTTGAGCTATTTGAGCAAGCTTAATTCGAGTTACCAATTTTTATTCAAAAACTACAAAATACACATATGGGTGTGGCACACTTGTGTGTGTTGTTTGGTAGTTTTTTTTTTTTAAATAAAGATTGGTAGCTCAAATTGAGCTTGTTCGAATGACTTAAATTTGTGTTTGCCGGTCGATTACTCGGATGACTACCTGGACGACCGGTGCAACATTTGTCTACCGCGGTTGTCACCTTATCGATCGTGGTTGTCAACCTTCTTACCGGATAATCGGCCGGTCGACCGATAAGCCAAAATTCGAGCCATTTGGGTAAGATGAAATTCGAGCTACGTAGCATTGTTCTTTTGTTTAGTAAATTTGTTACCCTTGTGCGTGTTTTGTAGTTTTTTCACTAAACAATAAAGATTGGTAGCTAGGATTGTGCTTGCCAGTCGATTGCCTAAACAACCGGTGCAACACTTGTCTATCGCGGTTGTCATCTTGTCAACCGTGACTGTCAGCCTTCTTGCCGGACGATTGGCGAGATGACCGGCAAGCCAAAATTCAAGCCATTTGGGATAAGATGAAATTCGAGCTACCAATCATAATTCATTTAGTAAATTTGTTGGGATTTATAGTATTTTCCAAATATAAATATAAATTATACTTTGCACCCTTACATTTTATAATAAATCTTATTTTGGTCCCTACATTCGAAATCATGATAATTAACCTATGTACTTCTAGTCAAATCTCACTTTGACTCCTACACAAGTATCAATATCTCTCTTTTATTACTCTATTGTTTAAATCTTTAACAATAAAATCATTTATATTTCCCATTAATACATACTTTGTCTTACGTGATAAGCACGCGAAAATTATATAATACTATATATATATGCTAAAAATTGGAATGAGTAGATAAGAAAATAGAACTTTTAAATAAAAAAGACAACAGAAAAATTGAAGAGAAAATAAGAGAGATAGACAGAAAATTGTATTACTGTAGAAAATAAAGTTTTGTGATTTCAATTTATGCAAAACCCTAATTCATCTCCTTAACCATTGACAATCTGTGTTTTGTTTCAGCCTAATACAATCATAATGCGATATAAATTTTGAAAAGAAATGTGTATAAGCGAGAAATGAATGTGATTTTTCTCTTTTGCCGTCATTTTCATGGTCATATGTTTGTCATATTACTTGCTTCTATTAAAGAGTTATGCGGTGGAATAACCAAAAAAGGATATTAATACTTGATCAGAAGTACAATGGGCAATAATTAAATAAAAAAATCAATAATTTAGTAATGATAAAAATTAAAAACTAGTAATAATTTAAGAAATAAGAGTGAAATTAACCCATATATATGAAAAAATTTCAATGCAGTGTACGTTTTAAAAAATAATTACAGATAAATGATAACTTTATCTATATAGGTTAATAATTAAAATTATAATTTTTTTCTATAATTCTATAATAACTTACTATTATTGTCACTGTTAAATAATTTCTCCTATATATATTTGCCCGTGAGATTGTGAAAGATTTTGCCCCTAACTAAACCGTTGCATAGTCCCCATCTCATATATTAGGAAGGCCTTGTTTACCGACAATTAAAAATTACAAAAAAAGTTTTTTATTTTGTTTTTTAGTGATTTCTTTGGAAAAAAAAAATTGTTTCAAAAATTTTTATTTTTCAAATTCTTCTAATCTAGAGCGATTTAAAAATTAAATTAAAAATTCCAAATAAAAATTTACTAAAAACAAAAAGGAGAAAATAAATCAACTTTTTTAGTTGTTTTTCATCTTTTGTGGACTTTTTAAAATTTTTAGAATTTTCTAGTTTACAAACATCTAAAAGTGAAAAAATATTTTTTAAAAAAAAGCTCAATAAAAATATTTAAAACAAATAAAAAAGTAAAAAATTGTTAAAAAAAAAAATTCCAAACCACATTAGTCTCAACAAATTAATTTTCTAGTTAAATATAGTTAGTAAACCATAACAATAGTATTTCATCCGTCTCAACAAATTAATTCTACAACTAGTTATTATTTATATTTGTTACAGTAACTCAACAAATTTGTTGAGGCACTATTTATTATCTATTCAGTTTATCAATTTTTCATAGATTTGACCCTGAACTAAATTGCAATTCAAAAATCACTTTTCTATTTTATGTAGCTACCTTTTCAAATAAACCATCCATTCGACACTGTATTCTTACTTTATTTTATTAAATTGAGTATTTTATTAGCGACCCCGGTCTTTTCCCATTTGATTATTGTATCTGGACTTATGTTCCGTGGATTCCGTTGTCATATTATTGTTGTTGTCATCCTTTAACGTCATTGTTTGAGCCTTAGGGTGTGTTAGACTTGTTTCGAGTGGGTGGTTTGAGTCTGGGATCAAACCCCAGATTTTTGAAGTTTCGGCCTTTCCGCTCGAGCGGACCTTCTTGCGCTCGAGCGGATATTGCACACTTCCAGTATTTTTTTGAACCCTGCAAAACTTCTGCAGGTGTGGTATCTACGCTCGAGCGGGATTTATGAGCTCGAGCGGGTTGAGCTCGAGCGGTATTATTGACGCTCGAGCGGGTAGTGTGTTCTTCGTGTGGGTTCTGGAATGGGAGAATCTACGCTCGAGTGGTTACCATTGCGCTCGAGCGGACCTTGTTTTTGTTCTTTACGCTCGAGCGGTGTTTTGTGCGCTCGAGCGGTCCGGTCAAGTTTAAATACGCAGCAGCGTGTTTTAAAATAGTTTTTCAGCCTCTTTCAGTTTATAAAACCCTAGGTTACGAGTTCTCTCTCTCCCAACTCATCTTCTCTCCTAGGTTTCATCTATTTAGAGTGAGTATCTAACCTAGTTCCTTCATTAAAAAGGTAGAGTGAGTCGAGGGCTTCCATCTAATCTGAACGGTTGTTGATTTGGAGCACTTTGGAGTTTGGGCTATCATCTCCGTCTTCTTCTTTTTGGGTTCTTGCTTCGAGGTAGAGATTTCCTACTCTATTTATACGCTTTAATCCTAAGTGTTGGTATTTTGGTATGTGGGGGTAGTTTGGTAATTTTGGGAGAAACCTTAGGGTTTTGGCTTAGATTAGTTTGTATAATTAATTTAAGGAAAAAATGTAGAATTGGGGTTAATTCATGAAATTGGGAAAAATTATGAGATTAATGATATAGTTGGATAGTTTAAATACTTATCTATGAGACTGTGGATTTTACATTCATTGTTGTGTTCATTTCTTGTTTAGAAATAACTGTTTTGGGCTATCGGTGGAGGATAGTCGTGATTGTTGTAGACCTTGCATGTGGCTTAGGTATAACTGGAATTAAGTCACTTGTGTTGACAGTTGAATTAATACAGAACATTACTTGTATTGATTATGTGTTGTATATGGCAATCGTGTGTCTCATTGCATATGCATATTGTTTGGAGAAGATAGGGGATGAACTCCACGGTTTAGGGGAAGATAGGGGATGTACCTCTAAACCGGATTTGTTGGGAGGAGATAGGGGATGGACTCCAGTAGCATCACATATGTGTGTGCTTGTTGATAATAGAAATATTTCTATTTGTTGTTGATATGATACATCACCACCATGTGTATCAGTTGGGAAGTATGGAAGTGGATTTGGTTGAGATTGATATAACACCAGTATGTGTGTTTATTTTGTTATAAGAAAGGTTTAACCTGATTTGTTATCCTTGTTGAGTTGTTTGGCTAGGTTCTGAGCCATGTCTGTATAAATGGAAAGTGTATTGTGTCATAGACAATACGTCATAGACAACGTAGACATTAGTGTCATGAAACTGGAAATTGATTATCTTGTGTTAACCACGTATCGAATGCTAATGCTTTAGTTAATTCTTATGCTTGGTTTAGTATTTTTCTACTGGGCTGTGGCTCACCCTATATGGGAACTTCATTTTCAGGTTCAGGTGGTTCACTACCTCCAAGGACTTAGCTTGTGAGGATTTGGATTCGAAGACTTGCTTTATTTTATTTGTTTTATTTGAATAACTTGTAAACTTTCAAGCCTAGGGCTTTATTTGTTTTTGAGTTAGAACTCATGGAGTTGTATCCAAGTGTTGGCTTGGCAAGATGTAAGCCCATAAGGCATTTATTATGATGTTTTTTTTATTTTACGATACTCTGATGAATGAAATAAGATACTTTATTTCCTTATAATTCCGCATGTTAATATTATGTATTATGGGTTTATTTTGAGGGCGTTACACATTCTGTCAATGATCAACACTCAAGAAAGTCGAAAATAGTATAGTCAAATATATCAAATAATGAAAAACTATTGAGCAGCTCCTGAATAATGCCTCAAAAAAATTTGTTGAGTTATTGTAACAAATAAATACAAACAATAGCTTCAGTGCAATAGTGATACTAATGACATAGTATCACCAACATATAATAAAGTCCCGTGATATTAAGGGTCAACCCAACAATTGACTTTCTACATATACATAGAGTAAAAGACGAGCTTATTGGATGGTGATACTAATGACATGGTATCACCGTTGTATTGGAGTTTTTTTTTTTCTCTAAGCGGGCTTAAGTTAGTCTCAAGAGAAAGAAGAATGAAATATTTAACTATTGATACACCTCGTAATTTCAAAACCAAACCCTCTTTTCTTCTTCTTTTTTGTTTCTTTGTTTTTTTTGAAAATTCAAATACAATTTATATATTTAGCCTATTCCTAAGGAGGTAAAGAAGGATAATTGTTATGAGACAATTGCAATAGACAATAAATTATACAAATATAAATTAAAAAAAGGGAAACTCCTTGACAAATCCATATCCCCACCCTGTATAAAGTCATCAAGGACAAGAGTGATTCTATTGGGTACATAAGGACATTTGTTGGTGAAAAGTCCATATGCTAAGAGTTCAAGAAATTTAGTTTCATAAATAACATTTATTTGTACAAATTTTATCTATCACTTCAATTTTTTTAACATATTTGTTCAATTTTTTAACATATCTATCCAAATTATTTTTGCACCTATCTGTCCGAATTAATCTATCTGTCAAAATTGTTTTAATATTTTTAATCTATCTATGCAAATTATTTTAATTTTTTAAGCCATCTGTTGAAATTCTTTTAATGTATATGTCCTAGTTTTTTCTTACTTGTCCAAATTGAATCTATATGTCCTATTATTTTTGCTTATTTGTCCAAATTGAATCTATCTATCCTAGGTTTCTTTGGTTATCTGTTTTAGTATATTTTGCTTATCTGTCCAAATTAAATAATTTGGACAGATAAGTGAGACTCAAAGTGAAAAAAAGAGAGTCAAAAGGAAGAACACACACAAATAGCCACTTCACCCTATCTCAAATCCTTTAAATCCAAGCTCAAATTCAACTCTAACAATAGTAATAACACTACAAATTTTTCTAAAGAAAAAGAGAGAACTCGTAGGCCTTTTTCAACCACTCAATCAATGAAGAATAATAGTACACAATTTGGAGCCTCCACGATGTCTTCGCACTCGCCAACTTCCTCATCTTCACCTGCAGTCTCTCCAGCATCTTTTCAGCGATGGGTTTGGTATCAGACTTCATCTTGTTAACGTGACGGCCCTTCAACTAGTTGTACACCTCATCTAGAGTCTATACCACTTCTTTGAAATGGGTTTGTTGAAAATCGTTATGGGTCTCTGTTTCTAAGGTTAGAGATTGATGGGTTTGTCAAGGATCGTAATGGGTATTTGAATCTAGGATTGGATTGACATAGATGGTGATGGTTAGGGTTCTTGGGATCTGTAATTGTAGAGTTATGAAGCATGGGTACTCCGAAAATATTATTGTACTCGTATCGGGTAGTTACTTGGTATTGGTACTCCTACCAATAGTGTTGCATGTGTATTGAGTACTCAAAATACATACTGGGTACATTTTATACATTATTTAGCAGTTGGGTACTCCATCGGTACTCCATAGATACATCGAGAGTACACTAAGTTATGAGACATTGATGAGAATACGTTTAATTTATTAAAAAGTTCTTCTTTACTTAATGTACCAGAGAATATGCATTATTCAATGATGAAGTTGATAGAAGTGAAAATTAAAGTTTCAAGTTTTTAAATTTTGCTTAGTTTGCTTTTGGAATGAAACTTTATTTTGTAATTTCTCCTATTTAATGGCATTAAAATAGCTTATAGACTTTGCTTGGTATTAGTATTGTTAAACTATGATTTCTTTATTGGTTTTGTAATTTCTCTTTTTAGTTTTGGTATTGAACTTTGATTTGTAGATTGAATTTCAAACTATAAATTATAAAAAAATAAAAAATTTATTGATGTACCGCAACTGTATCCATATCCTATTTCTTTTAGGTCTTGTCTAGAGGTGTAAATTTGGCCCGGTCCAGCCCACTAGGGCTCGAGCTGGACCATATCAGGCCTCACGAGCTCCCGCCAAAATTCAGGCCAGCCCACGAGGTAGAAAATTAGGCCTATGGGGTATTTGGACCTTAAGTAGGCCGGGCCGGGCCGGGCCAGTGGGTTTGGGCTTGGGCGGGCTTGAACAAATTTTTTTATTTTTTTATTTTTTTTACCAAAATTTTATTATTTTCCACTAAAAAAAACACTAGGCCTTTGGTGGGCCGGACCTTGAGTGAGCCTTAAACGGGCCGATGGGCCGGGTTGTGCTTCAAACTGATGGCCCAGGCCCAGACCCAAGGTTTCGAGTTGGGTTCAGGCCCAAACTGGCATAAACGGGCCACGGCGCGGGCTTTGAGCTGTCCACAGGCTGCGGGCCATTTTTACACTCCTAGTCTTGTCGTATTGACATACTCATATTGTACTCTTACCAGTATTTATACCCGCACATGTGCTTGATAGTTGTAGAGGTGGATAGAGCTGAGGTGTTGAAGAATAAAGGGTGATCTTTCGAGTCTGACTTGTTGGTGTTGTTGGGTTTGTTGATCGTCGTCTTGGGTTTGATTTTGGTTGTGTTTTTAGTTTTCTTTTAAAGTGAAGTAAATGGTTCCAATCATGACATTTAGGAGGATGAAGAGGACGGTGGGGGTGAACCAGCTGTTAATGGAGGCCCAAATTAAAAGAATGGAAGATGCAACCTTGTACTCCGTCGCTTAAGGTCTTGAAGGTCCTAATGCAGTTGAAAAGGATGATTCTAAAGACCAAGTTTTCTCTCTCTCTCTCTCTCTCTCTCTCTCACACACACACACACACACATACACATATTTCAATAGATAAACACGATATGAGATTGTCCTTATAGACCTAAAGAAAAAAATGCGTTAATCTATGCCCTTAAAAATCTATAAGATGAATCCATAGCTTGAGCATCCTTAACTAACCAAAGTTGGATCTTTGACATCTCCATAATTCTAAATGGTAGTTAACTTGAACAATCCATTTGATTTTTACCTCTATATGTTTTAGGCCTGGTTTGGGATCTTTGGAAAAAGATAAAAAGACAAAAAGTTACTAAAAAACTTAAAAAGTTATCACAACTCACTAAAAAAAATATTTTTATACAAAAAAGGTACAAATCACGTTGACGTGAGTTGCCTTTTGCTGACTTTGGTGAGAACAAATTACACAGGCGAAGGCAAGCTTAAGGACGGTGTTGTTCGGCCTGTGGGGGCCCATCACGGATCCCATTTTGATAATTTAAACCGTTAATGTGTAAAACTCGTCGAGTACTATATGGCTGTAAAAAATCACGTTAATCGAATATTGCTAACTACATGATCAAATCAGTTTTGTATAAAAAAATGAATGGTATTATAGTTAATGGTTGACAAAAAACTAATCCGATCAAATAGCTATCAATATCCGATCAACGTGATTTTTTACAAACATATAGTACTCGATGAATTCTATACATTGAATGGTTCCGATTACCAAAACGAGACCCGTGGTGGCCCCCACAGGCCGAACATCACTGTCCAATTCAATGCCCGAAAAGGAGACAAGTATATCCTATATGCTAGTCTGCCATGGCTCTGCCCAACGTACGGTCTATTTCTCTCTCTCTTCTCCTATATACTAAATTATACAATTTTTTAATACATATTTTTTTATAAAAAATCAAAAAATTATCTCAAACAATTATATTTTTTATTCAATTTTTTAATCTAAAAAATCAAAAAATATACTTATTTAAGACATCCACACAATCCCTAGTCTTGAAATGTGAAAGCGAAATCACAACCAAAACTTTGTCCTAAAAACGGGATCCTATGTCCAAAGTCAATATGATTAGATGTGTGAATCAAAGTATGATGTCTCATGTCGCCACTGCGATTGAGCCAATGAATAATATTTTCATATATATAAAGTCTATGTCAAAAGAAGCAAAAGTCATACAAATGAATCATTCAAAAGTTTTTTTTTTCTCTTTTAGGGAAAAACACACGCCATAAGATCTCGATGCATATAACACGGCATATCACAAAAATAAGCCACTCATATTAAGGGGTTGTTTGAGATGACCTAAATAAGTATATTTTTTATCTTTTTATAAAAAGATATGCAGAAAAGTAGAGAGGTGATGTGATGAAAAAAAGATAAAAAGATAAAAAGATAGATTATTTGAGGTATGCCAAACTTGGCCTAATTGTTAGAATATTAAATCATAAGAGACACTTATTAATTATAATTATAATTTTTTTTCATAACTAATAGTAAAAAAATAATAATAATTTTTAAATTAATAATAAGTATAAAAACTTAAATAAATTATTACAAAAGTATTTCACATAAAATTTTACAATTAACTTTGAGTAAAATTGAAAAAAAGTATTGCGTATAACTAGTGTATCATAGATAATGTAAAAAAGTCATATGTTTACGTCTTAAAATAAATTATATAATAGTAAGATAAATTAAATTTTTACAAAATTTGAGTAAAAATTTCATATAATAGTAATATCACGTCATTATTGACATATAATATTACCAACCAATAGTAAAACAACATATGAAGGGTCAACTCCACATGTAAATATAACTAACACTCTAGTAATTTTTACATATATGTAGTGAGATTAATTAAATTTGGCGTATTAATAATAATGGATGTTACTTTTATGTTGAGATTTTTTTACAAAATTTTCATACATAAAAATATAATTTATTGTAATCACTTCATTTTCAATAAAAACAATCACTATTGTTTTCATAAATTTGAAAATGCCTTTAACATTTTATTCTAAATATTATTTTTGTTTAAAATTTTATATATACGCATGTGTAAAAAAATAAAAAATAAAAAGGAAAAAGAAAATTCCAAGGGACACGTAACCCCCCCGGCACCATGTGACTCCGCAACTGCATACCACAAGCTACTTTATTCAAAACCATTACATAATAATCTAATATCTTCGATTAAGTTTTTGTTTTTCAAATATATATATATATATATATATTATTATCATTTTTTGATCGGCAAAATAAAAATTAATTAATGAAAAAAAATGTACCAAAAAAAACAATCAAATCACATCAATAAAAATGACCAAAAATAAAAACATGATAGCTTAAGAAAAATGTCCCAACAAGATTGGCAAACTCAACAGGCCAATCGAAAGCAAAATTCAAGCCAAGATTGCAAGACCATGACTTTTAAGGCCCAATTCGAGAATGACCTGTCAACAATTGGATTCCATGACTTTTAAGGCCCAATTCGAGAATGACCTGTCAACAATTGATTGAATCCAACACTTGACCATAAACTCAAGACATCGATTCATGAAAACAGGCAAGGAAACAAGATAGTCATTTATAAAATATTTTAAGAGCAGAAATGCCTTCAGTTCTATTCTACCAATATTTTAAGATTCTATCACAATTAAACAGTTTAAAGGAAAATTAGAGTTTAGAGTAAAATGTAAGGTTAGAATATATGATTTCCCCTAAAAAATATATTTTTACTTTGAAAATTTTTAGGTTTTGGTTGCATACTTCTTGGTGATGCATTGGATTCTAACTTACAAGACGGGAAAATTAGACTTTTTCGGACCATACCTAATCTATAAAATGTCGTCCCAAACAAGTCCCATTGCCATTAACAAGAAGGCTTTTCAAAACTCAAAATACAGATAACTTTATTCTCAAATTATAACAAAATATAGTTAGTAATTACATTTTGTTTTATACATTATGGCTAACAAAATTTTTACTTGAATGTAAACACTTTGACAAAAAAAAAAAACGTGAAAAGGTACTATGCTTTTATAAAGAGGTAATTACCAATCTTGTTTTATGGTTGTTTTTGAAAATAAAATTTATTCCTATATTATTTATTCAATTTAAAATTAAAAAATACATGAAAAAGCACCTTTATCACATAATTGTACTGTTATTTATTTTGGGTTCTTCCACATATTTCTACTGCTATTTTTCTTTGATTACTTTGAGCAAGAGGTTGCCAGCTTTCAACAAATGGAGTGAAAATGATTATTAATGATGTGTTTGGTTAAGGGATTTGAAAAGAAAAATGAAAAATGTAGGTGCAATGTGAATAAAATATACCTATATTTTACATAATTTCACATACATTTTTCTTTCCCTTTCTAAATCTCTCTCCAAATCTTCCAATCAAATATAACGTAAGAGTAATGAAATATGCAAAAGAATTTTAAGAGTTTTCCGGAGTGATTGGTGGGTGTACTCCTTGTAGACTTGCTTAGGGTTTGATTATTAGAATCATATGGTAAGAAAGTTATTTTTCTTATACACTTGCTTAGGGTTTGATTATTAGGATCGTACGGCAAGAAAGTTATTTTGCTTGAATTCTCTAATTTCAATGTGGATAATCTGCCCATAACTGAATCGAAAAGAAGATTAATATAGGTACAAATACATTGACCTAGACCCTGACCGTTGAAAAAAAAAATGCAAAGGCCAGCATACAAACATACAAACAAAACACACAAAACAAAAAGTGCTTCCAAATCTTTGCTTAGCAGGGCCTAGTGAAGGCGCACACAACATTATGATCAGGAAGAGCTCAGTGCTGCATGCACAACCCATACCCATCAAATTGGATGACTTCAACTTTGTTCTACAAATAGAGCAGTTGAAGATAAATTTATCTAGGTTATGCATGGATTTTAAATTTGTGAATAACATAGAAGGTACATTTTTTTCATAAATATTTTTGGGTGTTTTCTTCCCTTCTGCAAATTCCTTCATAAAATTAAGATCTAAATATAACTTCAAAAAATTGATTGAAAAAAAAAAAAAGAATTTCATCACACAAAAATGATACTCGAAACTCAGGCATCACACCCAACAATCAAGCATCTCACATGGTCACCAACTCAACCCTTAAAGCATAACCAAAATGAAATGGTTGCTTTATATTGAGTGGTGCTATTAGCACCAATGAAAGATTTTGGACCCCCATTTCTTTGGACTCCCCACTTATAAATTTTGAATTTCTTAAAATTTATTTTCCCTCCTTAAATAATATTAAAATTATCTTTGTGAAAATATTTCACCGGTTGAATGCACACCCCCCCACACCCCAAAAAAACTCCACTTCTAAAAAAACCCTAACAAAGCCCACGAAGAAAAAGAAGAGGCAATGTGATCACTGTCTCTGCTGCCTCATCTACCATTATCACAGTTGGTATGCTCTCTCTTTCTCTCTCTCTCTATATATATACACACATAATTTCTTAGTTTTCTCATAATAATTTCTTCTCGTAAATTTTTTTTATAATAATTGGTTTAGTTTTCTCAGTAAAATAGGTCTGAACCTATAAATAATGTCCGGTTACCTGTTTTCGAACAAATAATAAATGTTTAATTACCGATTCCCGAACAAGTAAACAATGTTTGGGCTTGTGTTCCCGAATTTTGGTCATATGTTTGGGACTTCAGTCCTGAAAAAATAACGAACAAATTTTATTATTTTTTTTCATTTTTTCAAGAAACTTATATTTACAAGGCCAATCTCATCTGAGTTAAGAACAATATCAAAGTTATGAATCTCCTCTAAGCTTTTAGTGTTGTACTCCTCTCGTTTTATGGAGTTACGGTTGACAGAAAAACTTCCACTCCTTATTATTGTCGGAGAAGTGTAGGTAATAAAATGGTTGTTACCGTTACCGCCAGAATATTACTACTAAAGGGTTTTCAAGATTTTGAGGGTGAGTAGGTTTTAAAGGTGGATTTGGGGAAGATGGATGGGTGGTGATGGAGGTGGGTACTCTCATAAATCCTAATTTATGATGTAGTGGGTGTATATGTTTAATTGCAATATAGAGTGTCCTAAAATTAATGATGTCCTTTGTAGTAATTTGGGCAAATTATACTAACAGTCCCTATAGTTTGGAACTTATGTCATTTTAGTGGGAAATTCTATTTCCAACACCCTGATAAACTCAGTCAACACACTTAATGAAAAATTAGATTAATTACAATTATATCCTACTTGAAATTTACTATAATAGTCATTGATCAACACTCCTAATATTATATATATAAATTCTCTATACACATTTTTTAAAAATAAAAATATCTTAATATACATTGTTTGAAACAAAAAAATTAAACCCTAATTTTTTTTTTTGTAGTCACTTTGCTTCTTATACACTCTGTACTCCTCTCTCTTATTTGCAAACAAAACATCTCCTCTATTGCTTTAATCTTTAAGTTTATACTCAATTATTAACATCGTTTAATTATTAGTTCAACAATTTTTATTTGATTTTGACATGGAAGAGTTGCAAACCTATGACAGTTCAAACTCAAGCAATGGTGACAGCAAAATCAGTGTTGAAAAGGTAAAATCGTGGAGTAATTTTTTTTATTTTTTGCGTTTTTTAGTCGGTAATGCAGTGCCGAATTTATTAAATTAATTCGGTAATAAAACTCCGAAATAATATAAATATTTCGTCAGTATAAGTCTGATTTTTTAAATTTGTTTCGGTATTTGTGTTCCGAACAAAATCAATATATTCGGTACTTGAATTCCGAATTTTATTATTATTTTCGTATTTCAATGGCCGAATATTTTTATTTATTTTGGCTCTGTAGAACCGAATTAAAATTTTCCCCCTCCTCTTCAGATGGCATGCACTGAAGAACCTGAGATTCAATCAGATATTATGGTGGATTGTACTAGTCATTTTACAGCTAAACAGGTAATTTTTAACATAAAATTTGTAAGTTCATAAATTTGTATTAGTTAATTTGTTTAGTTTGTTATTATGAAAGTTATGTGACATCATATATAGGTTTTTGACAGCAAAGATGAATTACTCACTTGGGTACGAGACATTGGAAGGATAAATGGCTTTGTTATTATTATAAGGGCGTCGGACTATGGTGGCGGTCGTAAGAGACCAAGAATTTATCTTGCTTGTGAGCGGAGTGGGAAGTATAGATTGCATAAAAAGCTGAAAGATGGCCCAAAAGACTTATTGAGACAAATTGGTACGAAGAAGTGCGAATGTCCATTTGATTTGAGGGCATTCAAGTTGAAAACAAACGATGAATGGACATTGAATGTAGTTTGCGGGCTACATAATCATCCAGCTGCGGAGCATCTCCAAGGACATTCATATGCAGGGAGATTGTCAGCTAATGAAAAGTCGCTATTAGTTGATATGTCAAAGAGCCTAGTAAGACCAAAAGAGATACTCATTACACTCAAACAGAGGGATGCCCTTAATATGAGCACAATGAAGACAGTTTACAATGTACGACATCGATGTAGGGTTCTACAGAAAGCTAATAGATCCCAGATGCAACAACTACTGGGTGAATTAGCGAAACATAAGTACATTGAGCGTCATCGATGTGAGGAAGGCTCTATGACTGTCACGGACTTGTTTTGGGCACATCTAGTGAGTTTGGATTTGCTTCGTACATTCCCTCGTGTGTTGATTATGGATTGCACATATAAGACGAATAGATATCGGCTTCCTCTTCTTGAAATTGTGGGAGTAACATCAACTCATATGACATTCTCCGTGGCTATTGCATACTTGCAAACTGAGCGGGTTGATAATTATGCATGGGCGTTACAAACATTGCGTGATCTATGGACGACAGTGTTTTACCTGAAGTCATTGTCACAGACAGAGAGCTTGCTTTGATGAATGCCATTGACAACACCTTCCCGAATGCTCGACATTTGTTATGTCGTTGGCATATTAATAAGAATGTATTGACAAAATGCAAGAAAATGTTTGAGACAAAAGAAAAATGGGACAAGTTTAACACTGCATGGAACTATTTGATATTGTCATCCACTGAAGAGGAATACAATGATCACCTTGCAACACTACATAAGGATTTCAGTAACTATCCGGAGGCAATCAAATATGTTACTGTGAGTTGGTTGAATCCGTATCAAGAAAAATTCATTGCAGTACATACAGACATGTGTATGCATTTTGGCAATGTTACAACCAATCGGTAAGATTTTTTTTTTTTTTTTAATTTTTAATAAATCATATTGTTATTTTTAATTAGGGCAAATTACACTAACAGTCCCTATAGTTTGGGACTCGTGTCACTTTAGTCCCCGACTTTTCAATTGTGACACATTTGACCCTGAATTTTGAATCTTGTTCTAAATAAGGACAATTGAAGATATCATTGTTTAATTTCAAGGGCAAAATCGTCAATTTAATAAAATATAAATTAATTTGACAAAAATAAACATCAAAAAAATATTTTTAATTTAAAAAAAATTATTTTTATCTACCAATGATAAAATTATGTAAAATCGATAAAAATTAATAAAAATTACATGATTAATTTTTAAAATTTAATTTTACATAATCATTATCCAAACACATAATAAAAATTAATTTGGTAAAATAAATAAATAAATGTCTAAAAGATTTATCAATTTTACATAATTTTATTTTTAGTAAGTAGAAATAATTTTTAAAAATTCAAAAATATTTGTTTGACATTTATTTTTGTTAAATTAGTTTATATTTTATCAAATTGACGATTTTACCTTTGAAATATCTAATGATATCTTCAATTGTCCTTATTTGGAACAAGATTCAAAATTCATGGTCAAATGTGTCACAATTGAAAAGTCAAGGACCAAAGTGACACAAGCCCCAAACTATAAGGACTATTAGTGTAATTCATCCTTTTAATTATTATGCTTGACTATTTTGGTTTACATCCATATGAACAGGGTTGAGAGTGCTCATGCTAGATTGAAGAGGCAATTAGGTTCAAGTCAAACGACATTTGAGGTTTCATTTGAAAAAATACATTGTCTACTTGAGTTGCAGCACATTCAAGTTAAAGTATCATTCGAGAAGAGTTTGACAACTGTACAACATCAATTCAAACCTTCTCAATTCAAAGAGCTCCGGGGTAATGTGTCTATTTGTGCATTGGAGTATGTGTTAGCAGAGAGCAAGAGATCA
This sequence comes from Camellia granthamiana, assembly GCA_036172215.1. Taxonomy (NCBI): domain Eukaryota; kingdom Viridiplantae; phylum Streptophyta; class Magnoliopsida; order Ericales; family Theaceae; genus Camellia; species Camellia granthamiana. The sequence goes on along the minus strand of CM069904.1, from coordinate 103,455,735 downwards.
AATTCAGTTGGAATTGATGTTGCAACATGTAGGTGTGTTCTTAGGCGCACACATGATTTACCTTGTGCTCACGAGATTGTAGATTACACGAGACAAGGCCATCCTATTCCACTCAGTAGCATACATGTACATTGGACGCGCCTTACTATATGTGTGCATAATTCGAAGGAACAGAAGTTGGAATTGACTTGTATCCCAGAACTTGAGTTGATTTTAAAGCGGTTCAAAGAGTCTGATATTGCCACGCAATTGGATATGTTGAAGAAGTTGAGGGAAATTGCAAATCCAGCCAGCACTTTTCTTATTGAGCCCGATATGAAACCTAATCCACGTCAAGGACATAAGAAAATTGATATATCTTGTCGTCGTGACCCGTGTGCATTTGAGTTGGTTGATGATGAGCATGATAGCCAAAGCACATTAGCTTCCAGTCAGTCAAAGAAAAAGAGAGCTTCAAAAGTGCATGAGAAGAAGCGGAATGTGAAGACAAAGACATATCGTACAAGAACAAGTTTACCGAGTGCATATGCTGCTGACTTCCCGCCTATGTTAATACCATTCATAAAGTTGATGAAGGATATAGATGGTGATGGGAATTGTGGATTCGAGCTATTGCAGGTTTACTTGGTCTTGGAGAGAATGACTGGGTGCAAGTTAGGCGTGAACTGCTACTTGAATTGAATAATCACAGAGATGAATACGTCGTACTATATGGGTCGCATGAGAGGGTTAAGGAGCTGACACACATCCTTTCATATTTTGAAAATAGCGCAGGCTTTGATCGTTGGATGACTATGCCTGACATGGGGCATCTTATTGCATCATTTTATAATGTAGTCTTGTACCACTTGTCATTGCAACAGTGTCTCACTTTCTTACCTTTGAGATCACCGCCGGTAACCCTAGCTGATCGTCGTGAGATTGCCATTGGATTTGTCAATGGAAATCATTTTGTGCAGGTATAAGTTATGAAAATAACCAAACATTGTTGTCTAATATTTGTGTAATTGCAAATTTTATGTATTTGGTAAAGATATGTAATTTTTTGGATGTATGTGCAGGTGTTTTTGGAAGCCGGTCATCCAGTTCCTCCCATTGCCGTGCTTTGGCGAGTTCACCATCACCCTTGTGCGTCAGAATGGGAGAATGCATATGTTAGCCGCGTTCAAAAATTCAAAGACAACGTAGGACCTAATGTAGCTACTCGAGAGACATTTGATGTAGTTGACATAGATTGAGGTATTACAGAGTAGTAATGAGAGGGTTAGGACATTAGTTTTTATGATTTACTAGTGTACAGTAACGAGGTAGATAGCATTTTGCCATTGGATTTTGTAATGGTCAGTTTTGTTTTACAAAATAGAATATTATAGTTCTCCAATTTATGGAATGGATGTCATATTATTTTTACATTGTCTGAACACAAAACGTAATGAAAATAATATTAACCAAGTGCAATTGCAGTTAAAATGCCATTGGATTAAACAAGTATGTAAATAAAATATATATATATATACTAAATAGTAGTTCAATCCATCCGCACCATCACAAACGACATGTCTGCTTGTACATAATCCAAAAGATACAAAATTCGAAGATAATAATAATATTTGTCCCCTTATATATCTACCAACATCATCAGAAATTACTTGTGCTAACATTATGAACTACTATTAACTACGTGACCGGCGAGTGTAATGTGCTCCAAAACGATGTGCAGTGGAAGAGCTGGGTGCAGACCGACCTTGAGTGGATGTGCTGGGCGCAGCTTCACTAATGTGCTGATCTTGAAGAAGTTGTTCGATTGCATCAATTACGTAGTAAAGCCTATCAGGATGTTGAACACTATCCTCATAGCCAGCCTCAATGAAAGGATGAGTAATCTGATGTATCTGTGACATACGCTACATTACGAGAACAAATATAACATTATGTACAAACTTGTAACAGTTTACATAAATAATTTGCAATGTAAACGAAAAAAAAGGATACCTGTGCGTCTTGGCTAGGATACTGATAATGATGGATATTTGGATCCACTTGAGAACGACGCAATGGGTTTTGTACGTATATATGGGTAATGGTTTGGTACCAATCCATGTAACCAGGAGCACAATCCCAAGGTTGCCGTACCGGTGTACTCCTCCTCCGATCAGATAACACATGGTTGTCCCATGCCTCCCAAATGATGTCCAAGTACGCATACATAACATTGTAGCGTGGAGCTGTGGCTCCTCGAGAAGCACGCATAGGGCCAAGTGGTGGATTAGGGATTGTCTGCACTCTGCCAAACTGTCTCAACACTCTATCAGGGTGATATGGTTCAACTACTTCCAAACACTTTAGGCAACCGTGGTAGAACCTAACTGGATGACATGGATGGACATCTCTGCAACTCTGGTACGGGTCCCAAATAACCTACAAACAATAAAAACTGTAAGATATGACAACTGTAAATTTTGTATGATATAGAATTTCAAATTTTGAAAGACTTTTCAACTTACATCATGTACACCCAACCTATCAAGCTCCTCTCGAAAAGCCTGCAACTGTGTCTCTTCACCACACTCTCTCCGAGAAGTCCAACGGTAAATATGTGGCATGTCTCGAGTGTAATTCATATTCAAGTGTGGTCGGAATCCACGAAAGTGCTCATAAATCCATCCCTCAAGAAGTGTCATGTAACCGGCTATTTGTTTCATGCCGGACCTGCTAGTGTACCCCAACTGTCTATATAAGTATGCCAATGCAGCAGCACCCCAAGCATATGAAGATACAGTCGTCAAATCGGACAACAAACTCAAATAAACAACGGGGACCCTAGTACATGTCTTGTCACTAAAAAGTGTACAACCCAACGAAAATAGCAAGTATGCTCTACCTACAAATGCAATTCTTTCCATTGAATCATTGTCTATGACATTATGAAAGTGTGCCCTCAACCACTCAAGCCTCACTGAATTGCCTCCAGCAGTAGACATCTCATGTCTGACTTCTTGCTCATCAATTTCCAAGGTATTAACTACTAATGTAACAGCCCGCCTTTCTGACAACTTACGCACGCTAATAGATTTGCCTACAATGGGAAGCCCTAGGATAGTGGCGACATCGTCCAATGTGATAGTCATCTCTTCAACAGTCAAATGGAAGGTGTTTGTCTCCGGTTGCCATCTCTCAACAAAACTAGACACTACAATTTTATTGACAAAGCGGTATGTGCAACGAGCTAATTGTGCAAATCCTGACATCTCCACAATGTTTACAAATGTACCGTTGTTCCCTTGTTCCCACCATGGCCACGAACGAATCTTAGATGAGTGATTATGACACTTTAAGGGCTCCCTTTTATCAGCACCATTCCAAATAGCTGCGGTAACATGACTTTTAAAACTTTTAAGGATTAATGGATCAGTTGGACCTCCCGGAAATGGCTGAGTAAGGATATCTTCATCAACAATGTCAGCATCATCACCAATAGGGTCATCATCCATAGCAATATCATCCATAACTGGTGCCCCATGTATAGGATCATCATCCATGGCAATGTGCATGTCATCATCATGCACTCGAGCACGTCCACGTCCACGTCCACGTCTCTCTAATTCACCGAGTCTTCTGTTCGAAGCTGTTACTGATCGACGTTCACTAGGACCGACATCCATCTGCATAAGAAAAGTTGTTCTTATCAACCCAATATAATGAAACATAATAAGCACTCCCATAAAAGGATCACATCAATGCGGGTAATAAGTAGCCTAACCATGCCACCTTAATGAAATCTAATACATAGTTATAGAACATTAAATTCACAATTTGGATGTGAAATTAACTCAAGCTTTTAATACTCTATATAATGCAATTGTTTTGTTCACCTATTTAACTAACAAAATTTATGAAGACCCAACTACTAAGCTAACAATATCATGTGAACATACCAATACTGCACAGTTTTTTGTTTCTATTGTTATGCATTCAATTTGGGGAAAATAAATAAATACATAAACATACCCATAAAATAAAATTGAACCTAAAGTAAAACAAATATTGGTGGCCTATGTAACCTAGTTCTATATCAAAAAAAAAAAACCATTCGGCACGTCAGGACCGAACTTACAAAAATATTTCATCAATAAACTTCCGAAATTATTGCATTTATTCGGCATAATAGAACCGAAAATATAGAATACATTCGGCAGTTGAACAACGAAGTTATCTATTTTTTTCGGAATTCAATGGACGAAATTATGCATGATATTTGGCAGTCAAGTTCCGAATGAAAAACATATATTCGGAAACCCAGTGTCGAGAACCTCCAGTCGCGAATCTAACCTACTTTCATGCCAATTAACCTACTTTCATGCCAATTGAGTGAAGAGAGATCCGAAAATTGTCAATCTAATAACAAAATGATAAATGTAATAATAAAATTGAAAGATTTCTTACCTTAAATAAGGTTTTCAACAGTGTTTAGTAGATATTGAATGGAGCTCTTGAAATCTTCAATGGAGGTGAGGAAAGTGCAGTTTTTTTTTTTTTTTGGTTTCCTGTTTGAACTTCTTCTTCTTCCTTCCTGTTTGAAGTACAGATGTAAATCGGGATCACTTTGGTCTTCACGGGAGTGAGTGGAAATTCAAGTGTGTATTTTGAGGGTAAAGTGTGTGTACATATGAGTGAAGGGGTTATTTGTAATTTTAAGGATGTGGGTTGAGATAATTACTTAATAATTAAATTAATAGGGATGTGTATTGAGAAAAGATTTGCCCTGAGTTTATCAGGGTGTTGGAAATAGAATTTCCCCACTTTAGTCATTGACTTTTCAATTGTGACACATTTGACCGTTAATTTTGAATCTTATTCCAAATAAAGACAATTAGAGATACCATTGTTTTATTTTAAGGACAAAATTGTCAATTTAATAAAATATAAATTAATTTGACAAAAATAAATGTCAAAAAAATATTTTAAATTTTTCAAAAATTATTTTTATCCACCAATGATAAAATTATGTAAAATTGATAAAAATTAATAAAAATTACATGATTAATTTTTAAAAATTAATTTTACATGATCATCATCCAAACACATAATAAAAATTAATTTGGTAAAAAAATAAATAAATATTTAAAAGATTTATCAATTTTACATAATTTTATTTTTAGTGGGTATAAATAATTTTTAAAAATTTAAAAATATTTGTTTGACATTTATTTTTGTCAAATTAATTTATATTTTATCAAATTGATGATTTTACCCTTGAAAAATCTAATGATATCTCCAATTGTCCTTATTTGGAATAAGATTTAAAATTCATGGTCAAATGTGTCACAATTGAAAAGTTATGGATCAAAGTGACACAAACCCCAAACTATAAGGACTATTAGTGCAATTCACTTTAATAATTTTATTTGAGATTATTATTGTAATTAAAAAAAAGCTAAAAATTGAAAGGTCTAAAATAATTTATAAAGTGTTAATAACATTATTCTTTTTATTACATATAAAATATCATAAGAATGATGTAACAATTTTACTTTTTGTAAATAACAGTTATTTTGATGGATCTTCTACTTTAAAACAAAAGGTTCCCTTCGAATCACTATAAATTCAATATGAATTTGTTTATGAATTTTTTATTGGTATATTATTATTATAACCAAAACGGGGGAAAAAAATGATATGGTGCGAAACTACATGACTTTGTTGCAAAAAACATTGAACACGTGCAAATGATAGACAAACCAACAAAAGTAGATGGCACCGACTAATAGGGCTCAAACTTGGGTTGTTTCGGGCAAGTTGGGAGTCCATCCAAGATCAGCCCGAATTGTAGAGTAATTTGTCCCAAGTCCAAGCCCATGTTTAACTTTGGACTTGGCTTGGGTTGCCCAAATCAAACATTAATCTTGTTTGGCAACAGTTTTGTGCTTATATATATAGATTTTTTTTTTGAAAATTTTGAACAAAAACTCGTTTGATTTTTGTTTTTATTTTAAAAAATTGTAAACAGTTTTTCAAATTTTATTAAATTTTATAAATACAAAAAAGTTAATTTCACTTTTTTGTTTAATTTTTTTTTTAATTTTAAATTTCTTTTTTCTCCCACCCTTTTTAACCACCACCCATTGCTCATCACTATTAGCTATTATTGTTAATGATCTCCTCTGCCAACCACATCCATCTATCATCTACCATCACCGCCACCACCTTTCTCCTTCAACTACCAATCACATGTCACTGTCGCTATCACCAATCACTGTCCTTAATTGCCAACCACTTACCATTATCACCAACCACCTCCCACCGATGGTAACCATCTTCAACCACCACCTTTTGTTGAAAACACATTCAACTACCATTTGGCCACCTTCTTCGATCATTGGCAATCACTTTTAACCACCACTTCTTGTGACTATCAACCACCTTTATTTGGTCACTGCCAACCACCTTTCACTGGTGGCAACCACCTTTGACCACTATCTCCCGCAACTGACAATCACCTTTGATTACTATCTATAACCATCGACAACTACTATTGCAACCATCCATTTTTACTTATTTTTAAAATAATTATGTAATATTGAACTATAATAAGAAAATTAATTTGAGTGTGTAAACTAAGCAATAGAAGATATGACATTGCAATATGACTTAATCCAAACCGTGATAAAATAATCGGAAAGTTATAATATTGGAAAATATTATGGTACACATTCCTTGAAAGGTGTACATCATGCGCACTATGTTATATATTTTTGTGGTGTATGTTATGCATTTTGTGGTAAATGTTACATAATTTTTTAGTAAAGTTATGATAATTTGTTATTAAAATTGATGTTTCGCATTTTGTGGTAATATTATTCATTTTTTTATTCAAATATTTTCTAACCAAAAAATGTGTAATATTACCACAAAATGCGTAATTTTATTTATGAATCACAAATTATTGTAAGGCTACCAAAAAGTAGGTAATATTTATCATAAAAATGCATATCACACCACAAAAATTCATAACAAAAGTATATATAATATACTGCTTTTAAGGGATGTGTATCATAATATTACTACGTGTTTTGCATATATATGAATAGTTTCGGATTATTTAGTTGGTGAAAATTCCCACTCACGCAATCTCCAGATTTAATTTGGGTTGGCAATTTTAGCCCTGCTTAAAAATTTGGATTGGACTATGGTTGTCCAAATCCCGTTCAAATAATGTGATTTATTTTTTGCAGCCTGCAGTAACTGTGTATCTCCTACCTTTTACATTGACAATTTTTAATTAAACCTTAATTTAAGAAACGGTGGTGCTACATATACTAATTGATATACTAACTAGTGTATTAGCATATCTTATGATATTATTACTGACCTTACCCATTATATAAATTATAAATATCCAAAACTTCTAAAATTATGCCAAATCATCCATAATATACTAATTAATATACCAATATTTGCATATAGCATTATTCCTTAAGAAATGAGATTTTTAGTTTTTTTTTTTTTTTCAATAACTAAAAGACTTTTTGGTTTTATAGACTACTGGCATAATATCCGTGCTATCCACGGAATTTTATAAAATGAAATATTAAAATAAAAATAAAAATAAATTAGGACATAAGAGCATTTCTACTCAAACTTTTAATATTTTGTTGGCTTTTTGCCTTTCGAAAGTTAGTATTGTAATTTTAAGCGTGCCAGCAAGGATCAATCAGTCCTTATAGAAAATTATTTGTCAACCAATTATCAGACGATTGTGTTTTAGTTCTTTCAGCCTCAGTAAAGAGGACTTTTATTGGTAGCTTGTTTAGGAGAATTTAGTAAACAACAATTAAGTGAAGAAAATCGCAGAATTTTATTAAGTAAAAATGAAAAACTTACAATGACCTGACCCAGCCTCGTAGAGGTTTGTAGCAACAAGCTATTTGAAACTATTCCTATGAATGAAGTGCAATATAGGAATTTGAAGTACAGAAATGTAAAGAACTGTAAAAACTGGAAAGGAAAATAAAGTAGACAAAAGTGGTTTTTTGATCTGAGTCTGAATCCTCCTTTCTGGGGCCTTTTCTGCTATTTATACTTCTCAATGATAACTATCGAAGTGGGCTCCTAACCGTCGAAATATCCCTTCATGATCGCTGAACATGCTCCTCATAGTCAGTACCACTATGCCATGTTTGCAGTTAGGCTTCCCTCCTAATTTTGAATTTGAACCTAGTGAGTAACCGTTAGGCCACATCACCTTATATCCCTTGATCATTCTAGTGCTACGCAGACCCATTATTACCAGTATAGGTTGATACGTGTCTGACTATGATTGGCAATTTGTATTACCTCTCCAAATTGCCCTTTTCATGCCACGTGTTGAATTGTGATTGCCTTATACAAATTATACAGCCAACGTTACCCCCCGCACTAATATACCTAATACTTAGTGATATTAGTGGATCGAAGCACTTTATCCACGTCCTAGGACGTGCATGGGTTTTGCATTTTCTTAGAACTGCAACCGACTGCATTAAATTCTTTTCTATACCTTGAACATTTCCCACTATCTGAGCATTCGAAAAGACTGATACAGCTCGCATGGCCAAACAAACCTTCTTTGACATAGATCAAGCATACGAGGAGTTGTTAGATAATGATGTTCGTCCTCGAAAGAATTCATGCATTTATTAGCCACACCTATCCATCTCCATTTATTCAAGTCATGGAAGCTTTTGCAAATCATCGACTTTTGGATCACGAACCTATTGTTCATAATTCTTTAGCCCAAGACTTTGCAACAATGGATATTGGAAGCTCTTCTTCTATCCCAAAACCCTCTGCGTGGGATGAGGTTGTGGCTTCCTCCTCTTCTTTTAAAGCTTCTAGTTAGGGAAGCTGGCCAGAACTTGAGAAATCCAAGCTAAGAGAGCGAATTAACTATCGATTCGTCGAATTCGCTAATCCTCTGTATTTCCCTCATTTTGCTCGGAGCTCGGTAGTTTACCCCTATCTATCCATCGATCGGCCAGCGCAGTTTGGAAGACAACTTACTTATAACATGGTACAACATCTTCTATGCATACGAAGATAGTGCAAGCCACTAGCTGCCTAGAGGAAGCACAAAGGTACAGCCCATCATTTTTAGCCCAGAGGGCAAAATTTTTCTCTTCTAACTGGCTTGAATGTGTAAATAGCCCCCAGTTCCCTTCTTTCTTTGATATGGATCCTTCTGCACCTCCTCTTCCTCAAAACCCTCACTGTATGAAAAAAACTGAGACTTACTCTTTTTGAGAATCAGTTTCCTTCCTTCCTACAAACCTCCAGCTCCCCCCCCACTATATTTGAGCAATGTCAAGCTCAACTCTTGCTTGCAGCCTTTTCTCATTTGCCTTTCAATGTTCTTGGGGGTGATGTTCCTCTTAAGAACTTTCGATGGGCTTGTGACATTATGACTCGGGGTCATGTCCTCAACCCCATCGCTCAAGCAAAACTTCAAATGTTTTTGGATCAACTTCCACTGCTTCTTCATTGGTACCAAACTTCTTTGGCTACCACTCAATCTTTGGACAAAATCTCAGCCCGTCGAATTCATACCCAGTATAAAGTAGAGAACCTTATTGATGAATATAAGGACTTCAAGAATAAAGACTCTGCATACTGGATGATTTAGATATGGATGAGATGGAACAAGGATTGAAGGAAACAGAGTTCGAAATAAAAGCTGAACAACTTTTTTATCAAATAAGAACATATCAGCTTTAGCAACCTAGCTTGGAGAGGATAGAAGACAGAATAAAAAAAGAATAGAAATTCATTCACCATTGTTGGAACAAATTCCATGACCTTGTTATTTATTCTATTTCTTATTTTTCTGAAATTGAATTTGTAGCCAAGAAGGCTTTCTGATGTAATTACTTTCATCTTAATAAAGCTAAGTTTTCCTTTTCTTTATTCGGCATGGTCTAACTTTATTCTATTCGCCCAAAGCAAACAAAATCAGAACTTCGAATTTACCAATTTTGTCCTTCGAAACCTGATTTGAACATTTCCAATGGAATACTGGGAAACCTAATTTGAATTTCCCCAACATATGGAGTGTAATTGACAATCTTTGCCTTAGGTCTTCTCATTCCAATCATATGGTTAACACAATCAACAGTTTCGAATCAACTATTTTTGTTTCGAATAAACAGTCTACATTTTTCGAAGTATGGAAACTTCGCTTAAGGATTGCACTGTTTTACTCTAAAAGAGTGAGTCCCTTTGTGTCCTTCACTGCCTAACCAAATATTGGTTTTATGTCACTTTGAAGTCTAGAACAAACAAATTCTAACTGTAGAGTATTTCAAATTTTATTTCGAAGGATTTTACTTTCAACAAGAAACCTAAAAGTAGGTCTTTAATTCTCTTGAAGTAAATAAACACCTGAGCATTCTTGTACTCTTAGGTATGAACTGTGTTTCGAAGTCGACTTCCTGCTTTCAAAGCCCTAGCTGGATGCTTGTTACCTAACTTTGGAGCCAAAGCTTAACTTCGAAGCCAAATATTTGATTTCGAAGCCCAAATAAGTGTTTGAGATACGTTTTCCTCCTAAATTATCAATATTGATAGAAACTTTTCGCATCCGTACCTTTAGAATTCTACCTATTTTAAAACGATTGGGTATTTTTCGGACAGAAATGTTTAAAAACCCTTTCCTTTCGTGTTTTTAATTTACTTGTTCACCCAACACACAAACCCTTCATCTCCATTAACTTTTCCTTTCCTTTACCCTCTTTCTCAACTTCATCTTCTGAAAACTTCTGCCAATGGCTTCTTCCTCCTCGAAGATACTAGTCGTGGAGCGTGTGAGTCCATCCGTAGCCTTAAAGAGGATCATTGCTAAAGAGTGTGAGATATACAAAGCTGGCGAGAAGAGTGCTATTGATGGGCGCATCTTCATTCCTCGTCGCTATGAATAACAAGAATATGTGCTTGGGTCTATTTTTAAAGAGGTCCTCACTGAGCTCCTAACTCTGTATCCGTGTCTGGAGGATCATTGCCTCCTTTATGAAGGCGGTCTTGATTGGGGAAGCTGGAGAATGAACTTACCCCATCGCTGCTGGCCCACAGTAAGGCCAGAATGGGAGGAATGGTATGATTAGGTTGTCCCTGCTAGGACACTGGATCTTCAGGAGCTTTGCCTCTTCGACGCCCTTCAATTGTCCAGGTTCACCATTTCAAATGACCCATTTTTAATACCTGTTGCTTTTTGTTTTTGGAATTTTGCTTTCAATTTCTTCCAATTTAGATGTGGGATGATAGCTCCTACTGTCCTTGACATCTATCATCTGTTAGGATTATCCCGTATTAGTACTCCCATTGGTCCAAACTATCCTGACCTCAAAACCCTTTTTTCTCTCCCCCTTCTGAACTCATCCTATAGTAACTTTGTCAAGGTTGAAAACAAAAGAGAAGGCCCTGTGACTGATAGAGAATTCTTTTCTTTTTTATTGTATTGGCTTTGCAAATTCCTCTTCTGTACTTCTTCTTAGATGATCATGCTTGAGTTTGCCCCTCTTGCCAAAGCCTTTGTTTTGCATAAAAAGGTGGCCTTAGCTCCATATGTTTTGGGTCATGTTTATAGAGCTTGTTTCCTCTTTTGTGAAAAACCCATGGACGCCAATCAAGGAGGGCCATTTCGGATACTCTAACTCTGGCTTTTTGCATACTTTACTGATTTGCAGTCTAAATGTTTAAAGCTTTTGATGCCAAATCCTACGACTTATGGTATGAAGTTAGCCAATGTTTCACTTTATCCTTCTAACTTCACCTTCTATTTTTCTTTCTTTCACCAACTTCCAGCTTTCCCTTCTTCTCATACCTTCTGCCCCTTCGAAGCTACCAATATTGGCCCAGTCTGGTTGAGGACTTTTTTGAGTGATAGGTCCTATTCTAGGCCTCAACACAAAATTATGTGGGCTTCTATTTTGATCCCAAGGGAATTATTCATTGGTACTATGAACCGTAGAGCTTATAAGTGCATCTCTAAACCCTATTGCCCTGCCCAATTTGCTAGGCAATTTGGATTCTCACATGGGATCCCTATCCCTCTCTGCAGTCAGTCCAATTCAAATCTTGCCAGTAGAGATTTGAAGGTTCCAAGATCCAGATCAGAAGAAGCAACCTCCAAGTTTATCCAAGACCTAATTGATTTTGAGTACCTTTCTTTCATTCCTCAAAGCAATACACTGAAAAGGTACCAGAACTGGTGGATGGCCAATATGGAGGTGCACTTGGCCATTTCTCCTCAAGATCTATTAATGGTACTAGATGTGCCTCAAGCCAAGTCTAAAAGGACTGGAGTTGTTACTTTCTCCACTGCTTATGCTACACTAGTTCTTACCCCTGCTACTACAAAGTCTGCTCATGTTGCATTACCTCTTCCTAGAGTTACTCGAGCTGCTTTGAAGAAAAGTATGCACTGTTGCTTCTTTTCTTTTCTCCTTCTTTATGATACTTTTGCTTTTTACTTATAGTTCCTTCTTTCGTGTAGGTGGTGTAGATGCCTCACAGGGGGACTCTCCTCACAGAGCTCAAGCTTTAAATCTCCTCAAGAGCAAGCAAAAGCAACAAAGGAAAAGAAAGCTCTTGCTTGATCCTGAAGAAGAGGTACTTGAGGCTCACATGGAAGAAGAGAAAGTAGAAAAAAGTAAGAGACACCATTAAAAAGAAAGAAAAAAATGACGATCTCTCTCTCTAATTTCACTAGGGACCCTATTCACGAAGCATCTGCTAAAGTAATGGAAGCAGAACACTCCAAAGAAATCATTGTATTCCAGAGGGCTGAGAAGAGGAGACAACAACAAATGCTTAGGGATGAAGCTGTTGCTGCTAATGCACTCTAAAGAGAAATTGCAAGGAGACAACAAACTGCTAAACATTATACCCTTCGCAGTTCTCCAACCATTGCTACCACTTCTGAAACTAGTAATTTCCTTTTGTGTCTCTAATTTCCTTTCTCAAGTTTTGATACTGAAACTTAACATTGCTTTGTATTTCTTCTTTTGCAGCAGCAACTATTCTACCTTCTCCTTCAATAAGGACTTCTTTAGTTTCATCTGAAGTTGAAAGACTGTTAGAAGCACCCTCAGAAAGGTGTCACGACCCAAACCCACCCCTATAGGTTTAGCATCGTAACCGGCCAGTAATCCATGATTACCAAAGGCCTGTTTAACTATAATGACAATAATACAATATAAATGGGCTGGCAGAAACCAATCAATAATAACATATATCGTCCAATAAGCTGTGAGGAGCTGAATGGAAATAAACTTTCATATACATGGGTGTATACACAAACACTTAAGTCCATAACACACATGTGTACATAACAAAACATAAGCTAGGAAATTAAATCCCATTGCCAAAAATAGTTAACAAAACTTAATAAACATTCTTATCTCAAAAACACAATGTCAAAAGGGTGGATTTGAATCACCCATTAAGCCCTGACATGCAATGATTCGGAACCTTGCAGTGAGGCATAGTAGTTGGCTTGACAAAAACAGGGTTCGGGTCGATGCCGCTAACTCTGATCCAATGCCTGATCACCTACATATATAATAAATAATGAGCTAGAGCTCAATGAATAACATCTGCGTAAAGGGGTTATGAATGATGTCCTCACAATATTTGAAACAATCAATTATCAATAGAACATTTTCTCAATTAATATCTTGTGTCAATCAATCATTCAATCGTTCAATTTAACAATCATTCAGATTCATATAAGTCATACGTGGTACATCCAATAGCAACAATACAATTGGTTTTAAAGACTGAACAATCAATTAATGGCCATCAAACAATAGACAATAGTTCTAAGAATTGGAACTGACAGAGATCTCTGTAACAATAGCGATAACAATATCAATAACAATAACAATAACAATATGCTAAGGATGCCACGAATACAATTCAGAAAATAGGATCATCATTCAACCGATAAAAAGTATCATTTCATAAAACAATATAATTTATCAATCAGAAAATAAATACGATTGAACATATCTTTACAACAGTATTACTCACAGTGGGCTCCTGAAAACACGTGCTATTCGTGCGGCGTCCGACCTAAACAAATAAAGTCAAGCATAACACAATTACAATCACACTCATATAATTCTATTCAATTCAGTTTCACTCGTTCGGTTCTAATCGCTCATTTGTTCGATTCAATACACTTATGTAATGCAAATGCATGTTTAAGCACTTTAAAACCATGCAAAGGAGGCTTGGAGGATGGAGAAAAGAAGAAAAAATGAAATCAAAATTTTTCCTAAAACCGCACGTGTGGCAGCCTCATTCCTCAAGTGCGGAACTGCTAAAAATACAGCCCGAAAATCTGCTTTGTTTTTGGAATCCTTCCTTTCAAAATTGAACTTCATAATTTGTATAATTCTATCCCCAACTACTCGAAAATAGTTATGAACTTTAATTTGCAACCATCAATTTCAAACCATAAATTTATAACAATACTTCATTGTTCAATTCATAACCAAAAATCTTTAAAGCAAATTGTAAAATCTTAAAATGTGTATTCAAGCTACAATTCAAGCTTTTAAATGAGATTTTCTTAGAAATTATGAGAGACCAAGCAAGAATTCATGTATATAAAACAAATTTGTCCATGAGATGATCATATTTCGTGGACTCAAACATTTTCAAGTGTAAAATCACCATTATATATATAAATTATGTTCTTTTCTATAACTTTTGAGATTTCCTTCTTAAAGTTCATACATCATGCAAGAAAATAATTGTTTTGTTCATGGATTCTTGAAAACATTACATGCATGTAAGGATCATGCAACTTAATAAGTTTGACTAAAATTATGCCATGCATGTATAATTTGTTTCCAATTTTATCAACAATATGTACAAGTAAGCTCATGTTCTTCCTCTCTGATCTTGATTTCCAAAGTTATGAGTACAACACTTCAAATTCATGGGAGTAAGGAGAAGAATCTTACCTAGAGGGAGTGAATTGAGGAGAATTAGGTTGATTTTCAATAGTTTCTTAAGCTTCTTCTTTAATTTTCTTCTCTTTCTTCTTGGTGTTCTTGATGAGCTCTTACTCTCTCTCTCTCTCTCCCTCTTAATTCTCCCTCTCTACGGGTGTGTGTTTCAAGGGATGAAAAAGACCACTATCCTCCTTTTTTTATTCACTTAGTTGATGAGTAGAACTCATACATTACTTAATTATAATTAATTATTTATTTTCTTTTTATATTATTTCCTAAATTAATTGACATGCAATTATTTCTAATTAAATTATATCTCATAATCTCATAATCTCAATTACACTATATTAAATTATACTAATGTGAATTAGACTCTAATTCCTATCCAATTATTTAATTCTAACTTGTTAAAATTAGCGAATCAAACAGGTTTAATTTTCATTCTAACCTATCTATACAAATAATACAAGTCAATAAATCTCATAACAATCAATAACACTTAGTCATATAATAAACATGTAGAAACATAATTAATAGTTCCAATTAAGGCTCAATTCAATCACAAACAATTTCAGTAAATTGAATCAATTTTCAATTAAATTCCCAAATGGCTCTAAAAATTCCCATGAGTCCATCCAAGTACTCAATTTCAATTTGTGCACCTAATAAGATTGTCGATTTCAGTTTCAAAATTGTAACCTTAACAGGTAATTTTTCAATTTGGACATATATGCACAAATTAAATTACTAGGAACTTAGTTCAATTAGAATTAACACATAATTAATTAATTAAAATCATGATTAGCAAGTCTAGATCGTCACAAAAGAAAAAGAAGACTGGCACTAAAGTGCCTCGAAGTGTAGAGCCTATTCAGGAAATATTCCTACTCCCTGGTTCTATACTTTTCACATCTTTTGTGAGGCAAAGCATTCCTATATCCCTATCCTTCGGCTTAACTTCATACTTTCCTCTTCTAACCTTTCAACCAGCCCAATTTTTTCTCCCTACAATCCTTGCTGCTCCTTCCCCTCCTGAGGAGATCCCAGTTATTACTTCATCTCTAGCGATAGCGATTCTCTCAGAAAAGATACTGGTAGCTCACCAGTTCTTTGTCCACTATCCCTATCCATCTCCAGTCCTTCTTCTCTTGACCTACTGGTAGCCAGGACTATGGAAACTGCTAGGGACATTTCATCCTCCTCTCTTATCCCTATACAGCCATCTCTCCCTTCTACTAGAGCCCTTTTTACACCAACCATGTCGAGAGAAGAGGTGGACATTTTCGAAGCTAGACTAGCTAGCCTTTTTGGCATGCCTTCTACCATTCCAACAGCCAGTAATGAAACTGAGCCATTGGTTCTGGCTAATTCTCTCTTGAAAATTTTTGAGAGCTCTTCCATCATCAGTAGGGCTTCCTCACCTTCACTGGATTTGGGTAGCTGTTTGGAGTTGCTGATATTGTTCTCGAGGATCCCTTTCGAACCCTTGCAAAGACCTATTATCAAGAATGGTTTCCTTCAGTGCTGCAAGGTTATTGAGCAATCTAGCATGGCTATTTCAAGTCATTTATCTCAGGCAGCAGCTATTGTTGACTTTTATATCAACATTTGCCATGTTGCCAAAGCTGCAAAGGAGAAATTGTTGGGAGACCAGAAATTTGTTTCCCAGATACACGCTGAGGTGTTTGAATTAAAAGAACCACATTCCTCTGTCTCCCAATTTCGAGCCCAACTTTTGGAGAAGAAAGCTCAACTAGAAGAAGAGTTATCAGTAGTTGACTTGGCTTTGGATCGAACTGCCACCAAGCTGCAAATCACCAACCAAGGACTGGCTGATCGAAAGCAGGAGATGACTACAGTTCAATTGTTCCCATCTCTTAAGAGTAGAGAATCAATTGTAAAGGAACAATTAAAGTATTGTACTGATTTTTGGGCCAATCTATGGCTGCATGTATTTAACTCTTTATGAAATGAATTCTTTATTTATTATTTGAGTGTTTTCATGATTCTCTTATTTAACACTTACTATACTCCTTGTATTTCCCACACAGTTGGGTAATGAGGCTTCAAATACCTGCCATTAATTTTTTTAGGGTGTACATATCCATTCAAATTTCTCAAATGATATGCTCCCCAAGGCAAGATTCTATGAACTTGATATGGTCCTTCCCAATTAGGTGACCATTTGCCAAACTTATAGCTTTTAATTCCTATTGGGAGTATTGTCTTCCATACCAAATCACCTTCATCAAAGCTAATGTGCTTGACTTTCTTATTATAGTTTTTGGTTGCTTTCTTCTTTTGGAAAAGAATGCTATTTAATGCCAAAATTCTAACTTCATCCACATTCTCTAATTCCAAGAACATACTCTAGTGGTACTGCTCAGGAACTAACTGATCCTGGCATCTCACCCTCAAGGACTTGATGTTAATTTCTATAGGTAACACTGCATCATGCCCATATACTAAGTCATAAGGAGTAACTCCTGTACTTGATCTTAGAGAAGTCCAATAAGCCCATAATACATCCAACAGTAAGTTATGCCAATCTCTGGGATTGTCTTCTACAACTCTCTGTATTCCTTTTTTCAAAGACTTACTGGATGATTCTGCATGACCATTTGCCTGTGCATAATAGGGGATAGAATTAATGAGGCTAATTTCAAACTCTGCCACAAAAGACTTTACCATCTTTCCATCAAATACAGTCCCATTATCCACAGTTATGGTCTGTGGGATACTAAACATGTGGATCAGATTTTTAATGAATCCAATAACTTCAGTTTGGTCTACAGCCTTATATGGTTTAGCTTCGACCCACTTAGTGAAGTAGTCTGTGGCCATTAAGATGAAATAATGATGCTTCGAAGAGGGTGGATGTATTTTCCCTATCATATCCATAGTCCATCCTCTAAACGGCCAAGACTTCACAACTACATGCAAATCAGTTATTGTTACATGTCTTACCGTGCCATGCTTTTGGCATGCCTAACAACCTCTAGCATACTCTATACAAACTTTAGAAATAGCCATCTAATCTTTACTCCAGGCTGATGAGCATCATAGATGCCTTCATGAACTTCAGTCATGGCTGTCAATGCCTCATTTGGCACTAAACATTCCAATAACAACATGTCTGCTCCCCTTTTATAAAGAGCATTGACATACACTATGTATTGCATAGATTGTAATTTGATATTTCTACTGGCTGTCGAAGATGGGTCAGTTAGGTCCTGCATCATTGGATATCTTCAATCTTGGTCTTGTAAGTCATTATGATTGACTTCTAGCACCACATTCCTTTTAGTTAAGGGTGATATTACTTTTTGATATGTTGTTTGACTTATATTCATTTGAGTGTCATCCCTTCTCCTAAATTTCGAAGCTTTTTGAGCCACATCATTGGCTTTGTTATTCATGAATCTTGGAATATAAGTCACATTTCCTATATGAAATTGAGAGAGCAAATGTAAGGCAACAACATAGTATGGCAACATGCTTGCACTTTGACATTTGAAAATTTCTTTCACTTGGTTAACCCCTAATTGAGAATCCCCAAATATATCAACTGCATGAGCTTGTAATCTAATAAGTATTTCCAGTCCCATTATTAAAGCTTCATATTCAGCTTGATTATTGGAACAATTAATTTCATCAACTCTGAAACCATGCGTGGTTTCTACCCCCTGTGGTGACTTAATCACCACACCAATTCTAGTTAGACCGTTGGCTTTTGATCCATCAAACCACATTTGCTATGGCTCAATATTAACCATACCAAGATCCATTATTTCTTGGCTTTTTGTTTGACATGAATGATCTGCTAAGAAATTAGCTAAAACTTGTCCTTTTACTGCTT
Source organism: Camellia granthamiana (assembly GCA_036172215.1). Classification (NCBI taxonomy): domain Eukaryota; kingdom Viridiplantae; phylum Streptophyta; class Magnoliopsida; order Ericales; family Theaceae; genus Camellia; species Camellia granthamiana. The sequence goes on along the minus strand of CM069904.1, from coordinate 103,436,883 downwards.
TTTGGGAAACATATTCTAGATGAAATTCTGATAAAGCTAGTATTCATTTGCTAATTCTTCCTCTCAACATAGGTCTAGATAACATATACTTAATCAAATCTATGATTGCAATTACCAAGACAATTGTAGGAAAAAAATAATATCTTAGTTTTATTGCAGTGAAATACAATGCAAGGCACAGCTTTTCTACAGCTGAATATTTACATTCACAAGAATTTAAAAACCTACTAAGGTAATAAACTGATTGCTCTTTACCTTCTTCATTTTCCTGGGCCAAGAAAACTCCCAATGAATCTTCTACTGCAGCAATGTACAACTTTAAAGGCTTATCACTCTTTGGTGGCATCAGCACTAGAGGCTTGGCCAAGTAAGCTTTAATTCCTTCGAAAGCTGTTTGATGCTCTGGCGTCCAGCAAACTCGTCTTCATGTTTCAACCTTAATAAGGAAGAAAATACTTTAGTTTTCCCTGCAGTGTTAGAAATACATCTTCGAAGAAAATTAACTTGTCCAAGGAATTTTTGTACTTCTTTCTTACTTGATAGAGGCTTGGCTTCAATGATGGCTTTGGCTTTATTTTAATCAATATGTATTCTCTTCTTGTGTACTACATAGCCCAAGAAGTTTCCAGCTGATACACCAATAACACATTTGAGAGGATTGAGCTTCAACTTGAACTTTCTTATTCTTTCGAAAGCTGATTCCAAGTGAAACAAATGTTCCTCCATGGATTGGGACTTCACTACAATGTCATTAATGTAACACTCTAAATATCCTCCAATCAGATCATGAAAGATAGTGTTCATAGCCCTTTAATATGTAGCCCCAGCATTATTTAGGCCAAATGGCATTTTAACCCATTCGAATGTGTAAATGTTCCCAGGACATCTGAATGCTGTCTTATGAACATCCTCTTCTGCAATGCAGATTTGGTTATAACCAGAATGCCCATCCATCATTGACAAAATCTTGTGCCCTGCTGAATTATCCACCAATAAATCTACTACGGGCATGGGGTACTCATGTTTTGGAGTTGCTAAATTTAGGTTTCTAAAATCGATGCATACCCTCATTTTACTATTCTTTTTAACCACAGGCACAATATTGGATAGCCATTCAACATATCTAGCTGTTCTAATAAAGCCTGCCTTAAGGAGCCTAAGAATTTCTTTCTTGACCTTCTGAATCACTTCAGGACTCATCCTTCTTGGTTTCTGCTTGTATGGCTTGAAATTAAGCTTCATAAGGAGCCTATGTTTTACTAATGACCTATCCACTCCTGGCAGTTCATTATAAGACCATGCAAAACAATCTTATATCTCTTTAAGACCATCAACAACTGATCCCTGTCAAGAGCACTTAACCAAGCACTGATGTATGTGGGTTGCTGTGTAGACCATTCCCCTAAATTGACTTATTTCAAGGGATCTTGTATTTGAGAACTCACTAATGCTTCTTTTTTTATTTCTTCTATCTTCGAAGCAATTTATTTGCTTTGTCTTGCTCCCATTTTCTCTGATTCAACATCTTTTCCTCCTCCTCATAGACAAAGTCAATCTATAAGGCTTCTTCCTCCTATATTTCCTGGACTTTTGTTTCGATGTCCAATGCACAGTATTTATCAAAGGTCAAAGGTCTAACCTGTTGTTGTTTATGCTTACAGCCAACTACCATGGCTTCCTTCTCTTGTTCCTGAACCTTTTGGACTATTGCTTTTAAGTCCAATGCTGTGAACTTGACTAAAGCTAAAGGTTTAGCTTCTTGGGTTTCATCTTCTTGCCTACAACCAGGCATCATTATCATCTTTGACGACGAATTCTTCATCAGCACTCTCATATACCAAGTGCTTCAGGTGTGTTACTTCCTTATCAGCTGTCACTTTGGCTAAACCATCAGGTTTTCTCAATATATTGAGTGGTGTTACTCCTTCAGTACAACTTGGCCTCTACAAAGTCAGCACAAGCGACAAAGGGTTGAGGGTCTGCATTGATCTCCTTTGTCTCTCCATTGCACAAGGCCATCATTATTTTCTGATGTAGAGAGGAAGGCATACATTTGTTGGTGTGAATCCAATCCTTGCCAAGTAAAGCATTATACTTAGCATTGCTGTCAATAACAAAAAATGTCGTTATGTAATCTATGGTTCCTATACTCAGGTTGATGGGCAAAATACCCTTAGTCATCTGTTTATCTCCAGCAAAACCAGTAATGATTGTGCTGGTTAGAATTAATCTGGGGTTTCTTTTCCCTAGTTTCTTCAAAGAAGATTTCAGAAACAGGTTTACTGCTGCTCCATTATCCACTAGTACCCTATTCATCTGTATTCCATCGAAAAAAGCCTTGATATACAAAGGCTTGACATGTTGTGTCATGGATGTTATAGGATACTCAAAAGGATATGAAAGATTAATACTCACTTCTTCTTAACTCTCGTCCTCAGTTTCCATCGGTGTGGCCACTTCAAATTCATCTTAAACCATACTAATCTGTAAATCTTTACTAGAAATTGGAATAGGGTCTCTCTCTTGACCTTCCTGATTTCCATCTTCAGTTTGGAACTCCTGTGGTAGTATATGCACCATATTCACTAATACTGGAGGAAATGAGCCAAATTGAACTGCTAGCTGCACTTGCTTCTTTTCCAGGCTAACTTGTTCAGTTACTTCAGAAGCATCTTCTATGCTACATTCTGGCACTTCAGCACTATTGACTTCCTTCGAATGGTCTGTTCTTGCTGTTTTTTCAACCAAAAATGTATGTTCAGCCATGAAGGCTTCAAACATCTCCTCCTCAACCATCTCTTTCCTTTGGCCTAGGTCAACTTCTCCTTCTGTCTCACTGTCGTTTTCCATCAAAGCCTTTCAAGACCTGCTAAGCTGGATCTTTCCTTGGCTTTCAGTTCAGAGTGAACGTTAGCCTATTGCTCTTTGTTGAAACTCCTTCTGTTCTGAGGAGTCGATTTTGGACTATGGTCCAATTTTGGACTTTCTCTTTTCTCTGTTTGGCCTTTTGGCTGAGCTAATGAAGAACTCTCCTCACTTTCCTTCAGATCCTTTTGGTACTGAGTGTACCTTCGCTGGATCTTTCTCTTTTGGGACCTAGAAATTACTGGAACCATATTTGGTTTATTTGTTTTTGGATGCTTCAGTAATACCTAATTATTTGGAGCCACCAAGGGAGGTTTAACCATCTTGTCGTGGTCTCCAACAACACCTCTCTGGGTAGGCATTTTCTTAGGCTTGTTCTGCATGACAAACCAATCTGGAACCCCAAGTACCCATGAACTCACTAGCTCAGTTGTTGAACTATCTCTTTCTACCTTTGAAGCCAGCTTCGAAGCTGCCTATGAAGGCCACTGATTAGCCTTGATCCCCTGTCTTGAGCCTAATTCAGCCCTTCCATCAGGCTGGCTATTTTCCATCTTGTGTGAGGCTGGTTTAGGAGGCCAATCTCTGGCTCTGATCCCATAACTTGAGCCCACTTCAGGCCTCCTCTCAGGATGATTGCCTCCATCCTGTAGTAGTTGGGTGGTCTGAACTCACGTAGAGGTCTCTTGCCCTTGAAATGCACTCAAGTGGCTGTTGGTTTAGCCAAGAATGGTTGTTGTTTGGGACCAGTTAGGTATGGCCTTTTGTTGTAGGCACTGGTTGGTTTAGGGCGCCTCTGCACAAACTTATAATACTGTTTCCCATCAATTGGAAGCCCTTTCAACCATTTATAACTTAACCTGCATCTGGGACACATCCTCTGCATGACAGTTGCCTCTAAAGCCCTACATCTGGGTACAGCTGCTTCTCATCCAGTGCGTCCTCATTAGAATCCTCCCTTTGGTCTGCAAAGCCCTGCGCATTTGCCGGTGAACTTCTGATATCTTTCTTAACAGTAGTCTGGCTGGCAACATGCATATCCACATTAACCTCTTCCAATTCCTTCAGGGATAAATTCTGAAAGTCTGGCACAATAACATTGGCTATAACTTCTCCAATTTCTGGAAATGGATTAGTGTCAACCCCCATAGCTTTCTCTGTTTTAGCTGGGAACTTTAAACTCCCCTTTCGAATCTATTCTTGGATCCTGTCCCGAAAAACAATACAGTTTTTAGTTGAATAAAACCAAGAATTGTGCCATTTACAATACATTTTTCTTTTAAGTTCTTCTGGAGAAGGAATTTTAACTCCTTTTGGTAGCTTTAGGAGATTTGCTGCAAGCAAATGATCAAAAATGTCATCTACCTTTGTTAAATCGAAAGAATATTTTCTATGAAGGTCTTTCTTTTTAAACTACTGATCTATTATAGTGTCTTTATGAATTAACGCCTCACAGATCACAGGCTCTTTCCCTACGATCTCTGCTGCATCAATCTCATAATTAGGATCTCCATAATAAGTCTTATATGACGCATTACTTCGGTCTTGTTCTTCCTCAAGTAATGATTCATATCTAGACACCTTATAGGTTAATTTCACTAAGTCTCGAAACTTAGTTGAGTCAAACTTCTTTCGAAGCCTAAACTCTAAACCACTTTGAGCCAATCTCACAAATTTAGGCTCTGGTAGAATGACCTTAAACTTGTTTCGTGCTCTTTTGAATCTGGCAATAAATTGAGCAGCCTTCTCATCAGGCCTTTAACTCAACCTTGCCAAGTCTACCATAGAAACTTTTGGCTCCGTTTGGAAGAATTGGGCATAAAATGCCTCCTCCATTTGTTGCCAAGTTTGGATAGAGCCAGGTGTAAGGTTAATATACCATACAAAAGCTGCCCCAGTTAAAGAATTTGGAAAAAGTCTTAACTTCATGTAATCATTATTGGTAAATTCACTACATTGGGCAGCGAACCTAGCAATGTGTTCCACTGTTGACTGGTTTCCATTCTCATAAAAAAGAGCAAAGTCTGGTATTATAAACCCTCTTAGTTATTCATGTACCCTATCCACCGATTCTAGGTACGGCTTCCTATACACAGGAGTTTGAACCCCCCGAGCCATAGGTCCACACATTTCTCTGACAATATCAGCAATTTGGTCCCTATAAACCATATTTTGTGCTTGTTGGACTACTACTGGAGGAACAAACACAGGATTTGATGGAAAACCTTGTGCTTGAGGTCCTCTTGGTCCATAGGGAGGTATGTTTGGGACTAGCTATCCCTATGATACTGGCTGCTGTTGAGGGTATGGTTAACCCCTCTGAACTTGTCCTGCGAAAGGTGCTGTAATAGGAGGAATAAGTGTTGTTTCTCTTCCAGCAGCAGGAAACCCTTCCAACCCCCCGGGTACGAATTCGAACAAAGAATTAGTGTACCTCCTTATGCCAGGTATGGCTTCTTACATGGGATTTGGAAACATTCTCATGTCATTTTCTTGTGTTAGCCCAGATCCACTAATTTGTATGGCTTCACTGTTAAGTAATGAGGTATTTTGATTTACCATAGGCCTCGAAAGAGGCTTATACCAAGACTGAGATGATGGTCTTTCATAATTTTAATTACTAGTTTGACCATTAGTATGTCCATTACTTTGCATAGGCTGTTTATCTCTAGCCAATCTTTGCTGAAGGACATTTGAAATTTTCTCTATATGCCTTGTGTTAGTTGGTTGATGGGTATTCATCCAATCCATAAAGGATATTGCCCATCTTTCCATTGTGCTCATTAACTACTGTCCCATGGCATCTACTAGGCCTCCCCATGGATTCATTGGCTGGGCAAATGAAACAGTGGATGGTCCAATTCCATGGTCTCGTCCACTATTCTGGACATGTAGTGCATGTTCTGCATTACTGGTCTGTTCGACCATAGGTTCCGATGAGATAGGTGCTTCCATAGGATGTGTTATCACATTATCCTCTGGATCAGGTACCTCTACCTCTCCTTCCACACCTTCTTCTAAGCATTCATTTTCTCCTTGTCTCCTACGTTTAGCCATTTCAATTAGTCCCACTGGGCATACTAAAAATATATGTTGGCTTTTTGGCTTTCGAAGGTTAGTATTGTAATTTTAAGTGTGCTAGCAAGGATTAATTAGTCCTTGCAGAAGATTAATTGCCAACCAATTATCAGACGATTGTGTTTTAGCTCTTTCAGCCTCAATGAAGAGGACTTTTACTGGTGGCTTGTTTAGGAGAATTTAGTAAACAACAATTAAGTGAAGAAAATCGCAGAATTTCATTAAGTAAAAATGAAAACTTACAATGATCTGACCCAGCCTCGTAAAGGTTTATAGGAATAAGCTATTTGAAACTACTCTTATGAATGAAGTGCAATACAGGAATTTGAAGTACAGAAATTTAAAGAATTGTAAAAACTGGAAAGGAAAATAAAGTAGATAAAACTGATTTTTTGATCTGAGTCTGGATCCTCATTTCTAGGGCCTTCTCTGCTATTTATACTTCTCAATGATAACCGTCGAAGTGGGCTCCTAACCATCAAAATGTCCCACCATGATCGTTGAACATGCTCCTCACAGTCAATCCCACTACGCCATGTTTGTAGTTAGGCTTCCCTATTGATTTTGAACTTGAACCTTGTAAGTAACCGTTAGGCCACATCACCTTATATCCCTTGATTATTCTAGTGCTATGCAGAACCATTATTACCAGTATGGGTTGACACGTGTCTGACTATGGTTGGCAATTTGTATTACCTTTCCAAATTGCCCTTTTCATGCCACGTGTTGAATCGTGATTAGCTTATACAAATTATACAGCCAACAAATTTAATATGTTAATTTTTTCTGAAGGCTTAGGTGACAAATTGGCATATGTCAATTTGACATAGAAGCTCTCCACCTAATATGTCAAATATACTATTCTATTATTTTTAAAATTTGAACTCTTTCATTTAAAAAATAATAATAATTTAAAAAGGCGTGAAGTGGTCTTCATGAAGGGGTGATACCAAAAGTCATGTTAGCTTTTGGCACACCATGTGAAGCTTATTTGGTATGCCAAAAGAGAGATGTTGGACTGTCACATTGGATTTGACATATCGGGTGGACGTGCTCTAAGTTTTTTACTTTAATTAATTCATTTTATCTTATTTAATCTACTTCATTATGGCATAATAAATTACTCAAAAGAATTATTATGCATGTTAATTTAAGTTATTTGAAATATAAGAAAATAAAAATTATTTTTGATTATAAATTAAAATTAAAAATATTTAGACATGTTTTGTTTGATTGAATATAAATTAATTTAAAAAATTAAGTGGTACGTAATTCTTCACAATTAGTTACTATTAGTTACAAAATAATTGAAATACAGATATTTTTACGTACTTAATCTCGTTATCAAATAATTGTAAATATAAATATTTTCACACACACACACACTCTCTCTCTATATATATATATAGCTATACATACATGGTTTTGTACTCATCTGATGATTTTGCATTATTTTTTGTATAGGTTTGAAGAGAACATCTGCAGAGCGTTATAAGAGATGATTATTGATTTTTTTTTTTTATCTAGTATGACTCCATTGTAGATTGGAGTTATTCTTCGTGATTCTCACAGTATTCCTCAAGTTAAGAGCGTAGGGAGATTCTAGATCGAAGATTGGAAATCAGTCGAATTGATTTTGTTCATTTTGATCTGATTGGAATTGATTTTGTTCATTTTGATTTGGAAAGTGCTATATCACTTGGTACTCAGTCTTCAGTTTTTATTTGTTGTTGTTGTTGTTGTTGTTGATGATGATGATGATAAAGAAACAGATTGCTATAGACAAGATAGGGTTTGCTTTGGTTTGGTATTGCAACAGATAAAAATCTATAAAATTTGTTTTTGTTTTTGTTGATGATGATGATTGACATGGGTAAGCCCATAAAGATCATAGCCTACCATTTAGGGCCCAATACATAACCCAAGTACTAAAGCCCCAGCATTACTGAAGCCCCACGTAACAATAAGAACCAATGACATCAAGACATATGGCGAGAGAAGGGCAAGCCACATAAGCAGACAAAGATCTGCGAAGTTATTGCCACTGCACATCACCATTAATGAAACCCCTTACAACATTTATTGTGATAACCCCTTTCCGTCGAGACAGAACGCCTTCATCATGAACAAGGTAAGCTAGAGCATAGATTTTCGGCCAAGGTAACAGGTCGGAAAGGACAACGAAATGATTACCAGAGGATATAAGCAGACGTCGAAGACAAGAGGAAGGTTAAGCTTTCTAACTCTAATCTATCTCTACATTCCACCTCTCTCTCTCTAACTTGCTCGTCGGAGGGTTCGCTGGGGGACTCCCCGTTCCCCGTTCCCCGTTGAACTCTTGTGTGGGTCTTCTGGTAGGTTTGGTCATTCGGACATAGGCTTGAGGAGCGCGGATCAGTCCGACCCATTCCACCTGGAACAAACTGTATCATTAATGATGAAACAAATTGCTATAGGCAAGATAGGGTTTGTTGATGAGTGTGTGTATGTATATCTTCAGTGTATATATATATATATATATGTGAGTGTATGTATTTACATCTGTGAGTGAGTGTGTGTGTATGTGTGTGTGTGTGTGTGTGTAAGACAAATCTAGAAGAAAATTTGATGTTAATGATGATGATTGCAATAAATAAACAAAAAAGTTGACATAGATTTTCAACATATAGGGAAAAAAATTGACTAGATAGATAGAATTTAGGAGAAAAATTGAATAGGGAGGAGAAAAAATTAAACAGATAGTTAAAAAAATTTGAGCAGATAAATATAAATTTGAACAAATAGACAAAAAATTTAAACAAATAGATATAAATTTGAACAGATAGTCAACAAAAAATCAAACAAATAAAAAAAAGTCAAGGTGTAAAATTAGAAATAAAATGCCTTCTAGGACTTCTCACCAAACTATTTCACAAAATGTAGACTTCTCACCAATAAAAAATATTCACAAGATCTAATATCTTACACCATCCTTAATTTGAATTTACCACCAATTTTCCCTAGTGATTTATGGGGATTAATTTTTAGGTTTTTTCAGGGAAAGAAGCCTTCAACCCAAAGACATGAGACAATCTAACAAATTTTTTATTTTATTTTATATATATTTTTTTGAATTTCTTGTGTAATGGCCCCACACTATAAACTCTCACATTACCAAAATGTTAGAGATTCTAAAATTTCTATCAAATATCTTATAAGGGTGTGAACTCACACTCATATAAAAATATTTAGGGGGTGTTTGGAAAGTGGTTATTTTAATAAACTATTTTAGTTTTTGGTTATTTTAGGAAGCTAAAATTTTTGTATTTGGGAAGACAGTTGGATTTTTTTTGTAATTAGATGTGATGTTTGTGAGAGAAAAAGTAAAATGATTATAAATTTGATATGATATATTGTTTTATTGACTATTTTAACCCATTTTATCTTTTAGTGCTATTTTAACCAAAAAACCTTCTTCCTAAATACCCCTTAATAAAAATTTTGATAAACCTTTTAAGATCTCTAATATTACTCCTCCCATTAATGTAGAACAAGAACGGCGCACCACCCTTTCTTAATCCCAACACTACTAGAAAAAGGGGCATTTGACACGGAACAATTTGCGACGGTTTAGGTGCTGTCGCAAAAGCTTGCTTTTTGCGACGATTTAAGTGCCGTCACGGAATTTATAGTTTTTGCGACAGAAAAAGTTAGACCGTGGCAAAAAGTAAGGTTATATGCGACAGTAAGTTAAACGTGGCAAAAATTTTCTGATTTTAAATTGTTTTTCCTGTTTTGCGACGTTCTTTTGGCAATCCGTCGCAAAATTTTACTTTTTTCTCTTTCATTTGCGACGGGCCTTAATATCGTCGCAAATAGTAATTCGTGCCAAAACCCCCTCCCACTATCCCTCTTTCCCGATATTCCCAAATTCTCTGTTATCTCTTGAGATCAAAAAGAAAAAAAGCCCTAATCTCACTGCTCTCTCCCTCCCTCTCACCCAATCGTCACTCTATCTCTCTTACAGCGGCAACAGCAACGTCTAGGTAACCCTCTTCTTTCCTCTCTCTCTTGCTCACGCATACCCTCCCTCTCACTCAGTCGTCATTCTGTCTCTCTTGCAGCGGCAACAACAGGGTCTAGGTAACCCTCTTCTTTTCAGTTTGTTTTCATAATATAAGGTTTGTTTTCAAGAAATGTTGGTTTTCATGTGCTATTCGTATATTATTCAACAATACATTTGTCTTGATCTCTAGGTGTTTCCTGAGAGGCAGGGCAAGTGGAAAGCTACGACGCAGTCTAGGGAATTTTTCAAGTCTATCAAGCGATACTACAGTAATGCTTATACTGATGGTGAAAAGCAAGATGCGATTAATTTGTAATCATCTATTCCTGTTGTTTCTTCTCATTGATCCATTATTCTTTCTAGGGGTTGTCACACACAATGCACGTGGTTGTTATATACTACGTAACCTTCCCACCTCCATTTTTGACTGAACCTTCTCATCGTATTTGAAATTTAGCTACAACTGTTCCACTATAGCCTCTCTCTCTCTCTCTCTCTCTCTCTCTCTCTCTCTCTCTCTCTCTCTCTAATTGGTTTATTAACTGCATTCTTTGTCCACAACTTCTCATAAATAAAAACTCAAACATGACCAATTTTGAAAATTTTAAAATCTATAACTTGACACAACTTCATTTTTTTGTTCACACCAAACAGATGTTCTGGCTTTATATGTTAGTATAGATAAATGTTGTTCAAGCATGTGGTGTTATAACTGTACTGAGTTTCCTCTATCCTCAGTATACGGGATGAAAGAAACCTTTGATTTGAATCACCAGCACATGGTTCCTTACTTAGTTGTAACAAAGTTTTGTGGAAATGTAGGATGCTTCAAATTTATTACTTAATCTTTGTTTGTTGGGTTTATCAGATTTTTAGGCTACTTCCAACCACAGGAAGGGAAACCTGCACTTTGGGAGCTAGATTCTGATTATTATCTTCATGTATCTGGGATAGGAGATGACCTTTTTATCCCGGATAACAGGTAAACCTCACCGTGTTTCAAATTTTTGAGGCATCTCACCTTATATTATTCTCTTGTCTCTCCTTGTAACTAGTTAAGTTTATCTCAGTTATCTAATTTGACCATCAGAATGGGTAGTGGGAGAGGTATATTGCTTTGCAAGTTTTAATTGTATCTAGTTACTGTTTTATCCTGAAATGACACACCCAAAAAAAGAAAAAAAAAAAAAGAAAAAAAAAAAGAAGAAGATTGCTTTATCCTTTAGTTTAACTAAAAACAATTGGTATGGCGTGTTTTAGTATGTTGTACTGTAAATTTTTCAAGAGATTTAGCAAATACTGGGACAAAAGTGTGTCCCTGTGCATTTACACATGTTATATATTTAATGAAATAGGAAGGATCTGAAAAAGCCCATCATGAAACATTGTTATTTTCAACTATAGAATGTATCCAAAAATTCAAATTTGCAAATGTTTTTGAAATTGTGTTAAATTCTGAATCTGAAACTACTGTTGTTTCCTATTCTTTTTGAGTGGTGATCTCTGATCTGAATGTTTATTTTAATTTTTATGTTTTTATCTAATTACATATAAATGCATTGACTAATTTAAATTCACAGTTCCCTATCTGAGGCTAAGCTTATGGGAGCAAGAACTACTTTTGCCCCTATTTCGGCTTGCAGAGAGGACTTCTCACGGTTGAAGCTGACATCATTTGATAAGTTGATAGAGAGAACATGCAGTTCAATACATAATGTAAGGCTTTTCAGTGAACCAGATCATAAACCTTGGAATTCTGGAGTGGCACCTGATGCAGCGTAATTATCTACTTGAGCTATGCAAATATCCTTCTTGGTTTAGCATTGCATTTCTTTTCTTTTCTGCATCTAATTCTACTCCCTCAACATGATGGAAAATGTAGCCATAGACCAACAAATCATTGTAGAAGATTCTGCTGTAGTTTATTAGTTTTGCATCCATATTTGTCATTAAGTTCTGGATAATTGCTTTTGATTGTTTTTGCTTCCTTGTTGCTTGTGTTCTTTGATGTGGTTGGTGTTATTAATTTATCCTTGGAGGTTTGTGTTTCTTCTAATGTTGCATTTATCTTCTTTTTGGTATAGAACATAGTAGAGGGGAGAGGAAAGAATCAACAGGCCACTGCATTAAACACTGACAATACTATTAGAACCAAATCTGATTAATACAATGAAAGACCTATTATAGGCTAATTACCCTAATCAAAATACGAAACTAAACCTATACAATATTTGGAAACACAATCAAAGTATCCAGACTAGAAATTATTTGAATCCTAACTAAATAATAATAACACCAAATCTACTAATTACTTTTATTTGACCAAATTAAAGTGATATCTTTTTACATGGTCTTAAGTGGGGCATGCAAAGAGTCCCGGGGATTAGTCTTTGATGTTTTTAGACTTGAAAGGGGGTTGTGGGAGCAAGGGTTTGGCTCATGAGAAGAGCAGCACTGCATTTGCCTATTTGGTTGAAGTGGAGTATGAGAACCTTTGGAGGGGAGGGGATGCTGATCCATTTTCTAAAGTATACCTATGTTTTTGAAGTTTGTATTGGGGTTTTCATTTTTTTTCAGACTTGCGTTTGGGTTATTTAAGCTTGTCGTATGTTTTCCAGTCCTGCTTATGTATTTGGTGCTTACGTGGGTTTTACCCTCTTGGGGGTTGGGGCATTTCAGTGGTTGCTTTTACTTACCAAAAGAAAGTATGCATACATATTTATTCTTAGTGTATTACCTTTCACTGGTCTGTGACAGTTTGAATTTATTTAGCAAGAATGAGTCAGAAACTTTCCTTTCCTTATTTCTTGGCTGCTGGCTTATTGTTTTTTTTGTATGAGATTGAAAGATAGATACGTCTATGTTCTCTCCAGTAATGTTACATATGGAACTTCAATTTTCTCATTAACTACCCCAGTGCTGAAATGAATTTTGTTTTATGCTGTTGTATTTCTGAATTCGATTACTTAGGCATATGTTATAATGATTACACTGAATTTATTTGTTTATTTTTCCCAGTGAAATACAACTCAAGAGTCCGAACTGGCTTTTTGGCCAGAGGAAGTATGAGGAAAGTAACTGTGCACCCAAGGTGGCTTCACAGGAAACTGCAAATGGAAGGTGTCAAGATGAGAAGAGAGTAGATGGCTTGTGTGACCTCAAGTGGCTTTCTTTTAGTGGTGATGTCAATGAAAAGGATGTCTTTAAGAGGTATTTCTATTCAAAACCATTATTTGCGAATCATATTCTATGAATATGATATCTTTCCAAGTATCTATCTATTTAATCCCAAGGGGTTTGGCTTGGTGGGAGAAGAAGGCAACCAAAGGGCTTACCACCCAGGAGGTTGCAGGGTTGAATCTCATGAAGGCCAAACATCCCAAACCTTCGGGCCACTGAAGGTTGGGCTGATCGTTAACTTCAGGATCCCGGGATTAGTTAAGGTGCGCATAAGCTGGTCTGGACATCCGGTTATCAAAAAACAAAAAAAAGAAGTTATCTATCTATCTATATAAAACTAGTGGATCTAAGTATCTAAATTGGGTAGGGGTGTCTAACACATATCTCGGGCCCTTACCTTGGTCATATCCAATAGGGGAAATATAAGAGTTTATGTAACACAATCCACAGCTAAAAACGGAACTCGAAACCGATTCCCGATTTTGAATCTATAGCTTAATTTTTGTTAATGAAAACTTGTTACTTAATAACTCTTTTTCAAACCAGTTGACGCACTAAAATGCTCAAACGGGTTCGGATGTCAACGAAACTTGACATGCACAATTTACTAGGCACACATGACTTATAGGAAAAGACGGAACTCGAAACCGAATCCCGGTTTTGAATCTAGAGCTTAATTTCAGTTTATGAAAACTTATTAGTTAATAACTCTTTTTCAAATTGGATGACGTGCTAAAATGCTCAAACAGGTTCGGATGTCAACGAAACTTGACACGCGCAACATAGTTGGCACACATGACTTGTAGGAGAAGACGGAACTCGATGAAAACTTCTTCTTTACAAACTCTTTTTGTGTTTATTCGATTATTGTTAGATTATAGCTCAATGTGTACAATCATTGCCTATTTTTAATAGTATTATCATCATTGTAGGATGTAATTAAAGTTTCTTTGGAGAGTTATGTAATACCAAGAGTCCAATTGGCGAAGGGACTTCTTATTAGTGTCGATTCGTTGTGTGAAATTGATGGAGTTCTAATTGGCCCTGAATTTTGCAAAGTTTTTGTTTTAAAAGCGAACAAGCCGAACGTTGTTTTGGAAACAACATCCCGATGTCTAAAAACAGTTGGAGAAGCTGTGGGAAGATACATTGTGTAGCGCTCAATTCATGTATATGTTACAATCTTATTTATTTATTTATTGAAATAAATATCAAATGTTTTACATTTTCTGTAAGCTTGAAATTAATTATATCGTAAATATTTTTTTTTTTGTTTTTTTTTTTTGCAGGTGCAACCCTTTTGATTACGTGATGATATCTTCGCATATTGATATTAGAGTTTACAATCTTATTTATTTATTTATTTATTGAAAAAAATATCAAATGTTTTACATTTTCTGTAAGCTTGAAAATAATTATGTTGTAAATGATGATTTTTTTTTTCTTTTTTGTTTCTTTTTGCAGATGCAAACTTTTGGAGTAAGTGATATCTTCGCTTATCGATATGGGAGCTTACTATTGATATCAAAACAAGCCACATTATATCTGTTTTTATTTTTTATTTTTTTATTTCTATTGTCGATACTAAAAATTTGAGTTCTTGAATTTCAAAAATTATTAGTATTGTTAAAGGTTATTTTATATATTTTTGTAAAGAATATTTGATTGACAATTGTTATAAGGTACATATATTATTCTTGGTATATGATTTTTTGAATGTGAATTTTGATGTGGATGTGGATGTAGATGTGGGTGTATTTTAAAAAATATTAATAATTTGTATAGGGAATATTTAATAAAATATGATTTTATAAAAAATAATTTTATTGCGACAATAATAAACCGTCGCTAATGGAATTCTCATTTCCTTATATTTTATTAGCGACGGGTTAGCCTGTCGCATATACATATTAGTTCCAATCTTTTGCAACGGTTTAAACTGTTGCCAATACGGTATTAACTTAATACTATTTTTTTGGCGACGTTTTGGACCGTCGCTAATAATACTTTTTGCGACGGCAAATACTATCGCTAAAAAAGGTTTTTGCGACGGAAATCAACATCGTCACTAAAAATGCCATTTTTTCCCCTTTTTTTGTGTCAGGCAAAACCGTCGCAAAAACTATTGATTGGCCGTCGCTACAAGAAAGCGACGGTTTGTAACCGTCGCAAATACTTTTTGTCACACCCCTTTCCGCCACCCCCCATTTTCCGTCGCTGCTCCGTCGCAAAAAGTCTTTTGCGACGATATATGGACCTTTTGCGACGTTTGAGACCGTCGCAAAAAGTCCAGTTTTTAGTAGTGCAATACAGAGATGTGCAGCATCTTTCTTGGGCCTGATTGGCCATTTTAAGTCATGCCTATCCAAACACTACTTAGCACTTAAATAGTTTTTTTATTTGTATATTTTATTTTATTTTTAACTATGTACTCCTATGGCATGTTAACAGGTAGTTAATTTGGCAGACCCGAGTATTGTATACATCTTCATAAACTCGAAAGCCAAACCTCCTGTTAGAAACTTAGAGATATAATCACTTGAACTATATCCAAATTATAATTTGTAAGATAATATTATGTGTCCAAAAAACAAAACATAGAAAAGTATCTAATGAAATAAATGTCCAAAACAGATTCAGTATGAACATAATTCAAGCCATATAAAATTTAAAACTAAGCAGTACACTTTATTTTTTAAATATTTTTATGAATACATAACATTTTTCATAGTTTTGTGTCATTGCAAATATGCAACTGTCTCATCATGTATATGTACAACAATTGAAGTGCAAATTACTCTAAATCCAATCTATGCTAATTTCTTAATATCCTCATCACACAACAGATAAGAGAACACTTTATTCAGTAAGTCACCTATTGAGTTTACATATATCTACATTATTTATCCTTTTTTCTTACCACCGGATGCAAAATAATGAGATTCACTAATGCACATTTATGGGTATTTTCTACCCACCCAAAAAAAAGACTCTAAACTTAAATTTGAGTAAAAATTCATCAAAATCACATCTACTCCTTTACTCAAAATTTATATTAGTTTTACTCAAATAAGAAAGACTCGTTTTCTTTTCTCAAATTTGTAACTTATCCAAACTCAACACTTTGACACTTTCACCCAAACTTTTCACTAATTTACAGTTTGACCCATCACTTCTACTTAAACTTGACACTAAACAACTTTACTCAAATTGAGTTTACCCGTTAATATGTTTCACATCAAATGAAACTTTTTAGTCAAACTTCTACTTAATTTGAGTATGGCCCTATTTGGTAGAGCTGTGGGAAAGTGCTTATAGCTTATGCCTAAACAGCTTATAGCTTATAACTATGAGCATAAGCTGATTTCTGACTTATAAATTAAGCATCTCCTGCCCCACTCAAAGAATAAGCTGATTTTTAACTTCCAAAAAGCTATAAGCTATAAGTTAAATGCTAAACCAAACACATCAAAATAGCTTAAATTAAGCTAAAAGCTGAAATAAACAGCTTTTATGCTGCACCAAACAGGCACTATAAGGGTTATGTTGGAAATTTATTATTTTAGCTGATTTTTAATTTTTTATAAAAAGACACAGAAACATAAAGAAAAGAATTGATTTTTTTTTTTTTATAGTGAGTTTTTAATTTTTTTGACTATTTTAATGGGTTACCAAAATATAAGAGTAGAAGTTCTCTAAGAATATCTTTAGTTCCTATCTTTTTCCCATATCAAATTTAAATTTTAGTAAAAACTCCCAAAATTGTCTCTCTTTTACTTGAACTCATATCAAAGTGAGTGTTATTTTTATTTTATTTTTTCTTTTAGTTAAACCAAGAGAGACTCAAATTTTTGATGTTATTTTGTGGCTTTCAAATTTATGCTTAATTCTAAATTAAAATACTTCATATCAAATAAAGTATTTAATCAATTTTTTTACTCATTTTCTTATTATCTGTCCTTTTTTTCCCCCTTCTTAACCAGCCCTGTTATGGAGTAATTTTGATTGGGTCCAAAACATGATATAAATGTGTTTGGTGCATAATTATGTTGTAGCTTGTTCTGACTCATGCTCTTTTGTCATGTACTGCCAAAATCTTTCTTTTTTTTCCTTCTCAACTCGTTTTCATTTACATTTTTACAATTTTCACTTTATGTGAAATAATGTTCATTGCTTACTAATGTAGGTATTGAAACATACAAACTCACCAACCTCAACATGGTGAAAGGTGGAAACCATAGCCATCTCTCTCTCTCTCTCTTAAATAAGAGACAATATTGTTCTTCCATATCTTCGCAAGTCCTTATCAGAAAGATATTTGCTCCTCCTTAAAAGTCATTTTTCATTCATTGGAACAACTTCCTATTAAAGCAAGTAATCTTTCATAAAAACAACTCCACCTCTCATGTTAATACTACAAAATAAAATGCTGTGTCCACATTAAATATAAACAAATAAATTTCACATTAATTTATTAATGTAGATGTACACCTCATATAATATTAAATGTATAGCATTACTTAAATTAATTTGGAAACTAGTTTTTTTTAGTTAAAAAGTTAAAAAATCACAACAAAACATTCTTTTTACTTTTCTATACAATTTTTTCATAAAAAATTAAAAGATCAACTAAATAACTAATTCCCAAAACAATCTTTAACCAATGTGGCTAGTCCGTTTGCCTAGAATCACTGCACTTTAATGTAAAAAATAAATATAAATAAATAAATAAAATAGGCAAAATCTCTACCTTCTTTTTTTAGATGATAATACCACACCCAAAATAAAATCCCTAAAAATAACATTATTTCACATATAGCTCAAATCATATATCTACACCACATTTTACTTGACACTTCTTTCGGCTTTGTAACTTTTCTTAATGAACATGTCAACAATTACACAAGTCTCTACATTACCAAACTACATATTTGGTTCCTCAACATTATCCCAAAGCTTTTTGGATAGAGTAATGTTAGGCATCATGAAAAATATATCATGAAATACATCATGAAAATTTTTCATCTCTTGATTAGTCTTGATTAGTGTGTGGTGTTTTATTGTATGAGTAATCCAAAGGTTAAGAATCTTTCATGATAATATTCATGATATATTTTTCATGATCCCTAGCATTACACAAACACGTAGAACCACAAAAGGTCTTCATGGTTGACTTCATGATTATTGGGTAATATTTCAAGAGCGCCAAAGAAAAATGTTACGATGATTATCTATTTTTGTTATCTTATATTTACCATATGAGGCGTCAATCTAGCAGTACGTCAGCATTGCATTGAAAATATACAAGGATGGTGAAACTCGTTACACTTGTATTGTAATATTACACTCACAAATAAAATGTTGACATAACAAAATATAAAAAATGTAGATCAAAAAATAATATTGCATTATTTAAAAATTAGTATCCTCAATGGACCTCACATGCACAACATTTCAATACCCATGCCTGCCTCAGAACAACCATGTCCCACCACCTGCAACCAATTTTGAGTAAAAATTTCCCAAGAAAAAAGCTGACCCATCTTTTGGTCCAGAAATCTTGTGGCCACAACCCCCTTTGCCTGAGACTAGTCCAGGTGAGTGGGGACCAACCGTGTCAAAAATGGTTTACAAAAACAAAAGAAAGAAGCAGAGAAAGAGCTATGAAAATGTTGAGGGCCACATAACAGGTTTTTCTTTAACCTAGGCAAGAAGACTGGTTGTCATAGTGAAAGACTAATATTCCAAGCAATATTATCGACTCATAAAAATCCAAGCACTAGTTTGCTTGTCATCATAATAACATAAACAAATAAGTCTACATTTTTACAGACTGATCATTCAAAAATAACAAAACACACTACACAATCCCACAAGCAAGGTATTCACAATTTCCAATTCTAACCTTCACCATGTTTGTTTAGTAGTTGTATAACACAAATAGTCTGCTACCACTTGAATCAAAATCCAACCCCTCTAATTTACTTCTGTTATCTCTTGATCATACTCCCAACTAAAAACTGAGCAACAACCCCTTTCTTGTACACCCTTTTCAGCAATGAGAGACCCCCCAACCCCAAAAGATTTTAATTAAAAAAAGAAGGAAAAGACAACAAAAATCAAATCAAACTTCACAATTCAGATTTGAGCTCTGAATCCAAGGTTATAATTGTCCCTTCACCTTCTAAGGATGACGGAGGAAGCTTGCATCTAGGATTCAACTTCTTCACTTCCTCACTCGAATATATGATTATTTTCTTAACCATATTACAGAATTCCCTGAAACAAGAATTTGAAAACAATAGCTGAATTAAAATCAGAAACTTTGTGCGGCAGTTAAAAAAATTGTGGGAATTTTGAAGATACTCACAGCCACGGATCATCACCCACAAGCATCATATCCCCTTCATCGTCTGTGTAAACAACTTCCCATTTATTTCGGATGTGAAGCTCTCCTTTAATCTCAAACATCTTCTCCAGCTCGTCAATGAGTGGACCGTACCCTTCCAGAGAAGTCAAGTCAACAGCACGACCAACAGCAACCCCTTGCATTTGCACCTTCTCAAACATCCAACATATTTTCATTAATAAGAATCCTAAGAAGCATAGACACTTCTAAAAAGGTAACATGTCTCACATTGTATCCAACACCGACACAAGATGACTTGGACACTTTCCAACACTTACACATGAAACACATAGGAGTTTGAATATAAAAAAAAAAAACTTAGAATCAAATGATAATACAAAACAATGTAAATTTATAACTATTTTCTTCCTTTAGATTTTAAAAATTATTATATTTAATTTGACTCAAATATTCAAATATAAATAGCGTACCCAGTGCACGAAGCTCCCGCTTCAAATATATGACATAATAATTATTTATCCTTATATATAACATATGATATATATATATAATTATAAATTTTGCACATGTCCCCCACATGCCGTGCCCTACCTTTTTTTAAAAATTTGTGTCTACATGTCCTTGTCTGTGCTTCTTAGTTAAAAACTAAAGACCGAAATAAATTCATGTATCTAAAGAGAGCAAGCAGATTGTGTTGTACTCCACCTTAGTACGAGTTCTTGTGGAATTGGTGCAAGCCTGCTTGCTCTGCATTTCTTTCGGCAATCCCTCTGATTGAACTTGCTCCTTTGAGCAGTTCAAAACGTCTACATTTTGAGTCATATCAGCTTCAGACAACACAACCGCGGTGGGAACAGCATTTGGGCATGCCAATTCCTTCTCTGGGTGAGCAGGCCGCATAGAGTTGTTTGTCAAATCAATCCCAAATAATCGACAACCAGTAGGAGTCTCAGATTTTTTCCCCCTCTCCACCAGATCGAGTGTTGCACTACTGTTTGGCCTTGACGAGCCATGAGAGGTATAATCAGAAAGAATAGATCGAGCTGCTGCATTTTTGTAGTCTCCTATTGAGTCTCGTAACAGATTTTGAGAACCATTTCCAAGTGGAGGAGACCAAATGCCATCTGCCCAAGCCCTTGAGCTACAACAGCTACCACTATTATTGAGATTGCTATTAAGGTTTATTTGCTTCGGAGGCCATATGCTTTCATTGCTTTGGACATCAGTTGTACTACCTAAGTGGCTGAATTCAAGGGACGTGGCTGATCCAGGATACCAGAAAGCAGAAGCCGCTGAATTGGTAGTATTTTCTAAAATTACAAATGCAAATCAATAAATCCTCAAACTCAGCATTGGTTCACTTAAAAAACCCATTTGCAATAAGTCAGATATCATACCAGTAACTGGAAGATCAATAGGTCGGGGCCTCTTGCTTTTCATTGCTGGTGGAGAAAGGTTTATCGAAGCAGAAGCTACGAAAGGTTCTATCTCCCACGGTGAAACCTTTTCTGGCCTATGTATGGTTGCTGGTTCATCCCACTGGATCTAAAAAAGGATATTGTTGGGGAACAAGGATCAAAAACAAGGCAATAAACAAGTCACTATTCAAATAAACCAATCACAATTCACAAATAATTTCCACCTTCAATGACCGCCATTTAGACTCTGGCCACTGGTGTGATATCTCCCCAACCCCAACTATAGTGCCTGTGAACCTGGAAAAAAACAAAACAAAACAAACAGGAATTATAGATCAAGAAGCCAACTCTTACCAGAAATCTCTCCACATACATAACAAGAAAATTACAAATACCTTCTCTCAGGAGAATCTTCTCCTTCAAATCTCATCTTGAATCGCATGCCAACTGAGAACCCATTTTTTCCAGCCTCTAGATATTTGTTCAACCCAATGATAAACTGGCTTGTCCTGGTCATTTAGCATGGAGCATAAGAAAAATAATGCTAAAATATATCATCAAGAACGCACCAATAGATATCATCTTGAGAGGGAGGGGATTGAACCTTGGTTTGTAGTAGACAACAAATAGGGTTTGTGTAGTAATGGCATGAGATGCAGTGGCAAGCACTCCTAGATGCATGCTCTGGCTGGATATCACTGACGGTGGCATAGGGGTCTGCTGCCGAGCAAGTCGGCGAACCCCAACTCGAAGTTCCCCACTATCACCTCTGCATAATAGGCAATCATTGATTAAAAACAAAGAAGCTCAATCCCAATAGTACAAGAAAAGAATTTTTAAAAATTACAAATAAATAAAATAAAAATCAAGTCTCGAATACCTCAGGAAAACAAAAGCATCCCCTGCAACTAATCTTTTGGAAGTCACAAAAGTACTCCAGCCTGTCGTAAGCAAATGTCTTCGAGGTTGACCTGATATCATCAATTTATGCAAAGGAAAAGAAATATAGATTTCACCTCTCAGTATGTTATCTATAGACTATACCTGAATTAAACGACAACATGGCAAAAAGGCACGAAGCAAATGGCAAGAAGGGTGGGACTTGCCTCTGAATATATGCTTAAATCGCCACTCATACCCATGAAGATCTTTGGCAACCAAATCCTGGGTTGGGGTTGACTGGGTCATGTCCTGAAGGATATGAAAAGGCAACTCAAATGTTTGAATAATTTAGCTGGGTAAAGAAGAGAGAAGAGACCGTTATCATCCCCAATCGTTTGAAAAATAGAGAGAGAAAAAGAAAAAAGAACAAAAAAAGGTTTATTACGTGATTAAGGAGAAATCAAAACCACTTGTCATGAGAATTTAGAGACAAAACTAACAATCACCAAGAGATTATAAAAAGGTAACTTTTCTTTTCTCCCCAAATCACCTAATCCAAACAATTGTGAGTAATCAAAACCCCACTGTAACAGTACTAATTACAACCAATTTCCCATATATATTAGGCCTACTTTGCAATTTCTTGAAACTATAACATCAACTTAATTTCAATTTTGTTTTTTCTTTTCCTCAGATAACTAACAGAACAGAGGGAAATGAAAATGAGAGAAATTACCAATTGTGGCAGGCATTCGTTGGCATGCTTCCGAAGAACAGAAAACCCTCCATGGGTGCTAGTATCAGATGCCGTTAAAATTTTACAGAAAGAATGAACAGTCTGTCTCGGTTGCTCAGGCGGGCTCGGATCAGGACTTGTAGGTTCAGATTGCTATTATCATCACCATAAAACATTCACACACACAAAATTACTTTAAAAACCCAATTTCCCCAATATTGCAAGGCATAAAAATAAATGATTTAACAGTAATAAGCTCACATCTGCTTCTGGGTGTAAAGTGATCTGTGCATAGACTTCATCTGTTTCTGGCTCTGCCTATTAGTTTGAATCAGGACAAATACAGGTAGTAAAAAGGAAAGCAATTCCATTCATAAATTCAAACAAAGCAGAGAAACAAAACTTTCTTAAAATCAAAGATCAACGAATTCAGAAACGGAGTAGTACCATTAAATGTATGTTCACAACGCGACAAAGGATCTTAGATGGAAGATTAAACTGTGGGATTTGTTGATTAAGTTCTTCATTTGTTGATGCCTCTAACTGCAAACCCAATAGTTTATTACCCAAATCACAAGAAAACTAGAGATAGAAAATGAAGAGACAGAGAGAGAGTTGCATACTTGTTCCATGTGACCTTGTGGGAAGTAGAAGACCCTCTCTCCAGGTCGAGGAACATCAACCAGAGGGCCTGCACATGCCTTCCATAGCTCCGTATACAGATCATGACTTCTCAAACCTATCCATGAAAAAAAATATCGAAAACAAAAAAGAAAATATAAGGATCAGCATCAAATCTTAGTCCGTTTTGCCGAGAAAGTGAAGGGAAACAGAACACAACAAGAGTTGAAAACTTCAGTTGCGAGGCTGAACAGCAGAGCACGTAAAATTACAATTTTTCCCCCCCTTTCCACTTCAACTTTCTCAACAACCAAACAGCAGATTTTAGCACAGTATTTTGCCAGAAAAACACAACAATTCCGGGAAAAAACCACAAATCCAGCATCTCCTCACCTGTATCATGACGTTCCCCTCTGAAATTATCCACATGCGCCATTAAAATAGCTGAACCAAAGCTCACAATCTATAGAGAGAGAGAGAGAGAGAGAGAGGGAGTAGAGAGAGAGAAAGCAAAAAACGACTAATGTAGCTTCAGAAACCTTGTTCACGAACTTCAACCTACCCCATTTATAATCATCATCATCATCTTCGAAGCCGTTATCTAAACAATAATAATCACAGAAAACCCTTTTGATTTTTGTATATAATACACACTTGGTAACAGTCTCTCTATGTAACCGATTTCAATCGATTATTGACGATTGTCTTTCTCTCTCTCTCTTATCAGTTACAAAACCGCTCCAACTTTGTCTTCTCAGTAACAAAACCGCCCTTTTTTTAGCCCAAACACTGCTTTTCCTCCAACATCTCCATCACCTGAATCGACGTTACCAAATCCCAAAACCGCTTTCCAAGCCTCCTCTCTCCTCTCTCTTTCTTTTCTCTCTATATAGGCCTGTCACACCCTCTCTCTCTCTCGAGTTTCTCTCTCTATATAGGCGTTTCTCTTTCTCTCTCTAAAGTAGAGTTTAACTGTGGTTAGGTTTAGGGGGGAAGTAAGGGTTGTCCGTACGAGAGTAAACGACAGTCGTCTGATAACGGCGGCTGGCATTTATGAGAGAATATAATGCCATCCAAACAGAAAAAATAGTAGTAGAAAATGACGTAAAAACATCAGTGAATGGTATAAACCTCTAGACTAGAAATTCTAAACACATTTCTAAGGTGGAAAAAAAATATATATAAATAAATAAATAGATACAATATTGATAAAGATAGTGGGTGAGATCTACTGTCACGTCACTAGTAACGCCTCTAATTAAATGTCCCAAATATTTTTGGTAAAAACATTAATTAAGATCATTTTTTTGTTTTCAAAACTGCATCGCTAGAACGTTTTTTTTTTATTATTTATTTTTATCAATTCTATAAATATATAAAAAATTTGAAATGATATTTAGGTCAGTTTTGCATCTACTAAATAATATAAAAAGTCACTATCCTATTTAAGTCACATCATCTCATTTAAGCCTCTGTTTGGGAAGCCAAAAAGCCAGGCTTTTTGGCTATTTTAGCCACAAAAGACAAAATAGGCTTTTTTAACCACAAAAAACAAAACATCACATCCAACCCATAATCATTACACTCCTCTCTCACAAAAAAATTCAAAAAAGTCAAAAAGCCAAAAAGCCCTTCCCAAACCAAACTTTTAAGCCCAGGCTAAAATAGCCAAAAAAGCCAAAAAGCCAACCCACTTCCCAAACGGAGGTTAAATCACATCACCTCTCTAACACATCACATCAAACACAACCCAAACCCAACCCATATAAGCCAATAAGTCAAAAAGTCAAAAAGTGCACTTTTTTAGAATATCCCAAACCAACCCTTATTTTGATTATATGATAAGTTTTATACTAATATTAATAAATAAAATTTTACAAAAATTGGTAAAAATTTATTTTAAGATGAAACACTAATAAATTTTAAATAGTAATGTTATGAATTATTTGGTTTTTTTTTTTTCCTTATAAATCCAAAGGTTTCATTATAGTATGAATTATATAAATGGTCAATTATAAACGTACGTATATTATGTGTTGAAGGACAAATGTAAGTTTACGTATAATATTAAAATTACAAAATGTAACATTTCAAAAAAAAAAATTTGCTTCCTGTATTTTTCCAAAC
This sequence comes from Camellia granthamiana, assembly GCA_036172215.1. Lineage (NCBI taxonomy): Eukaryota > Viridiplantae > Streptophyta > Magnoliopsida > Ericales > Theaceae > Camellia > Camellia granthamiana. The sequence continues at coordinate 103,411,561 of CM069904.1, read as the reverse complement.
ATAACATTCCAAAAATGTAACATTCTAATGTAATACACTAAAGTCATGTTTGATTCACAAAACTAATAGTGAAGTATTAATAATCCTACTAAATTAGTGTGGTATTCACTATCCAATTGGATTAATATCCATTGGATTAATAATCTCACCCATTGTAATGACCCCAAAATGTATGGCGTAATTATCAGTAATTACTTATGTGTTTATATGAATTAATTGAAGCATATCTGTTTGAATTAGAAGAATATCTGTTGAGATGACAACTTGGGAACTGAAATTGATGACCGTAATGGGTTCAGAAAACGAAATTGAGCACGCCTATGTGATACCGGGAATTTTTAGAACTATTTGGGAAAATAAATTGAGAACTGAATTTCGTCTGAATCGCTAAGTCTTGTTTGGCTCAAGATTATGGTACAATCTATTTATATGCTATATATATGATTATAGATAAGGCTTGACCCATTGTTGACTCAACAAGAGAAGAAAAATCTGGAGGAAAAAGAGAGAGAGAGAGAGAGAGAGAGAGTTCGGGAGAAAGGGGAAAAAGCAAGGGAAGAAGGTAGAGAAAAGGGGGAAATTAAGCTTAACTAGCTCAAATTGATTACTCAAGGTAAGGATCTCCGTCTATTTTCTTGAAATAAGGTAGAATCATCAATGATCTTATGATATGTAAATGAATTGAAAGGGAAATCATGTGAAATTTGAACATGCATGGCATGAATTTATGATTATTTGGCATATTTGAGAAAGAACCTCCATGGATGTTTAGAAATGAAGCTTTTATGTGCAAGTTCATGGTTTTCTAACTTAACTCATGGGTTGATCTTATGTATGATGCAATTGGGTTTGAATTGAAGTTGTACTGTTTCATTTATGTTGTTGATCAAGTGTTTTGAGCCTTGGTTTCATAAGATTGGAAGTGGTTTTGGCAAAGGAGAGATTGAAGCTTGGAAAAAGAACCCAGAATTTCCGATTTTGCCTGGTCCGCTCGAGCGGCGGGAAGCCCGCTCGAGCGGGAAAATCAGCCTCCCAGCAGTTTAGAAGATCGTATGGGCCGCTCGAGCGGCCAAAGTGGCGCTCGAGCGGAGGACCTATTTTCAGGAAATTTTGGGAAGTTGAATTGCATGATTTTCACATGTTATTTGCATTATTTGGCATCTCATGAACATGAAATTACATAAGGGAAGAATAGAATGTCATGAATTACATGATTTAATGATAATGTGTATTGAAGGAATTGTGTTATAATGTTGATAATTGCAGGTCAAGAGACGAAGACCGTGCAACCGGTTTTGGAAACCCACTGTGAGTAACATTTCTGTAAAGATATATTAGTATGATCTATGTTTAAAAGTGCTACGTTATGTTATGGTTTTGGAATGATAAATGTTTTCTGTGAACGAATGTCCAGTTTGCGAATCTAGTATGGCATCCATAGATAGTCCTAAGTGGACCAGTTTACGAGATCTCGGTATGTGTTTAATCGATGTCCGGGACCGGTTACTCCAGTCGTTGGACGACAAATGTTATGTTATGTTCTATGGAGTATGCCATTATGTATGTTCTGATATGAGATGATTATGTTTATGAATGATTTATTTTACGGACATATGAAATGTGGAATTCGTTCACTACCTCTTTACTTTAATGTTACTTGCTGAGCTTTAGCTCATTGTTTGTATTTATGTATTTATAGGTGAGCACTCTGGGAGTCAAGCCTAGGCGAAGTCTTGGTCGAGCCGCCGTTTTGAAGCCTACCCGGTGTTTTGATGCCTCCGAGCTGGGGCTAGGCCTGGAAGGCCGTTTTGCGAGTCATGTTTGGTTGTATCTGTGGCTTCTGCCTATATGATATATATGATCTTTTGATACATGTTATGTAAAGATAGTGGATAAATTAACATTTTTGGCATGTAAATGTATGTTCATATAAATGCACAGCTCTTTGGACTATAGTGTTTTGTTTTCGCTTCCGCGAGCCCCGAATATTTATGTTTTGTTCAGGAAGGCCTGTGGTAATCTAGGATTACTGGCCGGTTACGATGCCAAACTTTTAGGGGCGGGTTTGGGTCGTGACACCCATATCCTATTACTAATAATCCTACAAATTTGTTGGATTAATTATTCATTAGATTAATAACCTAAACCAAAATGTTAAAATAAACATAGGATAATTGGACCCATGGATTAATAGTCTCAATCACATGCTCTAATTCACCCAATCAAACATGCCCTAAAAAAAACTCTTTAGTGTATTCCCAAATATAATACTCCAATCAATATAACATACAAAAATTATTTAGTGTATTTTTTCCAAATGTAACACTCCAATATAATATACTAAAAAGCTCCTTAGTATACTTTTCTTAAACATAACAATGTAACATTTCAAAAACATTATTTAGTGTATTTTTTTCAAAGGTAATACTCCAATCAATGTAACACACAAAAATTTCTTAGTGTATTTTTTTTTCCAAATGTAACATACAAAAACTCTTTAGTACACTTTTTTTCCTAAACTTAATACTTCAATCAATGTACACTCAAAAACTCTTTAGTGTAATTTTTTCAAACGTAACATTTTAATATAACAAACTAAAACAAATTTTAATGTATTTTTTTCAAATATAAACATAAACGTAAACGTAACATTCCCAAAAAAAAAAAATTCTTAGTGTATTTTTTTTTAAATATAACACTCTATAACACATAAAAATGTCTTAGTATATTTTTTATAAACGTAATACTTTAACATAACACTCCAATATAACACCAAGAAACCACACTAACAGAAATGTAAATTTTTACGCTTAACTACCAACACATCATCCATCAATTTCTCCAAAAATAATTTTTCACACCTTACTTTTCCATTCCCATCCCGAAAATGAATTAGAAAATTAGAAAAATAAATCACAAAAAAAATTCACTTAAACTCAAATTACACCAAATCAAATAAATATAACTTTCCAAAACAAAAATGATTAATTAGTTTATAAAAAAACTCTTAATACTAAATGGATCAATATTCCTTTATATGAGATTTATGGATAAATTTACTTTCATTTTATAAGTGTATATAAATTTAATGATTAATTTATTTTGATTATAAAAACATGATTAATAAAATATATTAAAAAGAAATACTATGATTAATAAAATATGAAAAACGCTTGGGACCTCTAATTAGAGGTACCACTAGTGATGTGGCAGTGGGTTCCACCCACTGCCACATCAGTGCTGTGTTTTGGTTTTTTTTTTTTTTTGCCTTTTCCACCTCATTAGAGATTTGTTTAGAGCCTCTAAATTAGAGGTCTCTAGCATTGTTGATAAAATATATTAAAAAGAAATACAAATTAGTATTTTAAATGATATTTTTTGTATGCTTACGCAATAATTGGAGCCGCCGGCCTGAGATTTTTGAGACCCATCCTTTCATGTATGAATAAATAAATAAATATATATATATATATATAATTGGGCGTTGCTTCCGACCCCCAGTGGCACCCCAGTCACGTGTCAGCCTCTCATTGGCTGAAAAAAAAAAAATTAATTAATTAATTTTTGGGCCAATCACAGCCGACCCCCAGCACCCCCACTGGGGGTCCGAAGCATTTTCCTATAAAATTTACCCTAGATTTATATAATATAAATTTAAAGTTAATGTAATAAGAGCCATGCCCATAATGAATGAGATCTATACATGTATTTTTTTGATATAATTTTTGAAAGAGAAACATTTTTTTTATTTATTAAATTTGAATTTCATGAAAATTTTAAAAAGTAAAACATTGAGGATAATTTGTTTTCATCAAATTTGATGAAAAGATAAATTTGAGATATGAAAATAATTTTTAGAAAGATTTTGATGATATTAATGAAAGAGTTGGAGTAGTTTACACCAAATTAAGTTTTTTTTCTCAAGTTTATAATCAAATTAGATGAAAAAAGTAATAAAAAAATTAGAAATATTCTAAAGACCTTTAATTTAGATTGTGAAATTACATTAGTTGATTTGGGCCTTTATTTTTAAACTTACTAACGCGATAAATGTTAAAATTATGTGGAGTCCTTTGTATGAATAATATGGTATTTCAAATCGTTATTGTCGTTTTGAGAATAAAAAAATAAAAAAAAATTAAGAAAAAGAGTTTGGGCATTTACCTCAAAATTTTCAAATTTGAATTTATTGCTAGAGTGCCATAAATATTTATAAAATGCTCTTGTTAGGACAATAATAATATTAAGATAGTTTTTATTGAAATTAATTTTGGTTTTTACTTATTTTCAAGATTTTATTTTAATCCATTTTCAATATTAAGCAAGCACAATTTAGCATTTGCCTCTATAAAATTTGTTAGTATGTATTTTATTACTTTTCATTTATACATAAGAGTTTTTAACTAATAAAAAATGTATTGTTAAAAAAATTAGACTTTTAGTTTCATGAGTTTTTTTTTAAATCTTCTACAAAAAAAATAATTTAGAGAATTGATTCACTTTTCAAACAATTTGAAAAACTAATCTATTTTCTGAAATTGCATTTTAAAAATGTAATTTTAAATTGAAATCGCTTTTTCAGCATGCAATTTAAATTTGTATTCGCATGTTGAAAATTATGATGATATGGATGTCACTACGATATATTATATTTTCAATTTAAAATTACATTTTTAAAAGGCAATTTTAAAAAATAAGTTAATTTCTCAAATAATTTAAAAAGTGAGTCAGTTTTCTAAATTATTTTTTTTTAGAATATTAAAAAAAAAAACTCTTAGTTTCATCATCCTTACAAAATTATCCAAAATATTATCAAAAATTAATGATAGCAACTAGGGATAGCAATTTAAAACCGGCCCGACGGGGACCCGGCCCCCCGTCCCCGATAGAAGTGGTTTTTCTTCGAAAAATACTCCCCACGGGCCGGGGATGGTATTTGAAATTGAATCCTCGATTAGTTTGGGGTCGGGGACAGGGATAGATTTCACAGTCCCGGACCCGGCCCGTCCCCGGCCCCGATTCTCCCCGAAATGAAATTACCATAATATCCTTCTATTCATTCATATATATATAACCCCCCCTATGTTTGTTTTCTCCTCCAGTCTGTCTCTCTCTTTCTTCCCTCTACTCTCTCTTCTCTTCGCAGGCAACTCTCTCTCACTCACTCTGCTCTCTACAGTTAGCAACAGCTCTCTCTCAATCTCTTTTCTCCACAGTGGCGACGGCTCTCTCTCACTCACTCTTCTCTTTGCAGTGGCGACAGAGTCGTCTCATCCTCCATGGTAGTACGCACACCCTCGCCTCCTCCTCCGTCACCTCATCTTCCTCAGTGCCACCGCCGAGCCTTCATACTCCGGCTTCGGTTTTCGCTACGGCAGATCTGAGCAGATCCCGCCACCGTCGACTCCCTTGTTCTTACATCTTACATCTCAGATCTGTGTTACATGTATGTCTCTGTGTTACTGTGTGTATGTATACATGTATGTCTGTGTGTTACATGTACGTGTCTCTATTTGTGTTTATTTATTTCTTTCTTTTTCTTTTCTTTTTTTGTTGATGATGTTGCCGTTAATGATGTTGTTGTTGATGAAAATGATGTTGTTGTTGATGATTTATTATTGAGAGAGAAAGCTAAATACAGAGAGAGAGCTGCGGGGATTTTCCGGAGTCAGGGAAATCCAATCCTCGTTAGGGGGTAAGGAGTGGGGGGTGAATGGTTTCTCGTCGGGGATCGGGGACGGGGACAGGGAATTTTGTAGCTTCGGGAATCGGAGATGGGGAGGGTGATCCCAGCTCCGCCCCGCCCCCGCCCCGTTATCATTCCTAATAACAACACATGAGTTTCATTTATTATTATTTTATTTTATTTTTTATTTTTTAAATTATAGTCAAAACTCACACGTGAATATATATAAGGAATATAATAATGAAATTGGTGTTATTATTTTATCTGTAATACGATATGAAAAATTAATGTAAAGAACAAAAATATTTTAACGTATTTATCTATACTATTATGAAGTAAATACCAAATAAAAAAATTAGATGAATTTGACGAGTAAGATTCATACTTTGGACTTAAATGAAGAGGCTCTTAAATATTTTATTTTATTTTTACTTATTTGAACTATATATAATACTGCTCGTTATTTTTTATGAATTACTCCACCTAATATTTTTTCACACAAATTCGACAAATAAATTTTTGAGTAGTTTTTTTTTGGATTTGGGTGAGCTGCGAAAGATTGAGAGTAGCTAGCTCAACGGCAACTGTTAAAGTTAACGGCGTTACAACGGCGTCATCTGCCGTTACCTTCGTCTGTCTGCATTGTGGCAGGCAGCAAGCCTATGTTGGCACTTGGCTCCGGGTGAACCCGGCAAAGCTATTCGTTATGTTTTCCCGCGAATTAAATTTTTTTTTTGTCGTGGGGTTGCTTTCATGCCCTTGAAAATAGACATAATTACAGAAGTTGCCCCTCTGTGTTGGGGGCCACCTGAACCTTTTCCGTAAATTTTCAGGGGTACTGTTAGTACGCGCCTCTCACAGGGAGAGTTCCCCAACACTCCAATTACAAATCTAGTGAAAATATCAAAATTTGAGATAAATTATAAATATATTATTTAAAATTTAATTAAAGTATAAATTATTTCTTGTAATTTTAAAAATTACATTTTACTTTTGAGATTTCTAAGTTTATAACAAATCATTCATTTTATTAATAAATTATCGAGTAAATTAATAGTTTTGAATCGTGTTATAAATATGTTTCAATTAATAACTTAGGTAATTTTATTATTATATAGAAGAGCAATTATGAATTTCTTTTTTTAGTTAATTTTGTTAAATAAAATTTTTTAACAAGGGAGTATTTGTAATTTTTCAAACTATAGAGACAATCTGTACTCTAAGTAAATCTCAGGAGATGTATTTGTAATATATCCCAAAATTTATATGGTAAATTATAAATATATTTTTTAAGATTTATTTAAAAGGAAGAGGATTTCCTTCGGTATAGATTTTGGATTAAATGGCGTTGTTTGGGTCCGTGAGACCCATTACGAGTTCCGTTTTGATTGATCTGAATCATTTATTTTTTGGGCACTTCGTATATTTTATTCATAAAAAAAATTAAGTCAATTCAATAACTATAATTTGTTCAATTTTTCATTAAAAAAATAAACAACAATTGTGTTTTCAAAAATAAATAATACATTTTTTTAGTAACAAACTCAATAAATTGAATGAGTTATAGTTATCAGATCGACCTAATTTTTTTTTTTTTTGACGAAATAGACAAGTACCCGGCAAAATGAACAAATTCAAATCATCAAAATGGGGCCCACATGGCCCCAAAATAGCACCGTCCAGTCCAAAATTTAGACTGGCTGGGATCCTAATCCTATTTAAAATATAAATTATTTTTTGGAATTTGAAAAATTATAAATATCATTTTGTCAGAGTTTTTTTTATTAACATAATTAATTGAAAAAATTAAAATTTTAATTGTTCTCCTATACAATAACAAAATAACTTGAATTATTAATTGAAATAAATTTATAACATCATTAAAAACTATTAATTCACTTTATTGATTTATTAATAAAATGAGCATTTGTTATGAAATTAAAATTTTCAATGGATAAAATGTAATTTCTAAAATTATAGAGGGCAAATCGTATTTTGCTTTCGTTTGGGATGTGTGTTGATTTTTTTGTTATTTTTGTTTGAGGCTAAAAAGCCTCGTTTGGAATGGATTATTTGACTTTTTTGACTTCTGCGAGAGAAAAATTGAAATGATTATAATTTGAATGTGACATTTTATCTTATTATTTTTTAGCCTATTTTATCTTTTTGTGACTATTTTAACCCAAACCTTTTATGCCAAACAAAACCTTTAAGAAAACTTAAGAAAGTGTATTTATAATTTTAAATAAAGAAAATTAATTAGTAAAATTTATAAAATATAAATAAGAGCTCGTTTGAAAAATAATTATTTTAATTAATTTTTTTATAAAAAAATATGTAAAAAATAAAAAACATAATATAAATAAATATTTTTTAAAACTATTTTAACCAAAAAAATCACCACCCAAATAGCATAAGTACATGTAGGGAACTTTTGTTATCGAGTAGCCTTCCAAAACTATATAAGATGTCCAGTTACGCGTTGTTTGGAAATTTTGAGTTTTACAAAATTTAAAAGTAACTATGAATTATTAAATTATTTTTTAATTTTTATAAGATTTTTTTATAAAAAAAATTAAAAAGTTAATTACTAAACAACTCCCTGTATTTTTCTTATATATTTTTACATATTTCTTTCGTGGGATATTGGTGTTGTTTGATGCAATTTATAATAAATTAAAGACGAATTACACTAACAGTCTTTGTAGTTGGGAACTTATGTCACTTTGGTCCCTAATTTTTGAATTGCGATACATTTAACCTTAAATTTTGAATCTCGTTCTAAAGAATGACAATTGAAGATATTGTTAATTTATTTCAAAGGCAAAATCATCAATTTGATAAAATATAAACTAGGTTGACAAAAATAAATGTCAAAAAAATATTTTTAAAATTATTCCTACTCACCAAAGATAAAATTATATAAAAATAATAAATCTTTTACATCTTTATTTTTTTTACCAAATTAATTTTTAGTATGTATTTAGGTGATGATCATCTAATGTATGGTTATTTTTGTTAATATTTTTTAATAATTATCACGTAATAGATGATTGTATTTGTTATTAATAGATATTTTTGGATAGCTATCATGTAATGGATTGTTATTAGGGTTTTAATGTATAATCAATATATTTAATATATTAAATATTTTTAATTTTGGATTTTTTGATTTAATGAATTGGTTTAATAATGCTATCAAAATTGTCACCATATTTGACTTTTAAAAAAATAAAATCTAATTTAACGAAAATAAATATCAAAAAGATATATTTCTATCCTCCCAAAACATAAAATTATATAAAAATAATGTACTTTTAGTTTTTTTTTTTCACCGATTTAATTTTTAATTTCTTAGAAAAAATTTCTAAAAATAAATTCTAATAACCAAACTAAACGAAACTTTATAACCAAAAACGTTCCAACATCATTCATAAAAAAAAAAAAAAAAAAAAAAAAAAAGCCATAAATAATATATGTTAACCAACATAAAATAAGTTGTATGACGATTTTGCGCTTCAAATGGAGCAACATTGTCTTCAATTGTCTTTATTTGAATCGATATTCAAAATTCAGAATCAAATGTATTACAATTGAAAGGTCAATGACCAAAATGATACAAATCCTAAACTATAGGGACTGTTAGTATAATTCGTCCATAAATTAAAGCTAACAATCTAAAAGTAGAAGTCAAAAGCACATCGTACTTTACACATTAATTTTTTTCAACTTATTTAAATTATTTTTGTCTAATAAGATATAAGCAGAAATTGCATCAAACTGCCTAGCACAAAATTCCAAAATACAAAAATCTATAACCATCTAAAATAAACGGTACCAAACAACACCATTGTATGACAGTATACTCAATCAATAATCTTTTTTTGTTTTTTTCATTTATTTATATTTTAGTATTTTGATCCATGTAAGTATATAATTCCATACTATTGAATAAGCCTACCTCCACCGGCAGAATTTATAAAATGAATGATTCTCACTTTATATTCAAATATGGTTTTTTTATTTCTACATATTTTCTGTTTATATAATATTTCTCAAAAAGACTAAAGCATTTGATAGTTTTCGTCTTTATTTTTTCCCTCAAAATAAAATTGGTACTTAAAATTTGCTAGGAAAATCGATTTTGATTTTTTTTTTCTTTCTAAAAATAGCTCATTTTTAGGAAATACTTTTTTATAATTTTTAAAAATTACTCTCACACAAAACTTAAAATAATTGATATTTTGCTTCCAAAAATATAAAAATTTAAAACAAAAAATTAAAAATTAAAATTTTTGCCAAATATGTATGTTATACACTCACTGAGTCATCTTTGTGTTTAAATGTACTAATCATTCAAATCTTTGAATTAAAAAAAAAAAAAAAATAAGATATATAATATGAGACTTTCAACACGCAAACTAAGACATAAAATCGGAGGAAAGGAATACTTCATAAAATGCTAGAGCATGTCAAAGTCTTCTTATTGTGAGTCTTATTTTAGTCTTTTAATTTTGAAAAATTAAATCTTTAATCAATCAAAATAATTGATGGGTAGTGGAGGAGGATTCTCCACTTCTTGTATAAAAAACCTCTACGAGGAGGACAAATAAAAATAATAATTAAAAGTATAGATTGACAATGAAGTAATTAATTATCACAAACTTTGTTTAAACTAAATTAAGACTAAATAGAATACCAACAAAGAAGAGAACTAACATTTTATGATCTCCAAGTGGTGGTGGGTAATCCCATACTCTTTTTCCATGAAATCTCTTGGTATCAATTGGGAAGTAGCATCCAATATCCACCAACAAAGGATATGTTTCTTTGTGTAATCTTCTAGTTCTTAAGCATTCCACCTATCTTTAATAATTTTATGCATAAATGTTAGTGTTAGGTGCACATAAAAAAGAGAGGGTGTATGATATTCACATATGTGCGACTACGAATTAATTTTTCCTCTTTTTTTTTTTTTTAAATATATTTTTTTTGGTATTAGTAACATTATTATTTACTATATGACTTCATTTGGTGGAGGCTTACAAGTCAGGATAATGGTTTAGAAGGTCCATTTTGGTTTTAAAAAAAGTCTTAAATCATTTGGCAAACCTAATTCCCTCTAAGCAAACTTCAATTGTTAAAAAATTAAAAAAAAATTAAAAAATAGAAGAAAAAAAAACTAAGAATGTATCAAACAAATTAATTTTTTGTAGATTTTATTTTATTTTTATTCAATAAAACTAGCTCCCAAATGAAGCCAATGGCATCTATATATCATGCCATGCAGTTTCTACAAAACCATGTTTATTTATCGAATGCATTAACTTAATTTAATTGCTTGACTGTTTTTTTTTTTTTTTTTTTTTTTTTTTTTTTTTGTTGTTTTGGTGTTTATGTTGTTGGAATGATAGCATTTTTCATAGTGTAAATTACCAATAGGACTTATTACCCATTAAGCCATTTTGATAAATTTATCAATAGGACCTATAAGTAAATAAGTCTAGTTAATATGGCTGATTGCTAAGTGCCCCTATTTCATATGCATATGCACATATCATAAAATAAAGTGTATATTTCACTATAATTTCTTTTTTTCCAATTAAGAAAGAATTTAACTCATTGAGAGATTTATTTGTTTATGACTTAAAAATATATATATTTCAAATCCTATTTCAAAAAATTAACTTTTTGATTTTTTATTTTTTTTCAATTGAAAAAGACAACTAAATGGATAACTTGAAAAGTTTTAACTAAACATCTCAACTTTTCAAACTACAAAAATCAAGCATATTAGAACTTTATCTGGATTTCATGTCCGACTTATATATGTTATGCATGTTGCAAGCATTACAAATAATCAATTTTTATTTTGTAGGAAAGAGCTACAAATACAATTTTTGCCATATGGAACTACTATGATTGATTTTTTTATTTTTTATTTTTGGAAAGTTAAAAAAAATTATAAAGATTGAAAAAATATACATCATATGATGGGCTCTCCGAAGTTAATACATTTAAAGTGAAAGTTATTTAGACCGATAGAGTCATTCATGGCAAGTCAACAGTAACATGTTTATAATCAATCAAGACTAAAAAGGAGAGGGAAAAAAAAGACCATTGATGTGAGGGTCAGTCAAAAATAATAATATTCATGTCCAGTAACATTCATTTGTCAAGATCAAACACTCAGTCATTTCTAGCAAAGAATTGTATTATACAATCTCTATTCACGATGTAACAATTTGATTGGCTAATTATTTTACATGTTTTTAAGGATACGCAATACCGACCTAACATTGATCATAAAAATTTCTTCTAAAAATAATTTAAGCATCCCATAATGATTTTGAAATAAATGTGTAATTTTTGTGATTGCTTCACCCCTAATGGTGAGAGGCTCCAAGCGCAATCAACCAAACCACTACATTCAAACAGAGACCATTGAATATTGTATTTGGTTGCTGCATAATTGGTCCCAAGTATCCCCAATCCAATGAATTTCAAGAAATTAATTACAGATTCTAAGGAAAAGAGGCATCCAGCTCAGATAAAGTCCCTATCCAATGGTTGGTTGCAATATTCTTATAAAAATCCTTAAAAACAAACACAGTAACATAAAGTGATTGGTTGCAATATTGTAATGAGTGTAGCACTTATCAACAAAAATACATACAAAAGCTTGTTACATTTGGCTTTTAAACATAATTGGCCATAATGAGTTGATGTGGACATTAGCCATACATTTATGGAACATCTGTTTGATAACCTCACCTTTCATTACATTTTTCTTCTTCTTCGTCTATATGTAAAGCACTAGTTATTAAAATTTTTTTTTTTTTTTTTCCGCAGGATGTCAACAACTGATTTTATTTAGCTGACAACTCTTGTACATTTTTACTTCAGAGGCTAGGGATCAATATTTGTCTAGGTATTATGGGAATTCCTTGCTATATCAGTTGTTTATTTTATCTCATTTTTAGTTTTTTTCTTTTCCTTCTTCTTTTCTCTTTCTTTTTATGGTTGTTGGACTTTTAATTATGTATTATTAGAATATAATTATTTAATTTAATATAATGATTCTTGTATTTGTAATTAATATACTATCTAGTGGGGAAAAAAAAAAAAAAAAAGTCTGAGATGAATGTGATATTGATCTTATTTTGTTTAGAAATCCAGCTCTATGTATTGGACCACATTGTCAAAGTATTTAAATTAAAATAAAAAATAAAAAATTGGGGGTATTGTTTGCCACCCAAATACAATAAGAGGAGCACCCATCAAGATAATAAAGAGATTCTTAAAAGAAGTTGATGATAATATTCATGTCTAAAGAAGGAAAAAAAAAATTTAATAGTTGAAAGCACCAAATGGGTAAAAAAAAAAATTATCAAAAAGAATCCTTAGTAAAACCAAGTGGGTTAAAAATGATATTATCCTTAAGCTACTTGTAGGGACCTTTTGTCATGGAGAATATCAACATTCGACTTTGTTTGGAATGTGGATTAATTTTTTAGCTTTTTAATTTTTTGACTACTTTATTTTGGGGTTAACAAGTCTTATTTGGAATAGATTTTTTCATTTTTTTGACTTTTGTGAAAAAAAAAAAATAATTATGATTTGAATATAACATTTTATCTTATTGATTTTTTAATCTATTTTAAGCTCGTTTGGGAAGAAAAAGTCCTAGGTTTTTTGACTAAAATAGTCACAAAAAATAAAATAGACTTTTTAGTCCAATAAGACAAAACATTACATTTAACCCATAATTATTATATTTTTTTATTACAAAAGTCAAAAAAGTCAAAAAAATAATCCCAAACGAGGTTTTTTAGTCCCACGCTAAAAAAAGTTAAAAAGTCAACCCACATCCCAAACGAACCCATGTCTTTTTGTGACTAAAATAGTCCAAAAAAAACCCAAATAAATTATATGCCAAACGAAGAGTTTCTTACTTTCCCAATATCTTGCTTAACTATTAACATTTTGGAGAGGGAAAGAAAATTTTTAGCATGTAAAATACCAACAAATTAATCATAAATACACACTTTACAATATATATATATATAAGTATTTTGAGAAGTTGGTAAAAAGTTGACTTTTTAATTTTTTTTTAACTTATTTTATCTTTTTATAAGTAACAAATATGAGAAGTGATAGTGATTAAAAATAAATAAAAAATTAAAAACAGACCTTTTTTAGCCCTTCCCAAAAGACCCTAATAAGTAGAAAATACGGGTAGTACTGGTCCGATAGTCTGCTCATCCTAACCCACTTTTATAAGGATTAGGGATTGATTGGCTTTGTTTGGGGGTAGAATTAATTTAATAGTCTGATTTTTTGATTAATTAGGTTAAATTAGTTTTGTTTGAGAAGAATTTTTAGTTTTTTTATGTAGGGAGACTTATATATAGATTTTTAGCTATAGTTTAAAAAATCATATGTATAGACTTATTATCTAATAGATTTTATGATAATTAATGGTATTTTTTATCAAATATTATTAAAAGTCACTAGTTGTTAATTTTTAGGGAAAATTTGAAATTTTGGTCACATAAAATATCATTAAGGCCTCGTTTGGCAAGTGACTTTTTTAGTCAAAAAGTCACTAAAAAAATCAAAAAACCAACAACCTATACTAAAAAGTCAAAATTTCTTTTTTTCTATACTTTTTGCACATCTTTTCGTAAAAAATCAAAAAAGTCATCTCAAACATACTAATTTTTTTACATCATATTTTAGCTAAAAAGTCAAAAAGTTACTAAAAAAATCTATTCCCAAACGAGGCCTAATTAGAAGTTTTAGCTATGGTTTAAAAAATGGTCACAAAAAAATGTCTCTAATTTTTAATTTTCAATGACTGTTTGAAAAATTCGTTACAGAAAAACGTCACTAATTGTAAGTTTTAGTGACATTTATAAAACCATGATAAAAAAAGTTATTAATTGTTAATTTTTAGCGACATGTAAATAATCGTCACAAAAAATTATTTTTAACGACGATTTTATTAAAACTTATTTTTAATAAGACTTGATGGGAATTAAGTCCAACTATTATAACCCATTGGTAGTTTTTTTATTTACATGTGAAGATTTTAAGAAAAAAATAAAATGATTATAATTTGAATGTAATATTTTGTCTTATTAACTTATTTAACTTACTTTATTTTTTTTGTGTTTATTTAGGCAAAAAAAAAATTTGTTGTCAAACTCAAAAGAGTGTAGTAACTCCGTTTGGGAAGTGGGTTGGCTTTTTGGCTTTTTGGCTTTTTTGGCTTTTTTAGCCTGGGCTTAAAAGTTTGGTTTGGGAAGGGCTTTTTGGCTTTTTGGCTTTTTTGACTTTTTTTGTGAGAGAGGAGTGTAATGATTATGGGTTGAATGTGATGTTTTGTTTTTTGTGGCTAAAAAAGCCTATTTTGTCTTATATGGCTAATTTAGCCAAAAAGCCCCAAAAAAGCTCTTGCCAAACATAGGCTAATTTGGATACAATTTTCAACCCATTTATTGAATAAGTATGCGTATGAGAATATTTTCCATGGCCCAACTTGACTTGATTATTAAAATAAAATATAGTCAACATGTATATATAAATTGAAAAATATTTAAAATTCTTAAATTTTTTTTCTTAATTTGATTTATAATGATGTGACATGATAGATGTTAATTTTTAATTTATCATTCACTCAATTATATAAGATTCTATTACTTTGTCATATCATTAGAGTAAATTTAAGTATCTAAATTACGTGTCTCTAACGTTTCTCCATATAGGTTAATGTGTTATTTATAATTTACTTAGTTTATTTTTTAAATGATAAAATGCACTTAAATTCACCCCTGCCCCGCTCTTCTTTAACCTTCTCTGCCCTACCATTACCCTCTACCCTTCCCTACTTTAGTCACTCCCTCTCCGCCGTTGTAGTTACTAATGGTGTATAATTATTAAAACAAATTATAAATTATAATTTAACAAATTATAAATTATGATTTTAATCAGAAATTATTAATTTGTTTGATATAGTTATTGGATTATAGATTTAAATTGCTGAGTAGTGTTTGTTAAATAAGCTGTGAAGTAACTTTTTCAATTAAGTTTTATTTTTTATTATTCACTATTTGTCTACATTTCTCATAAAAAATAATAATAATATTTTATAGTCTATTTGGTTCTTTTTCTATTTTTTAAAAAAATAAAAAAATCTAAGAGTAACCGTGAATTAACATGTCCACAGCAGAAGCTGATAATTAGAAGTAAGGGGTGAACAGCTTCTCAGAATCAGTTTTTTTGACTTAAAATAAGTTTTAGAATCAGAAATTGTTTGAAATAAGTTTAACTAAACAGTCTAAAATAATTTTTTAAAAGTAAAAAATAATAAGTTGGCTCAAAAAAGCCCCACCAAACACTCCCAATAATAAGAGAGATGGCAGTGAGAAAGAAAAAGAGGGGGTGTTTATGACACAGAAAGATATTTATTGAAATTTTAAAATTTTAGAAATGCAGTGTTTGGTTAGAAGGTTTGGAAAGAAATTTTAAAAAAATAAGAAAACATAAAAAGAAAAGAGAAAATGTGTATAAAATTAGATAAAATATAATTATATTTTATTCATATTTCACTGATATTTTTTTTTCTTTTTAAATCTCTTTTCAAATTTATTAATTATCTTTTTATCTTTTTTGGGTCATATCAATTAATATTTCTTCTTTACTTTCCTATATATTTTTTTATAAAAAATTAAAAAATATACTTAATTAAAACATCTCAAATAACGTAAGAGATTCAAATAATCGTAGTGTTATGTTGAGGGATTAGGCTGTTGTGATGGTCATAGGAAAAGATGATTGGGATGTCATAGTGGCATGGGAAAGGTGTTGGGGCTAGGCATTCACAGTAATGGTAGTGGAAAAAGGGGGCTTAGGTGAGGGTTGGGGTGGCACTGACGATCCCTATGGACGGTTAGTCAACGTCTAATGTGAATGGGAAAGAAAGAGGAAGAGAGATGAGAGAAGAGGAAGTGGGAAGATAAAGAGAGATTGAGGTAACCAAAAAGAACAAAAGAGTAATTTTCACCATATTTTTAAAATTATTTTTGAACTTCTCACCCCTATTGTGATTATATTTTTTCTCCATTTTTTTTACCATTATTTATTTAATTTGTCATTTTTTAACAATTTCCCCTCAAAATATCGAAATATAAAAAATGTTTGAGAAAATAACAAAAACTATAACAAATACTAAAGAAAAAAATTTGAATAAAATATGCAAGTAAATAAGCAAAGTTATAATGAGGACCTCTCCTTTTAGAGGACCATCGTTGTGGCCAATATAATTTTAACAACAGCGCTACAGACCCCCAGTGGGGGTCGCGCCCCCAGTGACGTGGCGCGCCCCCACTGGCTGAAAGTTCAAAAAAAAAAAAAAAAAAAAAAAACAACTTTTTTTGGGCCAATCACAGACTGCCACCTCACTGGGGGTCGACCCCCAGTGGGGGTCCGAAGCAATTTTCTAATTTTAAATTGTAAATGAGCGCACGGATGAGAATATATATATATATATATTTAAAACATTGATTATGAAAAGCGTAGTGGTGGAGTGGGATCCAGATCACAATTGTAATTATGATTAATTAAACCTCAAATTGCCCTTGTATTAAGCTAATATGTTTCACTAATCTTAGACAACTAAACAACTTACTTCACATCAATAAGCCTCATTATCTCACATTATTAATTCATATTTACCCAATTACCCTTAGCCTCTACACTTTTATAATGTATCTGAATTTCAAAAATTTATAAAAGGGTACGACTTTAAATAGCAATATCAAAATATATGTATTGGAATAAGTGATTTGGTTATATATCGATTGCACCAATTAATATATTGACAAATATCAATATTAAAATTCTAAAACCTTATAAAGAGCATAATTTTAAGTTGTACAATCAAAATATGTATTGAAATAGGTGATACGGTCATATATTGGTCGACATCAAATACTATTAGTCGATATATTAATAAATATTGATACTGAAAGTCCAAAATCTTGATACTTGGTCGGATATTAAAACCCTAGTAGATGGGAGAAAAAATAAAAAATTATCTTCTACTTCATCAATTTTTCCTTGCACAAAATACTTGACGAATTTAAAATGCAAACACAGATTTAAATGTCATTAAAGGAATGATAAGGTTAATCTATAACTATATATAATTGTTTGTCTGCAAGCATCACACTGTGAATTGGTGGACTAAGATCAAAGTGGGAAATGAATCAATGATAGAGTGCATCATTATCATGTATATTGTGTAGATTAACTTTTTTTTAATCCCTTTTTACAGAATAATCCAAAAGATAAAGGGGACGGTATGTCTTAAGAACCAACTTGATTTAGGCTACAAAGAAGGATTTGATTCCTACTTTGCATCATTTTAACATTAAGCAACTTCTTTGACTCCCTTTTTTTCACAATATATATATAGATATATATATATATATATTACACCCTTTTTGATTTTTGAACCAACAAGTAAAAGAAAGAAATTGCTTAGTACAAAGCAGTTACAAGCATTTTCTAAAAGGAGAGACTCAAAATAAATTATGCCCCATTTGGCTGAAAATTATTAGATATTCCAAAATATGGTATGACATTTGTTTGGAATGTCCTAAATAAGTGTACTTTTTGATTTTTTAAATTAAAAAGTTGAGGAAAAAAATATGTTGTTTGGGATAACTTTTGACTTTTTTCGAAAAAATGTGTATTAAAAAATTGTATAAATTAGTATATAGGAGAAAATTGGGATATAATAGGTAGTACGGTGAGATGTCTTAAGGGGCAACGTGTGCAGAGTATAGGTTAGGAGATGGTTCCCTCCTTTTCGGGCATTGAATTGGACGGTGCTGTTCAGCCCGTGGGGGCCCACCACGGGTTCTATTTGCTAATCAGAACCATTCAATGTGTAGAACTCGTCGAGTACTATCTGCTTGTAAAACATCACGTTGATCGGATATCAATAGTTTTCTGATTGGATTAGTTTTTTTTTTTCATTCGTTAACTATAACACCATCCATTTTTTATATAAAACTGATTTGATCATATAGTTAGCGATATCCGATCAACGTGATTTTTCACAGGCATATAGTACTCGACGAGTTCTACACATTGAACAGTTCAGATTATCAAAACGGGACCCATGATGGGCCCCCACGGGGCCGAACAACACCATGTTGTTTGTACACCCCACTTGTGCAATTTTTTTTAAAAAAGTCAGTTCTATGTCTGTGGGGACGTCAGAGTTGTTTATAATAATTTTGTGTAAAATTAATTTTTTTATTTTTTTTGTGAATAGTGATAACTTTTTAATTGTTTAACTTTTTAGCTTTTTAAATTTTTTGAAATATGCCAAACCAACCCTTAATTGGTATTTTTAGCTTATAAAAAACTGCAACCCATATACGTGAGTTAGCATATCTCACTTATAAAAAATTTCACTACATAATTAGTTTTGCAACACTATGCATGTAATGGTTCAAGACTAATTAATAATTATCCAATTATACTAATTATTAAATATTCCCAAAATTCTATATGATGTTGTCTACGTTATATAAGCCATCCTTTTTCAATTACCTAACCAAAATGAATTAACATGTCAGCACTAATATGACATTTTACTACATGATTCATTTAGAACATCATATAAGTAATTTTACGTAATACGACAAGGTAACTGAATATATATATATATATTTTTTAATTTTTTGGGAGTAAGTTAATGCACATGCAATCATAAATTTCTTGGCCATTGGAGAGTAATTTCTTGGAAACATGTCATGGGAAACTCAATTATAATGATTGAATTGTGGATAAGAATGGCATGATTAGATGATAATATTTATTTAGTGTTGTTGCTATTAGGACACAGACATGGAAAAGGACAGACCAATCACCTTAAGATAATGTGAATTTTTCCTTCTTTGATTTTATTTTGTCCCAAACCAAGCATAATTTTGTGCCAACTGCTTACGATTATTTAGGAAAATCAGGAAATTTTTTGGACTATAATATAGTTTTATGGAATTGATAGCTGTAAGTTTAAGCTTGAAAATGACTCTTACCCCTCATAAGAGTTTAGTATTCAAATTTTACTAATCACTCTAAGAGAAACATTTTTAAAAAAAGTTGAATTTACCTTATTGAAAAGATTTTATAGATTCGATCCGTTAATTCCAATCGGATTATGAGATACCTTTTCCCTAATTGTCAAAAATTTAGATTAATTTAAATCATAAGCTGATGCCTCATTATGGCTTAGTCTATAGTTTTATTTTTTATTTTTTATATTATTTATTATTATTCTATTCCTCTCAAGTTACTTTTTTTTTTTTTTCTCCAGAAAAAAAAAAATCTTTTTTAGTGGATAAGATTTATACTCTATTATGCCCTTCATAATAACTTTCATATTATTATTAGAGCATTCACAATGAATGTGTTAGTGTATATGTTAGTGTTAGTTGTCAATTTTTGGCTAACACAAAAGTTTTGTGCTACAATAGAGCTGCTAACTTGTGTATTAGTGTCAGCCATTAGTTTTGTGTGTTAACTTATGTGTTAATTGTGGCTAGCATTTTAGTCAACGAGAGAGAGAGAGAGAGAGAGACGAACACTGGAAAGAGAGAATGGGGTTGTCTGCCCAGACATCTGGGAAGTACTGTTCTTGGCTATGTGAGGGTTAAGAAGAAGAAAATGAAGCCAAAGCTCCAACCCAAACCGTCTAAGCAGATTTTCTATTTCAAATTTTTGTCAACTGTAAACTCTTGTTTCTTCTTCTTCTTCTTGAGAAATTTTATTGTAGTGTATTTTTAGTAATTTTTTTGTTGTCCATTTTCAGGATCTGGAACTCGAAGATAGAACTTGAGACCGAAGTGAAGAACGAAGCAGAGGTCATATATATATATATATATATATTCTCAACTGAGAAGAAGAGCCGTAGGCAACATAATAAATTATTTATTTATTTTATTTATTATTTATATATGTATATATATTCTTAACATACATCTTAACACATCAATTACACCACCTACTCTCTAAAATTAACAAACTCTTAACACACCTTAACACATATTTTTGAATCTCACTTTTATCATTTTTTATCATATAACACACTTTAACATACTTTGTTAGTTATCCCATTATGAATGCTCTTATGTGAAAACACCAATCACCATTAATTTTTGAATAATGCTATAAAAATTAATATTTCTTATAAACAATATTTATTTATTGATTAGACATCTATTATTTTAGTTAAAATTGTAATATTTCAAATTTTAAAATTTTACCTTTATATGACACGTGAAATGATAAAAAAAAAAAATTTAATTTAAGGATGGTGAAGGTATTGGCGAGCCGTACCATGAGAACCAAACAAACGATCTAAATCATTCAAAATTTTTTTTTTTGAACATGCAGATGATTCATGAAAAAATGATAATGATTCAATAGTCATACTTTATAACATTTGTCAACAAAAAATTGAAGGTTTATTTTTTTTAATTATCTTTGTGGTCTATTTTTTTTATAAATAAATATCCATTCAAATATATGATTATAATTATCAAATCAATTCATTTGTTTTATGATAATCTTTCCGCATAATCAAACAAAATGAATAATTCAAATTGTTAGAGTTGGGCTCGTGGCGAGTCCCACAAGGCCCAAAGAGAAGCCTATCTCAAAATTTAGAATATAAGTTATAAATATATTTGCTAAAATTTATTTAAAATACGAATTATTCTTTGTGATTTTAAAATTTACAAATTTGTCAAAAAAATTTATTTAATACATTTATCAGAAAAAATAAAATTCCTAACTACTCTTTTATACAATAATAAAATTATCTAAATTATTAATCGAAATGTATTTTTAACATCATTAAAAATAGTTAATTGATTTGATAATTTACTAATAAAATGGGTAATTTGTTATGCATTTAGAAACTTGAATGAAAGGGATGTAATTTCCAGAATTACAAAGTACAATCTATATTTTAAGTAAATCTCATAAGGTATATTATAAGGGTGAAGCATCAATAAATCTCAAAATATGATCTTGTGAACTGTTTAGTCATTTATTTTTTATTTATTTTTTAAATCCAAAGGTTCCATTAAAGTAGAAATTACACAAAATGGTAGTCACTTACACGTTTGAGTTTAATTTTTTAGGGATAAAAGTGAGTTTATCTAAATGTGAAATTACACATTTGAACAATTTGCATTATGGAGGTTTTGGATTTTTCCTCCTTCTGGAATAAATCCCACATTACGAACAAGAATATAATACTCCAATAACGTAACACTCCAATGTAACACACTAACAAATTTCTTAGTGTATTTTTCCCACTTGTAACACTTTAAATTTTTTACAAACGTAACAGTTTAATGTAACACACAAAAAAACTCTTTAGTGTACTTGTTCCAAACATAACATAGTCAATGTAATCTCCAACGTAACACACCAATATAACACGCATAAAAACACCAAAAAACTACTTAGTGTATTTTTTTTCCAAACGTAATACTCACAGTTTGAAATTATACATTTATTCAAAACTTACTAAGGAATTTTTATAGTAATTATTTTGGAATGATTTGAAAAATTCCACACCCTTTTGGAATCGTTTGAAGAACCCCAAATCCTTTTTTTTTGGAGTGTTATATTGGAGTATTACGTTTGAGAAAAGTACACACAGAATTTTTTTTGTGTTACATTGGAGTCTTATACTAAGGAGTTTTTTTTGGAAATGTTATATTAGAATCTTACATTTGAGCATTACATATTCAAATTATACATTTGTTTAAAATTTACCAAGGAGCTTTTATACTCATTTTGAAATATTTGAACAATCTCACATCTTTTGAAATGTTTAAAAAATTTCATATTTCAAGTCATTTTGGTACTCCTTTTGAAATATTTGAAAAATCTTATATTTTATGTCATTCCATATAAAAAAATTCCCATATAAAAATTTATCACAAAAAAAAATAAAATAAAATATAATAAAAATAAGGATATAATCGTAAATTTAATTTTTAAATAATGTATTAAATCTACCTTTCTAAAATTAATGGGACTAATTAATTTATAAGAAAACTCTTAAAATTAATCGGATCACTATTTTTTAATATGAGATTTATAGATAAATTTTACTATTTATAAAAATTTATTAGTTTATATATATAGGTTTGGTATCTTAACAGAATCTTCTGAATTCCTTCCCATTATTTTGGGTTCTTTAAAAATGTCTCTCTCATTGGGCCATGTTAAAGTGTAAGGGGGCTGATTAAGAGAGAGAGAGAGAGAGAGAGAGAGAGAGGGGGGGGGGGGGGGGGGGGTTGACCTTGGTTTGTGCCCTTCTTTTGTAACATAATATAATGAGAAAAACCAAAGATTGGTAAATATGATTTTGAATGCACGCCCCATGTGGCGACCAATCTGGTTAGTGTTTGTTTGGCTGCCCTAAATCTAGCTCATCTCAGCCACCCAACACATTTGAGGTTTTAGCCACTACAATTCCTCTCTTTTTGCACACCTTGCTTTTAGTGTTTTTCATGTAGGGTACCACACAAAATTATTTAAAGAAACAAGCAATTGGGATTATAGTTTATTTTACAGTTAATTACACTGTAACTCCCTTAACTATTAATGAATAACAGTTTATTCCTTTTATTTATGTACTCAAACATCTTGGTTTCTTAATTATAAAAATCGTACAATTTTTTCTTTTTGAAGGGGTGGAATTGATTCATTTTTATAATTGAGAAGATCTAAATATACAAGTTCATAGAAAAGAAGATAAAATGATATTATTAATAGTTTAGGATTCTTAATGTAATTAGTCATCTATTTTGGCAAATGTTAATAAGTGTCCAATATTGTTCAATATTAAAAACTGTGTTAGAAACTTCTTTGGAAATGATGATAAAACTAAAAGAAATTTTAAATTCAATGATAAGTGTTTTGAAATTAATAAAAATTAACATGTGTTTGTCATTGTATTTTGTCTTTTTCTTAAGTCTCAAGACCCTTATTATTAAGACCCTTTATCTTATTTGGGTACCTATTAAGAAACAATAATGTGATATATTCAAAAATTACTAAAAAAGGTATTCAAGATTTAAAATGTAAATTTAGTCTAAGAGGTCGTTTGGGAACATGTTAATTTAGTAATTTTTTGATTATTTGGCTAAAATATGAGCTAAAAAAAACTCATATGTTTGGGATGATTTTTTTACTTTTTACGAAAAGATATGCAAAAAGTATAGAGAAAATAGAATCTTTAACTTTTTGGTATGAGTTGTTGGTTTTTTGATTTTGTTAGTGACTTTTTAATTTTTTGACTAAAAAAGTCACTTGCCAAACGAGGCATGAGTGTTACTCACATAACACTTAAATATATATTTACACTATAAGTTTAAATTTTGACTATTTTTTAAATATCTTTGTAGATACATAGCATTTTTGTATGAAGAAATAAGCACCTGAGATTGCATTTCATGTTTAGCATGTGTAGACAATCATGGAGCATTAGATAATTTATTTATGCTGTGTTTGGTTGGGGAATTTTGAGAGGGATTTGGAAAGGGAAAAGGAAAAGGTGTGTGAAATTAGGTGAAATATAGGCATGTTTTATTTATATTTCACTTACCGTTTTCATTTTCTTTTCCAAATCCCTCCCCAAATCCTCTAACCAAATACAACATTAAGGTCTCAATGGAGTGGAATACCATTTCATTTGAGTCCACCTAAGCTAATATGTAGTCAAGCTATGTTAATTTAACCTAAATTAAGAAAGAAATTCAATGAAGCTTCATATTAGAGATACAAACAAATGTAAAAATAAATATTTTAACTAGATATATTGTCTAAGTAGTTTCATCTAGTCGTGGAACTTACATGCAACTCTTGTTTCTTAATTAATATGTTTATTAGTATATTTGTCAATGAATTTAGCATTACTATTCTTCATAACTCCATGTAAGTATTTCTAAAATTTTACTTCTAATTAATATTTTGTTACAAAAATGGGGACCTATCTCATATTTTTGGGAAATTTTGGTAATAGTCAGAGTGAGAATATTATTAAATAGTCTCACCTGTAAAGTTTTATCTTATGTCAGTGATTATGAATATTACATGAATAATATTATATAATATTTTGAATAGAGGTGAGCATAGTTTGGATTTGAGTAAAATCAGAATCAATCTGTTATTTACGATTTCTGAAAAATTAGAATCAATTTAATCCGTTTAAATCGTAGAACCAATTCGAACCAATCCGATTAAACACGAATTGGATCGACGTAGGAGCACAGATTCACATAATTAAATAACGAAAAAAATTTAGCAAATAGAAGCAAATAGTATCATGTGTGAAATGATCAACAAAAACAGCAACATATAAAATAACAAAAACCCATTAAAACAGTATCACCAATTCTCCAAAATGTCATCTTATGTAACAAAATTCCAAGCAAATAAACAGCAGTAGTAGTAGACAACAACAAACAAATTCAGCAGTAGTAGACATTTTCCTTTCCACAAATTCTAAGCAAACAAACAGAGATAATAAGTTGGTTTTAGACAACAAAAAATAGGATTAATATTATTAGTATCACGACCCGCTCCCCGTACTTAATGGTTAAGTATCATGATGGCCAGTAACTGAAGTTACCTCCGGCCAATTCTTGAACAAATTAATAAACGCGAGCGAAAATAATATTTAAGTGGGGGTACCAAAATAATCATCAGAGCTTCTATTTTTATTACAAAATTTATTGACCTAAAAGGCCGATATTTACATATAAAAATATCATAAAAATGTTGTGTGTGTCTATTCCGCAGCCCCACGTCTAAGACTTTCCAAAAGCTATTTCTGAATTGCATTGTTTTTTGAAAATTGGTAAACAGCTATAAGCACATAGCAGAGTGAGAAATATTATACCAAGAGTATAAGAGATACAAAATAACCATGAATAGTTATGTAACTAAAATATTTAAAATAACTTAGTCTGAACAAATAATCATTTAAGTAGCAAAACTGAGATTATGTAAATAAATAACTATAATCACAGTATCAAACAGAACAGAACAGATGCATGGACTCAAGAGGTGGCTCGTACGAACTCTAGAGGTAGCTCCCACAACAGTGTAGCACTTAGTTCCGTACAACACTTTGCTCCACACCAGAAATCAGAGGGTCAATGGATCTATGACAGACAGAGGGTCACAAAGTGACCAAACAGAGACCAATGGTTATTTAAGTCCCCCAAGGCGTAGGACTCCCGTGGTCGTACTTACAAAACAAAATTGTTTATAAGGTCATAGTCAAATAATCATTAAAAGTTAAACAAACATATTCATGGGTTTCATTTTAACAAATAGAGTTTAGAAATTAATCCACGAAATTGAAATA
Organism: Camellia granthamiana; assembly: GCA_036172215.1. NCBI lineage: Eukaryota > Viridiplantae > Streptophyta > Magnoliopsida > Ericales > Theaceae > Camellia > Camellia granthamiana. The sequence continues at coordinate 103,385,399 of CM069904.1, read as the reverse complement.
TTAATATAATTTATAAAATATAACTTGTATAAAATAAATATGGTAAGTCAAAACATACGTAAAATATATTATGGTGACTCAAGGTATAATATAACTCACCTTAAAGTTAATATCTCACTCTTTCTTTCCACTATCTGTCACGACCCAAACCCGGCCCTATGGGTTTAGCACCGTAACCGGCCAGTAATCCGAGATTACCGAAGGCCTGCTTAACAGTAATACAGTAAAACAGAGTACAGGGCCTGGCGGAAGCCAATTCAGTAATAAAACAATGTCCAATGAGCTGTGATAGTCTGTATGCCAAAAGATTTTTCATACATATTTACAGAACAGTACATATACATACATGTCATTTAGTGAAACAGGGACTTAATCCCCAATCAACAGTATGGTAAACATTCAGTCTATACAATCCATTCGGTTATTACAAAACAGTACGATAGTGCAAAAAGAGGAAATACTAAAACACCCCTAAGCCTTAGCATCATAGGCTCGGAACCTCGCAGTGAGGCACATAGGCTGGCTTGACAAAACTGGAGTTTACTCCGACGCCTCTAGCTTTGATCCGGAGCTTGACCACCTACATATATATATGAGCAGTGAGCTAAAGCCCAGTGAATAACACAAAGCGTAAAGAGGTTTAGAACGAATGTCCTTACAGTAATGAAAACAGTTCAATTCAATCAGTATATCAGTTGTTCAGTACAGTAAACAGTCATATGTGGTACATCCATTAGCATAACGGTAACAGTAGGTCTGTAAGACCGAACAGTAATGATGGCCATCAGTCAGTAAACAGTAGTGGTTCTCTGAGGGAACCGACAGAGATCTCTGTAACAGTAACAGTAAACAGTAGGTGCTAAGGATGCCACAGTACAGTTCAGAAATAAAGGACATACATTCATTCAGTAACAATATCCGTTCAGTAAGCAGTTCAGTATTCAGAAGATAAACATTTTGAACATATCTTTACACAATTGTTACTCACAGAGTTCTGGGCTACAGTAGGCTAGAGCGTCTCCTCGGAATGCCAACCCTATACAGTTAACAGATTGAACACACTCTAAGTTATACAGTTGGGAAAAATAATAACTTAATCCCTAAATTTGCCTCGGTGTGTTCTACATCTATATCCTCTTTAAGATACCTTAAATATGCCCTAGGAATGCCTAGGATGAAAAGAGGATGCGAAGATGCACTTAGAAAACATTTTCAGAATTTCAGTGAAACAGAGTCCCGCTCGAGCGCAGGTTTCCCCGCTCGAGCGGACAAACAAACAAAGGTACCCGCTCGAGCGTCAACTTCCCCGCTCGAGCGTGTCACCCAATACTCCGCTCGAGCGTACATTTCTCCGCTCGAGCGGACTGATAAACAGTGCAAAGTACTGGATGCTCGATTTACCCGCTCGAGCGCTACTTCTTCCGCTCGAGCGGACTGAATACTGCAGTGAAAAATACTGGGAGCTTGATTTTCCCGCTCGAGCGGCACTTCCCCCGCTCGAGCGGACAACCAAAATCTGGAAAAATGCAGATTGTACATTCAAGCTAAAAACCAAGTTTTGATGCTCCCAATTTGATCATCTTGGGCCAATTTCCTGAAAAACTCTTTTAAACACATAGAATATCATGTTTCAAAACTCAATTTGAGAAATCAAAGCCCAAGGGTGTTTAATTCAAACCCAATTTCAAACCATTATTCAAGAACAATGCTCAAATAGAACATGCATGGGTTAAAACCATTCCAAAGCTTCAATTCTTGCTCTAATGAGCTCATTCTTTTCAAAACAAGTTGAAAACATGGACTCTAACAATAATATGAACATGCATATGCCAAATTCCATGTAATCTACCTCAAAATGCAAGGATATAGCCATGCATGCAACAATTAAGCTCCAATTCAACACTTTGAGCCATAAATTGGCTCTTGACCTCAATTTAGCTCAAAACCATGCAAGAACAACTCAAAGACACAATTAGAAAGATGAATGATCTACCTTAGGTGTGGAATTAGAAGTGTGGGAGCTCAAATATGTAATTACTCTTCCAAATTTTCAAGTCTCCAAGCAATTCTTCAAGAAAAACTCAATTTCTCTCTCACTAGCTCTCTTGGTCGGCAAGAACATTGAAATAGGGCTGAGGAAATGTTTTGTAATAAGGCTCAAGTGATGCATGGCTCAAAAAGAGGGAGATAGTGGGCCACTAGCAATGGCAAACTTGTAATTACATCAAATTATGCAATTTAGCTTATTTAGATCTAATCTAATCATACAAAATCACATTTTAATTAGATACACTATAAAATTACATAAATTATGAGGATCATGAAACACTAATCAATTTCCGGTTCGGCCGCCGATAAGGCCTTCAATTAGCAGTTTAAACATGAAACATGAACAGATAATCAAATAAATCAAACAGATAGGATATGCAATACAATAGAGATATACTTGATCAATTCAGTTCCAGTTTCAGTCAGTCAGTTCAGTAATTTATTCAGTTCACTTATCAGTCGTAATTAGTTCAGTTTATCGGTAATCAGTGCTTATTCGGTAAACAGTGACGAGGGTTGTTACACTATCAAAGACCTTCTTCACTTCTAGCATTTTCTTCCCATTTCTTTCCTTAAGTTTTCCTTTCTTTTCTTCCTTTTCTTTTCCACCCAGTGATCACCTCCTCTGTATTTATAGAGAGGTAAGAACATTAGCTGGCCAACACGTGGCCAGCGCGTATCCTCCCCCATATTTGATTCATAAATTATATGGATTTATACTTATCTTTAATAAATATTTAAGATAATTACACTTTGGCCCAGTTTTCTAATATAACTATATAAATAAATTAATCTCTAATTAAATTACACTCTATCATATACCAATAAAAAATTAATTAATTATTTTACTACCACACCCATTATTATTATTATTATTATTATTATTATTATTATTATTATTTATTTACTCTTACTTTTATATTTATTTATTTACTATCTTTAACTTTAATTTGGCTCAACTAGTATTATAATTCAATATTTCTGTTAATTTGGCCCAAAATAATAATCCTTAATTAATCTCATATTTGATAATCCAATGCCAAATTAGATTCTGTATTTATTATTATTTATTTAATAATATATCATTACATACAACTATAATACTAGTATAAAATTTAAGGGACAATTTAAAATTTTGAGTTGTTACAATTAGAGAACATAAATCATACTAGAAATCAAAGAAATTTTTTTTATCCACACCACAAAACCAAAGAAAATAAAAATAAAAACAGAAATCATATAATATACACATACCAATTTAAGATACATTTGTTTCTCTCATTATATACAAAAATCACTGTTCTATAAAAAATAAAAGTAGAAAAAAGTAAATCCACCAATCTAGCATGAAATCCACCGACCACAGAAATCACTGTTTCGGAATATCTCTGATCTGAGATTAAATCCACCGATTTGGCATGAAATCCACAAAAAAAGTAACAGAGTGTTAGAGAGAAAAGAGGGAGAAAGAGAGCTCATCGAGAGAGAGAGAGAGAGAGAGAGAGAGAGAGAGAGAGAGAGAAGTAGCTACAACTACCGATCTGATCTGAGATGGATGATCTAAGCTGATTAAGTCTGAGAACAAAGGAACAAAAACAGTGTCACCGAGAGAGAGAGAGAGAGAGCTCACCGAGAGAAAGACAAGCAGCTACAGCTGCTGATCTGAGATGAGATGGATGTTCTAAGCTGACTGCACCTGAGAACAAAGGAACAAAAACAGTGTCATCAAGAGAGAGAGAGAGAGAGAACTCACCGAGAGAAAGACAAGCAGCTACAGCTACTAATCTGATTTGAGATGGATAAGAGTGTAAGAGACAATATCGAGAGAGAAAACTCAGTCTAAGATGAGAAAGAGAAGAGAGAGAGTACCAAGAGAGAGATGAGAGTGAGAGATAGTGAGTGAATGACGTGAATTAAGTTAGAGTTTAGTTTTTATATGAAACAAGAAATGATATTACGTGGGAGGGTATATAGTATAAATATAGATTATTTTTATACGGTCTGAATCGGTTCTAATCCGAAATCGTGGAATTCAATCCAAAACCGATCTGTGGCCTACAGATTTTTAAATTTACAATCCAAAACCAAACCATGGATTCAAAAAATAATCAAAACCTACCGGATTGGACTGGACTGGATTGGATTACAACTTATATGGATTCCTTACTTAGCTCTAATTTTGAAACTTCTGAATAATTATCCCAAAATGAGTGTTGAATCCTAATATTTAAGATTTTTTTTGGGGTTACTAAAGACATTAACAAAATAAAGACAAGTTAAGAAAGTACGAAAAGAAAAATATTTTATCAAATTGGACAACATACATAAAAAATGCAAGAGAAATTACACTTGAATGCATGCACACCCTATCGAGTCCCTTAGCAATGTGATGCTCGGATTCAAGTGTTACTGCTGTGTGATATTATTATTATTTTTAAATTTTTCTCTTACCAATAATACAATATTAAATACTGAAACCTTATTAGGAAGGTGCTTCACAAGGAGAAATGAGTAGAAGAAAAAACATTTCCAAGGATTGATTTCTCTAAAAAGAGGATTTTTGAATATTGAAAGGAAAAATATTTTATGACACAACAACTTAAAACTCTAATGTAGACTAGTATTTGGTTCATTGAGAAACAAAATTGATTAGATTGATCATTTTTTAACCTTCATATAAAATGACTATTATCTTATAATGGTAACTAATAATTTCATTTATAATATATTTTTTATTATTTTTTTTTTCAGTAAATCCAAAAGATAAATTAAATAGAGGTATATATGACACAACAAATTGGATATAATCTAGTTTTGTTCATCCATATGGCATATAGGTGCGGTTTTGTATAACTTATTATAAGTTAAAAATTGATAATCAAAAAGTAAAAATCAAAAGTATTCCTTCCTCAACTTTTAAATAATCAATTTTTCTTAACTTATTTAAACTATTTCTATCTAAACAATTATAAATAAAAATTATACCGAATGATATGACACAAATTTATAAATTAAAATAAAATATAATCACTCTTTATAACTCACACCATGCACCCCATAAATGAGGTGGTGGTTGAATGGGATTTTGGTCCCCTATCCCTATAAATCATGACCTACTTTTTGACCGGCTGTTGACACTTCCCAAACCGTTGGATTTAATTTTTCTAACAAATGAATCTTCAGATCCACTGAGCCTCCAATTTCTTCCACTTTTTCAAATACCTTTTTTTTTTTTAAAAAGAAAAAAGAAAAAATTAAGCAAATTCACAAGGCATTGTTGAAATTGAAGTGAAAAATATTCTAAAAGAAAGTAAAAAAGTTAAATAGTAATTAAATTTCAGTAAAAGGTGCACTTAATTTAATTTTTTTTTTTCTTTCTTATATTTCAAGAACACTTGTTAGTAAAACATTTTTTCAAATTATTTTTTAACAAAGAAGAACTAACTCATGTTAACTTACAAACAGCACATTCATGGTGATGTTCCAAAAAAAGAAAAGAAAAAAAGAACAACACATTCATGGTGGGGCCTTGCTTTGCATTACTTCTCTTGTTTATTCATGATGGTTTTGTGCATAGTCCAGTCCAGTGACTTTTGCTACAAAGCCTTGTTTGGCAAACACTTTTAAGCCGAAAAGCCCAAAAAAACCTGTTTGGTGAATGCTGCCATTTCGTTTGACTATACTTTATTTGCAACTTATTTAACTTAAAATGTTTAAACAATTATAATTTGAAACATTATGGCATTAAGTAAAAATTTTCAAATTTTCAGCTTATTTATTTCTTCAGCTAAAAAAACTCACTTAACCTCAGTTTGAGATACTTTTTTTAAGTTGCAAAGGAAATAATTTTTCCAAATAGCCTAAAATGTTATACAAACTCACAAATATCCACACAAAAAATAAAATAAATTAATAGTTGTTTGGCTAAACATCCAAATTAAAAGCCAATAAATAAGTGTTGATAGACTTAGGTAGTTATACTTGTTAAGATATTTGGTAAAACTTTTCTAGGTTTTAATCTATTTGCTTTTTCAGCTCAAAAAATTAATTTTTCTTAAGTAGAGTTTTTTTTTTTTAACAAGGAAATGCCCGAAGGCTACAAAGAAGAATCAGAAAGCTCCCTTGAAATGAGATATTGCGAGCCAGTAACACGATTGGCTTCTCTAGATAGAAATCCAAGCGAAGAAAAAGCTAGAGCTCAAGTTCAAAGTCCGAGTTCTTAAGCTGAGTTTGAGATTTTATTTTGAGCTCTCTCTTTTTTAAGTTGCAAATTTGTTTTTGCCAAACAGCCCAAAATGTTATACAAACCTAAAAGAAAAAAAACAAAAAGTTGTTTTGACAAACATGTTTTATTTTAAAAGCCAATTAAAAAAAATTAATTCTTTGATTATACCATTTTGGGTTTGTTTGGGAAGTGGGTTAATTTTTTGATTTTTTTGACTATTTTAGCTTGGGGCTAAAAAGTCTCGCTTGGGATGAGCTTTTTAACTTTTTTGACTTTTGTGAGAGAAAGAATGTAATGATTATGAATTGAATGTGATATTTTGTCTTATTGGATTAAAGAGTTTATTTTGTTTTTTTGTGACTATTTTAGTCAAAAAAGTTCCAAACCTGGACAATCTAAAAATAATTATATTATGCATGGGATTTTTTTAAATGCATATGAAAGCTTGCACCCACAAAAATGAGAATTTTTTTTTCATTATCAAATTAATTTGAGTTTTGTTATTATTATTATTATTATTTTCCTTCTTTTTTCACAATCCAACAAAAAGGAAAAAACATTGGACAAACACCACCTAGTAATGACCTTCCCTAGTTAATTTTCAGATGAGCTTTCTTTTGAGCGCTCTCTCTCAGCCAGCCAAATAATCACAGAGATTGAAAGTGAAAGAGAAATATAGAAAAAATCCCAAATAAAGAAACATGGTATATGATAGCCAAACATGACTCCAACTAAGTGTAACTTTGTACTAAAATTTCCTAATGTGAAAATACACATCAAGTCATGTGAAAGCTATAGGATTGGTCAAATTAGGCAAACCCCAATGTCCCTAAAATTAGTCAAGAAGCATGTTGTTGCTTCCTGATTGGCCAATTAAAGCTCTCAAACAAAGAAGCATTTCAGTGCTCAAAGTAGGTAATCAAATTGAGTAGCTGAGTGAGTGAGTGAATAGGGGACCAGAGCTCCACCAATATGGGTCTCCCCTAAACGACGTCGTGCAGTCCTTATTGGCATTGCATCACCATTATGATTGTTTCACTACAATTTAATAAAACTAAAAATACATAAACTATAAACACATAATTGGATATATAAAATATGTTGGTAATTTTTTAGAATTAAACTCTACTAATAAATCTGGTAAATCTCGTTCATATATTTGTTTTTGGTGTTCAATTTTATATTTGATTTATGTGTTAGTGGATTAAGATTAACTTGGTTTCAATCTGGCATTAAATAAATTGAGATAGTTGAAGAAACAATTAAAAAGACCAACCAAGCATCAGACTATTTGCTTAGGGAAGTAGTTACTTTATTTTATGTATTGGGAGGTCCCTATCAAGAACCTATTTTTTCACGTTATGCTATAAACCGTATTTCCTTCAAGTTTTAATAAAATTTGTTCTCTTATGTTTAAAAAAAATAAAAATAAATAAATAATAAAGGAATTCTTTATCCAATTCTGCAAAATTGAGGACATTGTGTGGTTAAGGAAATTTCAAATATAATGACTACGGAGTTAATATTTACACGTTTGATAAGATTAGTGGTGACTGCAATTGTAATATATTTATAGTTTCATATTTAAATTTTTAGATAATATAATGCATGAAAAACTTACTTAATTTTGGACAATTTAATAAATAAATAAAAAAAAAAATGAAGTTTACACCAAATAAAATATACATTTTATATAATAGAATAGATAATAATGTAAATCATCTACTATGTTCAAAATTTGTAGTTGACAATGAAAGCAAGAAAGAGAATAAAATGTTTAAGATATATATGATTATAATAATCAAATCAACCCAACATTGTCACTAACTTGGAACCCTTCAATGAAAGATATTACACCCACATCATTCCAAATGCTATAAAATGGGTTGTGTAGGGCAAATTTTGTTAAAAATAACTAATGGGTGCTCATTCTTGGATTTGATCAAAAAGATTGAGCACATGAGTGCTCTTCATTCTTTATTTTTTAAATCAGTTGTCTTAATGGGCTTAAGTATAATTATTTACACTTGGCTCAAGATTGATGATTGAAGACGACTTACGCATGCATGTCATTAGCATGATGTTGGCATTGGATTTGCAACTGTGCGTGTAAAAATAATAAACAAATTTATTTAATAAGTGTTTTAAAAATATTAATTAATAAAATTAATATTTTTATATTTTTATTACAAGCATTTTGTAAAAAATATAAATATTTTAAATTTGTTAACGAGAAAGCTTTTAATTAAATAATTTTTGTTACTTCAAGAAAGGCTTTAATGCTTGTTGAAAATAATATTAGCTAAAATCAATGTCTTACATTTTTTATTGGCATATAAAGCTTCACCAAAACATGCCCACTTGTGTCATGTGTTCTTTTGCTGGACAATTGCCACTTGTCACTCAAGTAACAATTTCAAATCTTCAAGGATTTTGTTTAATACTATTTTAGATGTTGAATTTATTATATATAAAAAAAATAGAAATGAAAAAAGAGAGAATTATATATATATATATATTATGGGTAGCCAAATACAAAATGATATTTTTTTTGTAATGCTATTCATTTTCTTTTTAATTTCCTAACCCAACTAATCAACCAAAAAGAAATAATTAAGCTTCTTTTACTTAATTTTACTTCTTATATTTTCTCTTTACCTCTATAAATAAAAAAATGAACTATGACATCATAGTGCTACCTTGCTTGCGTGCGTAAAAAAAAATAAAAAATAATAATAATAATATTTATGTTAATTTCAAGAAGATAGGGAGAAATTACTTTCCAAGACAAATTTTGGATTTATGGTTAAAGAATGAAATATTTTCTTTATTCCAAACCCATAATTTTGAATCCTTCGAATCTTTATTTTTATTTTTATTTTTATTCTTCTAATCATAATTTTAAAAAAATATTATTAACATGTGTTCTTAAGGCACGTTATTTTAAAATAAATTATAAATTCTTTATTGTACATAGTTTCATACAAAATGGTCATTTAAGTTCTTAAGAATGCACAATAATAAATTTTACTTTTAATTATTGTTTTGATTAATTTTCTGATACTTTCATTTCACTTGTGAGATAAAAAGTAAAAAAAAAAAAAAAAAATGATTTTAAACTTGGAAGTATCTAAAACATTTGAGATTGCAAGTGTGAATGACAATGGGCCTTCAAGGTCGGTCTCAATGTCTGCATATATTAAGACATAAGAACCCAAAAATAAATGAACAATTAAATGGAGGCCCACCAACTATAACCTGATATATTTTTTTATATTTTCTCGCAAACTTTCTCCATACACTCTCCAAAATTTTTGTCTATCTAATATTGAAAAGATTATTAAATACTTTCGAAATATTATATAATATTATTTATATGGTACTTCTAATAAATAAAAAATTACAACACGATCTCCTTATTACATAATAAATGTGAAGTAAAATTCTACGATATCTTCTAAACTGTTGAATAATTATTCTAATATTGGTATTGGCCCTGTTTGGTAGAGCTGTGGGAAAGTGCTTATAGCTTACGCCTAAACAGTTTATAGCTTATAACTATGAACATAAGCTGATTTCTGACTTATAAATTAAGCATCTCCTGCCCCACTCAAAGAATAAGCTGATTTTTGATTTCCAAAAAGTTATAAGTTATAAGCTATAAGTTAAACCAAATACATCAAAATAGCTTAAATTAAGCTGAAAGCTGAAATAAGCAGCTTTTAAGCTACACCAAACAGGCCCATTGTAACACATCACAAATAATTTCAAAGAGCACTAAGGGGTCGTTTGGCAATAACTTTTTAAGTTGATTTTTTGACTTTTTTGACTTTTTTAGCCTTTGACTTTTTTAGGCGTTTGGTATTCTTGTTTGGCTTTTTTGACTTTTTAGCTTTAGAATGACAAAATTGCCCTTAATATAGAATAATGCTTTTTTGACTTTTCGTTTGTATATGGGGTAGTTTGGTACTTTTGTAACTTTTTTGTCTTTTTGTGATTTTGTAACTTTTTTTTTTTTTAATCTTTTGTGATTATATAGCTTAGCAAGAATGCCAAACCAAGGCTAAATATTCTTTTTCTCACATACTTCGGCTTACTTATTATAATTATTATTATTTTTTTCTCTCAACCTTTGATTTGACTTGATTCAATTCTATAATTAATAAGAAAAATGATTTGTGCTTCGAATCATTTTGCCCCGAATGCCCCTAATGCCCAAAACGATGTCGTTTTGGGCATTAGGGTTTTTTTTTTTTTTTGACCTGCAGAGGAGACAAGAGGGAGAGGGAGAGGGAGAGAAAGAGGGAGAGGGAGAGGGAGAGGTCGCGGTCGCCGTAGCCGTCGTCTCCGATCCGATCGCCGATCGCCGCCTCTGCCATCGCCGATCTCCGCCTCCAGCCCATTTTTTAGGCCCCCTCCAGTCCCCCTCACACTCCACCTCCCCCTCCCCCTCCTCCTTCGTCTTCGTCTTCGTCTTCGTCTTCCTGGTTCAGCTGAAAAAAAAAAAAAAAAAAATTAAAACCACGAAACGACGTCGTTTCGTGATTTCGGGGCATTAGGGCCATCCGGATTCGGGATCTCAATCAGTTCTGAATTAATAATGTGTTTGTGAATTATTAATACATTACATGGTGTCAGATAGGGTAATTTCCAAATGAAAACAACATAAAAAAGTGACAAGTCTCCATTAGATGGGGTCTTACCATTACTCGCACAAAATGACTGTTTTCGATTTCTAGCCTACAATTTCAAAATTAATAGGTTGAATTTTAACCACTGAAACAATTTTAATAACTGGTTCAGTGGCTAAGATTTTAGGTTACCGACCACAAACACAATGGCGCAATATGCAACCCCTAAATCCTGAGAATAAGTGACAATTCAGTTGGGCTGAGTTGGCTGCAGCCCAAGCCCAATTGCCTTGAGTTTTCAGTGACTTGGGCCAACTGATGGGTTGAATTCAGGATTTGCCAAGGCCCAAACCAAAGAGCAAGAGTAATGTTAGAGAGTCTAAAAGATTTATTAAAATTTTTACCAAATATTTCACGTGGGTGGGTGTAATGTTAAACTTGATTGGATTTATCACCAATTTATTATATAATTTTTTTTAAAAAAATCACAAAAAAAACATAAAAATATGAATTGAAAACATAAAACTGTTTTTAAAAATTTCAAACTAAAGAGAGTTATAATTTTTTTTAAAAAAATTTAAAATATAAAGTAATAAATTATATAGAAATATTGTTGGAAAAATAAATAATTCAATATAGAGTAAAGTTTCATCCTACTCACTGCTTGGGATTTTTTTTGGTCAGCAAAGTGAAAATTTCGTTAAAAATATGAAATTAAAAGTACTGAAAGATGCAAAGCATTAAGAAAAATTGGACAGTACAAAATACTCTTTACTACTATTACTCGCAAACATATAACCAACTCCTTAGCCTCACAATTTTTAATTTTTTTTTTTAAATGCTTGTATTTTTTCCGAAGTTTCTCTTTCTCACGAGCTCTCTAATCGCCTCTAATCTCAATAAATGCTCTCTTATTCCTGAAGCTTCGGTTTCTCACAGCCCTCTCGCCTCCCTTCGTCTTTCTTCTTCTCAGAATTTGTCTCTCTGCAGAGCTGTTTGAGGAAAGGAAATGGAAGGTTTTTTGAAAGTCAAACAAATACATATTCTTTGAGCAATAGAGAAATTTATCATTTTTGTGTTTTGCTTCCCACTTTTCTCAGAACTTCTCTCTCTATTCAAAGTATCTTAACATGCCTCCGTTTGGAAAGTGAGTTGGCTTTTTAATTTTTTGACTTTTTTAGCTATTTTAGCTAGGATTAAAAAGTTTGGTTTGGGAATGACTTTTTGGCTTTTTGATTTTTTTGACTTTTTTTGTGAGAGAAGAGTGTAATGATTATGGGTTGGATGTGCTGTTTTATTTGTTGTGGCTAAAATAATATATTTTGTTTTTTGTGGCTAAAATAGTCAAAAAAGCTTTTGCCAAACGAAGGGCAACTTAAGCTTTCAAAACACCTCCTACCAAGGATGCAGGGACCATTGCACTCTTTAAAAAGGGATCCAGCTTGTCTCATGTTGAGATCAAGACTGGATTGGTCTATTCTATTGATTAATAAAAAATACTTCCTCTGTCTCAAAATAATAGTTTATTTTAGAAAATTCAACTTTTTTTAATTGTACAATTATTATATTTTAAAAAATTTAATTTTTCAAAATTACTCCTTGATAGTAAATTTTTTCCAGAATATTAATGTCATAATTGTACTTTTTATGTTATTAATGAATTTAAAAGAAGGGCAAAATATGAAGTTTATATTGTTTTTGTACTTAATTTTTGAAAATAGACTAATATTTTAAGACAATGAAAAATGGAATAAGAGACTAATATTTTAGACAATAAAAAATGAAAAATGGACTAATATTTTAGGACGGAGGGAGTAATATGCATACATCGATCAATAGCAAATATGTCTGATTCCAATCAAGTTGCCAAAACATGCCTTGCCCTACAGAAATCAATCTAATTTAATAGAACACAAATCACGGTCCAAGAGCATCTCTAATGGTTGATGTCAAAACGGCTTTGCCAAAGCCATTTTTTGGATAAATTTTTGTATGTCAATAGGGTATTACATGGTACTACTTTTCACCAATCACAAATGTTTAAACCCTCTATTGTTAACCAAACACCCAACATAAATATAGTGAATCCTACTGTTAAAATCATACACGATAGTAAAAGGTACCACATGATATATACCCTATCTGCATATAAAAATTACTCCATTTTTTGGCTTGTTACAGTGCACAAAAGTCAATTTTTGTCTATACCCCACTCCCATGGAGACTTGCTATTTTGACATAATCATTTGCCAAGTTCAACTAACTTCTAAATTTGTCAACAATTTGACTTCTACTACTTTCAAACTCTTCAACTACCATTCTCTAACCAAACTTTCAACTATTTTAATTTTACCAACCAAAAAAAATTTGTTGTTGAAAAAAAAAAAAAACCTAAGATGTTGTTGACGGTGATCAACCATTTTTATTGTTGTTGATTTGTGAAGCTTTGGTACCAAAATGTTGTTGATTTTAAAAAATAGTTGATTTTTGTACGAGTACGAAATAATTCTTCTCGTATAATCCTGTTGATCAAGTTTGTACTTTCTCCAAACGTCGTCGCTTTGCTCCCTGAAAACACAAACGTGAGCTAGCACCTCTCCGATGCCTAAGTCAGCAAAAGACAATAGACAAAAGCTCTGTGTGTTTGAAGGTAATGATTGTGGTACCTGTACATAGGTCATGCTATGAGCTTTTATAGATTCCGCTTGGTATAATCCTAGTAGGATTCCAACTTTCCTTATCAGAATCCTCTTAGGAATCACACCCTACTCACTACCAACCTACTCACTACCAACCAAGTGAGATGGTTTGCACACTCCTAGTAGGACTCTATTCTCCTTAGCAGAGTCCTCCCAGGAGTTAGAAAGATAATAATCATCTTTTCACCCCCTCCTTAATGCTTAACCAAGTGGGATAGGTTTACCACAGTACAACCGAGCTATCTCTAACCTTCTAAGACACTTAGCTCGGTGCTTTCACGAGCGATGCTTAGCACGGTTGCCGTTCACCTATACCTCTGCTCAAATCACCTAGACCAAGCTGAATATAGTCCTTTCTAACCGAGCTAACAGGGCCCAATTTGTAAAGTCCATTCACCTCGGCCCATAGTTCGGCCCACTTTCTACTAGTCTTAGCTCGGTCCAAATTTTACACAAATTACCCTCTTAATTGCCCCTTAACTCCATCTGCAGCGCATGATTTGGGATTATTTCTCTCCAGCCGAGCTAAGCCGACCGAATTAAAATAAGTAATACCACCGAGCTCGTTCTCGACCGGGCTACCGATTTGCCCCAACTTCAGAAACGTCTTGTCAATTACTCTGCACGTCGTTTCGCATCTCAAACATGTCTGAAGTGTTATCTATTCCCTTGGACATGTGGCTCGCTCCCACTGGTTAGGTACAACTGTCACAGCTGTCTTCGTATTTCGAAAATTTTGAACAGTCCTGCCTATTCTTGTGCTTTATACAAAAACCCTATTTTCTTCGAACACTCCACTATTCATCTTCTCTCTATTGCCTCTTGAGTCTCCATTCTCTCAACCATAGCTTCTGCAAATTTTACACAAATTACCCTCTTAATTGCCCCTTAATTCCATCTGCAGCGCATGATTTTGGATTATTTCTCTCCAGCCGAGCTAAGCCGACCGAATTAAAATAAGTAATACCACCGAGCTCGTTCTCGACCGGGCTACCGATTTGCCCCAACTTTAGAAACGTCTTGTCAATTACTCTGCACGTCGTTTCGCATCTTAAACATGTCTGAAGTGTTATCTATTCCCTTGGACATGTGGCTCGCTCCCACTGGTCAGGTACAACTGTCACAGCCGTCTTCGTATTTTGAAAATTTTGAACAGTCCCACCTATTCTTGTGCTTTATACAAAAACCCTATTTTCTTCGAACACTCCACTGTTCATCTTCTCTCTATTGCCTCTTGAGTCTCCATTCTCTCAACCACAGCTTCTGCAAAGCTCATTTTCTAGCCTGCATCCTTATTGCCTCGATCTTTGTCCCTTCATTTTGAAGTTGTAAGTAGCTCAACCTTTTCCTCTTTCATTGTTTATTTTGTGAGCATGTATAGTATAGAAATATATATACACATATATTTTTCAAAACACCCTATTGTTGTTTTTGCATAAATGAGTAATGAACCACTAAATCCCCAAAAACCACATACCGAGGCCTTAATCATGCTAGAGCTGGATAACTCAATCAACCTGCTATGCAATCTTTTCGATCCAAAATAACACCATGACCGAACTAGGAACCTGTTTGTATTAGGTGCGTACACAACCGAACCAGAAAACCTCTTCTAATAACTGAACTAAACCTTTAAGCCACCCCTTGTGCTACGATCGACCTAAGGACCCTCCTGTTATAATAACCGAGCTAGAAAACTTGGCACAACCGAACTACGAGCAGGTTGTAATCCACTTAGCCGAACTAGGGTTATCTTAATTTGGCCTTTTTGCTTAGCCCGGTTCAGTGTTCTGGGCATAACATTTTTTATCTCCACTTTGCAGACTTTGACTTGGTTGGCTAGGCACACCCTTGCACGCTCAACCGAGATATTCAATGTCATTTCAACACCGAGCTAGACTGCCGTGATAAATTATAATCAAACTAAGTTAGATGGGTAAATAACGGTTCTTAGTAAATTCACCTGGGGCCATTGCCAAATTTCTCAAGGACTACAACATTCCTGACGATGTCCATCTCTCATTAGCCGAACTAGATACCACGCCATGGGGCAAATTGGACTTTGTTCCCTTCACCATAATATCCATTGTTGAGGCCAGTCTCCGATTCCCAGTCCAACCACTGATATGCAAGTTCCTTAGGCAGACTAGACTATGCCTGACCCAACTAAGCACCAATTCATACAGAATAATAAATGGCATCGTTGAGTTAAACCGCCGGCTTGGCCTCAACCTCGGATTGGCCGAGCTTTTTCACCAATATTCACTCGGCTAAAATGATGACGGTTGGGTGTATCATTTAAGAATACGAAGAGGTCGAGAGAAAATAATAAAAGATACATCAGACAAAGACTTGAATGACGATGATTTTTTCTGGGTCTCTAGTAACTTTGAAGACCAGGAAGCCCAAATACCGGGCTACAACATAAATTGGAATAAGGGGACTGCTGGTAAGGATACCTCGGTTCTCTTTTTGCTTTGCTATTCTAGGACATAGTTTTGCACCGTGCTAACCGCTGTTTTCCTTTTGTGCAGACTTAAACCAACTAAAGTCACAGTACCCATACACCAACCAGGACGCCCTTCACGCCGCGCTTCGATAACGTCACTACGGTTGGGCCAAGCTTCTGAACTTCGAACCGACATACAGATACAGCGGAAGGAGGAAGGCCAGGGTAACTGACTTCCTTCTCAAACCATCACCAGAACTAGATCTAAACCTTCCTCAAATCAACCTCATTCCCTTAATCGAAGAACAAGAAATGGCTAAGCATTGAGCCATTCGAGCCCTGATCACCGAACAAACACCCCCACCAATTGTCGATGTTCAGACCGAAGTTCCACAAGCCGGTCAGACAAATGAAGCAGTGGTAGCCCTTCCCTCAGCCCGAGCTACTTCATCTCGGCCAAGCTAAAGGCCGCGCACACGAAGCCTAAGGGATGAGGACGAGCCATTCCAAGCCGAGCTCGAAGAAGCAACAATCTCCCAAGTTCGCAACTGCCCTAGCTCTTTAAACCCTCCCTCTCCGCTAGTGTGGGTACCCACAGCCACCTTCAGGGGCCGAGCTATCACGGCCTCAGATTCCGTCAGCGCTGAGAAGGATCATCTGTTGGCCTTCAATCTAGCAAAGAGTGTCTGCCTTTTTGCCGACATGGAGAGGCATGATGGTTTGACCGAGCTGAAGGCTATCCGCTCGGCCACCAAATCGATGATTCTGGTAAGACCCAAAAACTCCCTCAAACTTTGAACTTTTATCACGGTCCCAGTACATCGGTCGTCTCCTAACCGCTCTAAACTATGCAAGCCTTTCAAAAGAACCAAGTAGCCCACAAACGAGTTCTTGAACTCAGGAAGATGGTGCGGTCAGCCGTTGCCGAGGCAGAATCCAAAGAGATTGAGCTAAAAGACGCCCAAGTCAAGCTGGCCGAACTAAAGGCCGAAAATTCAAGGCTTGCCGGACTGGTGAATTCGGCCGAGGTTGACAAACAGAAGGATGCAGGGACCATCGCACTCTTTAAAAAGAGTCTAGCTTGTCTCATGTTGAGATCAAGACTGGATTGGTCTAGTCTATTGATCAATAAAAAATGCTTTCTCTGTCTCAAAATAATAATTTATTTTAGAAAATTCAGATTTTTTTGATAGTACAATTATTACATTTTAAAAAAATTAATTTTTCAAAATTACTCTTTGATAGTAAATTTTTTGAAGAATATTAATGTCATAATTGTACTTTTTATGTTATTAACTAATTTAAAAGAAGGACAAAATATGAAGTTTATATTGTTTTTGTACTTAATTTTTGAAAATGGACTAACATTTTAAGACAACGAAAAATGGAATAAGAGACTAATATTTTAGACAATAAAAAATGAAAAATGGACTAATATTTTAGGACGGAGGGAGTAATATGCATATATCGATCAATAACAAATACGTCTGATTCCAATCAAGTTACCAAAACATGCCTTGCTCTACAGAAATCAATCTAATTTAATAGAACACAAATCACGGTCCAAGAGCATCTCTAATAGTTGATGTCAAAGTGGCTTTGCCAAAGCCATTTTTTGGATAAATTTTTGTATGTCAATAGGGTATTACATGACACTACTTTCCACCAATCACAAATTTATAAACCCTCTATTGTTAACCAAACACGCAACATAAATGTAGTGAATCTTACTATTAAAATCATACACGATAGTAAAAGGTACAACATGATATATACCCTATCTGCATATAAAAATTACTCCATTTTTTGGCTTGTTATAGTGCACAAAAGTCAATTTTTGTCTATACCCCACTCCAATGGAGACTTGCTATTTTGACATAATCATTTGCCAAATTCAACTAACTTCTAAATTTGTCAACAATTTGACTTCTACTACATTTCAAACTCTTCAACTACCATTCCCTAACCAAACTTTCAACTATTTTAATTTTACCAACCAAAAAAAATTTGTTGTTGAAAAAAAAAAAAAAACCTAAGACGTTGTTGACAGTGATCAACCATTTTTATTGTTGTTGATTTGTGAAGCTTTGGTACCAAAATGTTGTTGATTTTTTAAAATAGTTGATTTTTGTACGAGTACGAAATAATTCTTCTCGTATAATCCTATTGATCAAGTTTGCACTTTCTCCAAACGTTGTCGCTTTGCTCCCTGAAAACACAAACGTGAGCTAGCCGATGGGGGTGTGCCAGATACCTCTCCGATGCCTAAGTCAGCAAAATAGACAATAGACAAAAGCTCTGTGTATTTGAAGGTAAAGATTGTGGTACCTGTACTGTAACAACCCACATTTATGGCCTAGTCATGTTCATGTGCATTCACATACCTTGGTCTTGTTAAGTTAACATGTATGAATCTTGTCTTGTTTTGTACGTATATGATTTGCCTAAGTATTATATGTATGCTTTGTTCCTTCTTTGCTGCCCCCAAGCCTAAGTCATGTTGAGCCTAGGTCATGCCAAGCCTAAGTCATTCCAAGCCGAGGTTATGCCAAGCCTAAGTCATTCCAAGCCGATGTTATGTCAAGCCTAGGTCATGTGAAGCCTAGGTTATTCCAAGCCGAGGTCACCTTAAGCCTAGAACTATCTTGGAACCACTTTGATTGACCTCCATTTTCATCCGGGCATATTGGCCGAGATGATTATCATCTAGGCCGAGTGTGTATCACCAAGGCCGAGATGTGTATTATCTAGGCCGAGATGTTATCCTTGAACCCAAGTGATCTTGTTCCTGGACAGGTATGACCTAGACCGAGGTGTGGCACATCTAGGCCGAGGTGTGGCACAGCTAGGCCAAGTGTTGTCCTTCCTAGCCGAGATCATTGTTCCCTGACTTGCCGAAGTTATGTCCTTAGCCGATGTCATCACTTGCCGGAGTGCCTCGCCACCAAGCTTGTTAGGTACGCTTTGTCATAGTCAAGTCTTGTCAATCTGTCACCTTTTTGAAGAGAACCAACCCGGTAGTGCCACGTGGCCGAGCTGAGTGTTAAATCAGCCGGCAGAGAGAGAAACCTATCATTTGTTATATATTTGTTTTGAAGAGGAGAGAGAAGCTCTAGGAGAGGAAGAAGAGTTCTTGAGAGAGAGTAGATTTCCAAGCTTGATTCCTAGAGATCGAACCGTTAGATCTGTGTTCTAAGGTTAGATTCTTGATATGCTCATGTTGTTCTTTACGTTTATGTTATTGCATTGCATGATTGAATATGATTTGTAAGCCATGCATGGTTTTGAAGTTCGGTTTTAGAAAGAGAAAATAGCATTCATGTGTTCTTCAAGAAAAGTCATGTTTTGATCCGAAAGCTCATGCCAAGATTCATGTTTTCATGTTTGTTTTTGTATGATCTTCAAGTATGGGTACCCAGGTCCATGTTTTCGAACTCATGGCATGAAATCCCAGATTTTGTAATGAACAAGTTATGATTTTTAGCATTCATGTTCTTCATGTTCATGTTCATGTTCTTCATGTTCTTCAACCTAGATTTCCAGACTTCACTTCCCGAAGTGTAGTCGCCGAGATCATTCTTACCTAGACCTCACACTTAGGCCAAGCATCGTATCTCACCTTGGCCTACCTTGCATGATCACTTGCACCTTTAGTCTGTCTTGCATGAACACCTCGGCATACAGCCGCACGCCGAAGCCTTGGTAACCACACCTCGGCCAGGTGGTGTGGGACCTCGGCTTAGACCTGGTTGGTACCCAGCATGTCTTCCTGACATGTAAAACAGTGTTTTGACTTGCAGCATGTTTTCCCGAGATCATTTGCATGTATGAGAGACTTGTTTTGAGATGTGTTTTCAGTGGACCTTGCCATGTGTTTGTAGGACTTGGACCTTTGCCTTGATCCCGACGTCCCAAGAACTATGTGAGTGGTATTTTTAATAAAGCTATATTATACGTTTTGATAAAGGCTTTGCTTTGCTTTGTTTTGAAAAGTATTTGTTAAGCATGAATGATTACCCTTATTTTGACGTATCAAGTATAAGTTTTGTTTGATGTTAAGTATGAAAGTCCCTTGGCTGGAGGACTCTAAACTTTCGCAGCACTAAGTATAAAAGGATACGGTCCTTTCTCAGAAAGATTATGGTGTTAAAGCGGGCTACGGGCCTAAGTAACACAAGTCCCTTGTACTGGAGGACTCTAAACTTTCGCAGTACCATGGTGTGAAAAAGGACTACGGGCCTAAGTCACACAATATGGTGAAAAAGGGCTACGGGCCTAAGTCACACAAGCAAGCAAGTTTTGTAAGATCAAGATTGATGAATACGGTTCATCCCATGTTTTGATACAAGTTATGCTAAGTATATGTTTTGAACAAGTTATGTTATATGTTCATGTTTTGAAGAAGCTATGATATATGTATTGTTTTGACAAGAACCTCGGGAATCATTCATTTAACCCCTTTATTACTTGTACCATTCACTGAGTATCCAAGCTCACCCTCTCTATGTATATATGTAGGTTTCAAGCAAGAAGTCGGCTACGCCGAGATGTGTGTTTTGTGCCCGATGTTTTGTATGCATGTTATGTCGGCATCTCATTTTGGATTTATGTTACGTCGGCAATACTTATGTCGGCATTTTGTGTTTAAGTCGGCAACCTTGTATTTACGTCGGCAGTTCTAAAGATCATGTTCTTGACTTGTATTCTATGCATTTTATTTATGTCGGCTTGAGAAGCCTTTTGTTAAGATGTAATGTATATTTTATTTGCTTATCCAAGTTGTAAGTTATGTAAAGATGTATGTCATTTTATTTGACTTATGCACAGCTCTTATGGACCACTTGTATCTTGATGTATTACTTCCGCATTGTGAGCCCCATATATTATACTCTGTTGTGTGTGATCTTTGAAAGTTGGCCTTCGGTAATCTCGGATTACTGGCCATCACGGCACCATCCTACTAGGGGCGGGTTGGGGTCGTGACATGTACATAGGTCATGCTATGAGATTTTATAGATTCCGCTTGGGATAATCCTAGTAGGATTCCAACTTTCATTATCAGAATCCTCTTAGGAATCACACCCTACTCATTACCAACCAAGTGAGATGGTTTGCACACTCCTAGTAGGACTCTATTCTCCTTAGCAGAGTCCTCCCAGAAGTTAGAAAGATAATAATCATCTTTTCACCCTCTTCTTAATGCTTAACCAAGTGGGATAGGTTTACCACAGTACAACCGAGCTATCTCTAACCTTCTAAGACACTTAGCTCGGTGCTTTCACGAGCGATGCTTAGCTCGGTCGCCGTTCACCTATACCTCTGCTCAAATCACCTAGACCGAGCTGAATATAGTCCTTTCTGACCGAGCTAACAGGGCCCAATTTGTAAAGTCCATTCAGCTCGGCCCACAGCTCGGCCCACTTTCTACCAGTCTTAGCTCGGCCCAAATTTTACACAAATTACCCTCTTAATTACCCCTTAATTCCATATGTAGCGCATGATTTGGGATTATTTCTCTCTAGCCGAGCTAAGCCGACCAAATTAAAATAAGTAATACCATCGAGCTCGTTCTCGACCGGGCTACCGATTTGCCCCGGTTTAGAAACGTCTTGTCAATTACTCTGCACGTCGTTTCGCATCTCAAACAAGTCTGAAGCGTTATCTATTCCCTTCGACATGTGGCTCGTTCCCACTGGTCAGGTAAAACTGTCACAGCCATCTTCGTATTTCAAAAATTTTGAACAGTCCCGCCTATTCTTGTGCTTTATACAAAAACCCTATTTTCTTCGAACACTCCACTGTTCATCTTCTCTCCATTGCCTCTTGAGTCTCCATTCTCTTAACCATACCTTCTGCAAAGCTCATGTTCTAGCCTACATCCTTACTACCTCGATCTTCGTCCCTCTATTTTGAAGTTGTAAGTAGCTCAACCTTTTCCTCTTTCATTGTTTATTTCGTGAGCATGTATAGTATAGAAATATATATACACATATATTTTTCAAAACACCCTATTGTTGTTTTTGCATAAATGAGTAATGAACTACTAAATCCCCAAAAACCATATA
Organism: Camellia granthamiana; assembly: GCA_036172215.1. NCBI lineage: Eukaryota > Viridiplantae > Streptophyta > Magnoliopsida > Ericales > Theaceae > Camellia > Camellia granthamiana. Next base: position 103,363,281 of record CM069904.1, on the reverse strand, counting down.
CCGAGGCCTTAATCAAGCTACAACTGGATAACTCAACCAACATGCTATGTAATCTTTTCGATCCAAAATAACACCATGACCGAACTAGGAACCTGTTTGTATTAGGTGCGTACACAACCGAACCAGAAAACCTCTTCCAATAACTGAACTAAAACTTTAAGCCACCCCTTGTGCTACGATCGACCTAAGGACCTTCCTGTTATAATAACCGAGCTAGAAAACTCGGCACAACCGAACTACGAACAGGTTGTAATCCACTTAGCCAAACTAGGGTTATCTTAATTTGGCCTTTTTGCTTAGCCCGGTTCAGTGATCTGGGCATAACATTTTTTATCTCCACTTTGCAGACTTTGACTTGGTTGGCCAGGCACACCCTTGCACGCTCAACCGAGATATTCAACGTTATCTCAACATCGAGCTAGACTGCCGTGATAAATTATAATCAAACTAAGTTAGATGGGTAAATACCAGTTCATAGTTTTACACCGTGCTAACTGCTGTTTTCTTTTTGTGCAGACTTAAACCAATTAAAGTCACAGTACCCATACGCCAACCAGGACGCCCTTCGCGCTGCGCTTCGATATCGTCACTGCGGTTGGGCCAAGCTTCTGAACTTCGAACCGACATACAGATACAGCGGAAGGAGGAAGACCAGGGTAACTGACTTCCTTCTCGAACCATCACCAGAACCAGATCCAAGCCTTCCTCAAATCAACCTCATTCCCTTAACCGACGAACAAGAAATGGCCAAGCGTCGAGCCGTTCGAGCCCTGATCACCGAACAAACACCCCCACCAATTGTCGATGTTTAGACCGAAGTTCAACAAGCTGGTCAGACAAATGAAGCAGTGGTAGCCCTTTCCTCAGCCCGAGCTACTTCATCTCGGCTAAGCAAAAGGCCATGCACACGAAGCTTGAGGGATGAGGACGAGCCATCCCAGACCGAGCTCGAAGAAGCAACAATCTCCGAAGTTCGCAACTGCCCTAGCTCTTCAAACCCTCCCTCTCCACCAATGTGGGCACCCACAGCCACCTTCAGGGGCTGAGCTATCACAGTCTCAGATTCCGTCAGCGCCGAGAAGGATCATCTGTTGGCCTTCAATCTAGCAAAGAGTGTCTGCCTTCCTGCCGACATGGAGAGGCATAATGGTTTGACCGAGCTGAAGACTATCCGCTCGACCACCAAATCGATGATTTTGGTAAGACCCAAAAACCCCTTAAACTCTGAACTTTTATCACGGTCCCAGTACATCGGTCATCTCCTAACCGCTCTAAACTATGCAAGCCCTTCAAAAGAACCAAGTAGCCCACAAACGAGTTCTTGAAATCAGGAAGATGGCGCGGTCAGCCGTTGCCGAGGCAGAATCTAAAGAGACTGAGCTAAAAGACGCCCAAGTCAAGCTGGCTGAACTAGAGATCGAAAATTCAAGGGTTGCTGGACTGGTGAATTCGGCCGAGGCTGACAAACAGAAGGCCTTAGCTGAGAAAAAAGATCGCTATTTACGCGAGCTGGCCAAGTTGGAGAGGAAAAAGAATGCCGAGTTGGAAGATCTGAAGAAAAAGATACAGGACGCAGAGGACCGAGGTTACAAGGAAGAAGAGGAGACGTACGTCCAACAGTGCGAAGCTGCCAAGGATATTTTTTCAAATGTGGTTGGAAGGCTGCTGCTGAAAAGCTCGACTGTGGACACGACTCCGAAGTCTTCTTGAATCCCCCTCCCCACTTCATACCGGGCTACATGGCAGACTATGCCAATGCAGTCCAACAAAAGTTCCTTTAGGAGGGGGAGGAGGACGAGGTCCCTGCTCTTGAGAATATGCTTAATATTCAGCTCGGCCGCCAGTCTACTTCTCCTACTCCAGTGGATTCCAGCCCACCTTCGCCTACTTCGACTAACGTTGTGCCAACGACCGAGCTCGACCAGGGGGCTCGTCTCACAACCGAGCTACCTTTGGGTGAAGTTCGAGTTACCTTTGGGTGAAGTTCGAGTCGATTTGGACGCTGACTTGGATAATCTTTTCTCTTGATTTTTCCTTTTTCTTCTTCTGTTATCAAATTGTAACCGGGCTGTAGCCCCACCTTTTGTAATGCACTTTTGAATGAAATCTTGAATTTTTCCTCGTCTTTTTGTTCGGTTTACTCATACTTGTAATTGACTTTCAATTGGTTTGCCTTGGATCTTTTGTCCGGTTTCCATTCCCTTAATTTTTACGGCCGAGATAGCCATCTCGATTCAATCTGCTCTGTAATCTGCTGACCTTAACATGTGCTAGCCCTGCCAACTTTCTTTGGTCTAGAACCTTATCTGGGCTGAAGAGAAGTAAATGTTGGTCATACCTGCCAACCTTCTTCAGCCTAGATTCTCATCTCGGTTGAAGAGAGTTAGATGTTGGTTATTTCTGCCAACTTTCTTTGGCCTAGATCCTTATCTCTTCTAAAGAGAGCTAAATGTTGGTTATTCCTGCCAACCTTCTTCAGCCTAGATCCTTCGGTTGAAGAGAGTTAAATGTTGGTTATTCTTGCCAACATTCTTCAACCTAGATCCTTATCTTGGCTGAAGAAAGCGAAATATTGGTTATTCCTGCCAACTTTCTTCAGCCTAGATCCTTATCTCAGCTAAAGAGAGCTAAATGTTGGTTATGCCTGCCAACCTTCTTCAGCCTAGATCCTTATCTCAGCTGAAGAGATCTAAATATTGGTTATTCCTGCCAACCTTCTTTAGCCTAGATCCTTATCTCGGCTGAAAAGAGCCAAATGTTGATTATTCCTGCCAACCTTCTTGAGCCTAGATCCTTATCTCGGCTGAAGAGAGAACTGAATGTTTGGTCATTCCTGCCAAACTTTCTAGTTGCCCCTTGCTGGTCATGACTGAGAATAACTTTTACAGTAGAAAGAATTATGCTGAAAAGGAAACTACTTGTTTTATTTAAAAAACAAAAATTACAAGTATTTTAAAGAAAAGCTAAAAATAAAATAGTTTTAGATTGGCAGTGTTCCATGGCCTGGGAATAGCCTCGCTGTCTCCATCTTCCAAGTGATATGCCCCTTTTCCTGCTAAACCGACCACTTTGTATGGTCCTTCCCAGTTAGGTCTTAATTTGCCATCTCCGGGTACCTAATCTCCGATCTTGAATTGCCTCGGATGCACTGTTTTGTTATATTTTCTGGATAACTCCTGTTGGTACAAGGCAATGTGAACAAGTGCTCTTCCTCTCATTTCTTCTGCGAGGTCGAGTTCCAAGGTTATGGCTTCTTCATTCAAGTCTGGGTCAAAATTTTCACTTCTAATAGTAGGGAGGCCGACTTCCAGTGGGATTACTGTCTCCATGCCATAAGCCAAGGAAAAAGGCGTTTCTTTAGTTGATCGTCAAGGTGTGGTATGGTAAGCCCATAAAACATGAGGAAGCTCCTCAGCCCACTTGCCTTTGGCTCTCTCTAACATTTTCTTCAAACCATCTAAGATGACTTTGTTTGATGCTTCTGCTTGGCCATTCGCTTGAGGGTATGCTGGTGTAGAGTTGTAGAATTCTATCTTGTATTCCTCGCTAAAGCCCCTGAAGATTTTGACATCAAACTGAGTGCCATTGTCAGATATTAGAGCCTTGGGTATGCCGAATCGAGTTATGATATTCTGCCAGACAAACTTCTTAACATCTTTCTCTTTTATTGATGCGGGTGCTTCTGCCTTCACCCACTTTGTGAAGTAGTCTGTTATTGCAAGAAAGAACTTTCTGTTGCCGGGTGCTGTTGGAAGTGGTCCCACTATGTCCAGGCCCCACATTGCGAAGGGCTATGGGCTAGTTAATGGTAGAAGCTCTCTGGCTGGTTGATGTATTTGATGTGCAAACTTCTAACATTTCTCACATCTCTTGACATATTTCTCTAAATCTTCTTGCATGTATGGCTACCAATATCCTTGTGAAATTGCTCTGTAAGCCAATGATCTTCCCCCTTGGTGGTTTCCGCATACGCCTTCATGTATCTCGAACAATAATGCCTTAACCTTGCTATGATGGACACATTTCAAGTAAGGTCCTGTGAAGGATTTTTTGTATAATGCCAATGATGGAGAGAGCCAAAATCGTTGTGATTTTGCTCTAATTTTATTGGCCTCTTTTTTTTTTTTTTTTCTAGGCAAGACGCCGTCTTTTAAAAACACTATGATGGAATCCATCCAGGATGGGCCTAGTTCGGAACAACATACCTCAGCTACTTTGGGTTCTTCAATGCTTGGTCTGGGTAGGAAGTCGATCAGTAGTGGGTGTGGGATAGATGTATCTGCCATTGAAGTAAAACCTGCCAATTCGTCTGCTCTACTGTTTCCTTCTCGTTCAATCTGCTCTATCCGAACCACTTCGAACTTCATGATCTCCTTTCTGACTAACTCTTGGTACTTAGCCATCCTTTCATCTTTTGCCTCGTAGTCACTTGAAATCTGGTTTATTACCAGCTGGGAGTCGCTGTAAACCATCAGCTCGGTGGCCTTCATGTAAAGTGCTGACTTTAAACCTGCTAACAGTGCTTCATACTCCGCCTCATTGTTGGATGTTGGGAAGCCAAAATTAACTGCCTGTTCGATTGTTAGGCCATCTGGTGAGATGAGGACTATGCCAAGTCCTGCACCGTGCTTGTTCGATGCTCCATCCACGAAGAGTTTCCACATCTCTCCAACGAAAAGCTTCCAGCAAGTAGATGGATCGGACGATGCCTTGGGATCATAGGTGTTGCTGGTGTTTTCTTCCAAGTCTATGCCTGCTGTTGGTGTTGTATCTTCGCTGTCTGGTTGCCTCAAGTCTTTGTTTTTTGATGAGTCCTCATTGGGAGTAGCATGGTTTGCTCCTTCCTCCCTGCCCTCAGTTCTGTATGGCTTGTAATATAGCTGGGCGTCCTGTGTTTGGGGCTGCGCAGTTCTCGCAGCACTTTCCTCCCTTATTTCGGTTGCTTCGGTCAAATCGACCGGGCAGATGTGATGACTTCCTGATGTGAACTCAGCCACAAAGTCTACTAAGGCTTGGGCTTTTATTGCGGTTCTGGGTTAAAACTTGATATCGAATTGTTCTAACTCCACCGCCCATTTCAAGATTTGTCCAGAAAAATCCGCCCTCTCAAACAAGGCTTTTAGTGGAAAAGCCGTTAGGACGATCATGGTGTGGGCATGGAAATAGTGTGACAACTTTCTTAAGGCCATCATCAAAGTTACTGCCAGCTTTTCTAATGGTAGGTACCTTGTTTCAGCTCCCAGCAAGGTCTTGCTAACATAAAAGATAGGCAGGTGTTGGATTCCTTCCGCTCTGACCAACACTGCGCTTATTGCATGCGGTGAAACTGCTAAGTAAAAAAAGAGCTCTTCTCCTAGCATTGGGATTACTAACAACAGTGAAGAGGTCATCTATTCTTTCAAGCTTTCCAGGGCGTAGTCGCATTCTTCATCCCACTAAAACTTGGCCTTCAAAGCTTAGAAGAATGGTCGACATCTGTCTGACGACCGACTTATGAAGTGGTTGAGTGCGGCTACTAAGCCAGTGAGATACTGTACCTCTTTGACTGTGTTGGGCCTCTCAAGATCCTGGATTGCTTTGATCTGAGAGGGATCAGCTTCTATACCTCGGTTGGTTACCAAAAAACTCAGGAATTTGTCTGATCCTACGCCGAATGCACACTTAGATGCGTTCAGACGTAACTTGTGAGACTTTAAAATTTGGAACATTTGACCTAGGTCCCTAAGATGGTCCTTCTCATCCTTGCTTTTGACCACCATATCATCTATGTAAGCCTCTATTGTTCTGCCTAACAATGGTTCAAACATTTTGGTGATCATTCGTTGGAATGTAGCCCCTGCGTTCTTTAGGTCGAAGGGCATGACCTTGTAACAGTACAATCCTCTAGGTGTTGTGAATAATGTGACCTCCTGGTCTAGTTTATACATAGCGATTTGATGGTAACCTCTGTACACATCAAGGAAACTAAGTCTGCTACGTCCTGCCGTTAGGTCCACCAGTTGGTCTATTCGTGGTAGGGGAAAACTGTCTTTTGGACATGCCTTGTTGATTGTTTTGTAGTCCACACAAACGCACCACTTGCTGTTCTTCTTTGGCACTACTATAATGTTGGAAATCCACTTGGGATAGTGCACTTCTCTGATGGCTCCTGCCTCCAGCAAGTTTCTCACTTCCTTCGTCACTATCTCTGCATGGTGGAGTGCCGATCTGCGAGTGCGTTGTATAATTGGTCTGGCAGTTGGGTGGACATTAAGTTAGTGGCAGATGAACTTAGGGTCAATGCCAGGCATGTCATACGGTGTCCAGGCGAACACTTCGATGTTAGAAGTTAAAAACTCTATGACCTCTATTCTCTAAGTGCTGGACAAAGACGAGCCAAGCAAAAAGAACTTTTCTGGGTTCTTTTCATCTATCCTTACTTTAACCAAGTCTTCCACTGCCTTCTGTTCTGCTGCTTTGCCGACATCTGCAAACAGTTCGTTGCTTTCTGGTTCTTCCACCATCTGAACGAACCCTTTTGCAGCATGGCTGCCATTTACTGTGACGAAACACTGCTTCGACATGATTTGGTCTCCTAAGACTTCTTCAATCACGCCGGCTTCATTAGGGAATCGTAATACCTGATGGTAGGTTGATGCCACCGAGCGCATGGCGTGCAACCATGCCCTTCCCAAGATTATGTTGTAGGTGGAAGGGACTTTCAAAACCCAAAATTCCACCTGTTTTGTGATTGTTCCTGCCTTGACTGGGAGGATTATCTTGCCTACTGGCCATTCTGGCATTGAGTTGAAACCGACGAGGGGAGATGTCGCAGGTGCCAGGTCTTTATCCTCCAATTTCAGTTGTTTGAAGGTCTCGTAGTACATTATCTCACACAAGCTTCCTTGGTCAATCAGAATCCGCTTGATGTTGAAATTCTTGATGCACAGAGTGACAACCAGTGTATCATTGTGAGGGCAATATAACCTTGCTAGATCCTTGTCTGAAAAAGATATGACGTTCGTGGCCTATGTTCTCCCCTTTTTGATGGTAGGTTATGCACTTAATACCTCCCTCACGTGCTCAGCCTTTTAAATCATCCCTTTGAGCTCACATACTTGTTCAGGTTTGACTATCCCATGTATAACGTTGATTACGCCTTGAGGTGGGGCGTCGACCGGCATCCCGTTTGGTTTGTTGAGGTCCTGGGGGGTTGGTTGTGTTCCCCCTTCTATGTACTGGTCCAGGTGTCCAGCAGTTACTAACTCCTCTAGATGTTTCCGCAATGGTGTGTAATTTTTAGTGCGGTGCCCCTTCTCATCATGGAAGGTGCAACGGGACCTCTCATCATAGCCTTTTTGTGCTTCTCCCAACTTGGCTGGCCGCCGAACGAAGGGTTGATCACTTATCTCACTTAGAATCCAGTAGATTGGTTTATTGAATATCGTAGTGATGGCAGTGCGAACTCTTAACCTCATTTTTTCTGGGTCCTCTCTGTTAGCTCGCCTGCCTCGCCCATTCCTACTTGGTTATTCTACCGTGTTGATTTTTGCTGTAGTCTTTTTATCTGGCATCGCTGTTGCATCAGATTTTACTTTAGCACGGGCGGTATCTTCCTTTACTCAGATATGTTGATGCACTCTTTCCATTAGGGCCTCCATCATGAGGGGTGGCGTCATTGTTATTAAGTCTCTCAATTTGTTACCAACTGGTAGACCCCGTTTGTATTGTGCGATGGTGAGATTTGTAGGGCAATCCCCAATTTGGTTGAAAGTCTCCCAATATCGACTGTTGTAAGACCTCAATGTCTCATTTTCACCCATGTCAATAGAGAGTAGTTGGTCGATCTTTATTGGTGTCTTGGTATTCATTTTGAATCTAGTCACGAACGCTTCTGCCAGCTATGCCCATGAGGCTATGCTACCTTCTGGCAGCCTTTCAAACCAGGTCAAACCTAGGTCGCCAAGGCTGGATGGAAACAGGATGTACATTAGAGCTTCGTTTCGTCAGTATACCGCCATCACCTGGCGAAAGTGGCTTAAGTGCATGTAGGGGTCTGACTTCCCCTCATAAGTGGTGAATTTGGGCTGGTGGAAGCTTGAAGGTAGTGGTGCGTTTTCAATTAGCGGAACGAACGGTGAGCTCTGTAACCTTGCTAATACTTTGTTTGCTGGTTCGTAAACAAGGCGCAGCATTGGCATCCCTACCTCGACACTCCCATGCTTCCTAGGGACCAACCGCTGTAGGGTTGAAACTCTGTGTGGGTCGCGAGCCCTGGTGTCCTCCTTCCGTTGGGCCCTTTCTTCGAGCACTGTTTGCAGGTCAGATGATCTAGGCAACTTCGTGTACCTGGATGTCGTTTGGTGCGTGTGCGAGGGCCGATAGCTGCTTCCCTCTGTTTGTGACCTTTCAGTCCTTGTTCTCTCAGATCTAGAGTAACGAGTCCTGGAAGTCCTTGATTGAGTGTCGTCTGTTCTAAGGCTCTTACTTTCTACTTGCGATGGTGTGGTATGTCTGTCACGATCTTCTGAGTGGCGAGGGGACGTGTTGCCTTTGCGCCCCTCTCCTGTCGCCACCTCTTTTCCCTTTATCTGGCGCTTCATTGTCTCCATGTCTGCTGCCATTCTCTTTATTAACTCGTCTTGCTCCCTAACGCGATCCTCCAGAACTTGAGGATCCAACCTCCGCCTCTGTCTTTTAGGACTTTGAGAGTGACGGGGACTAGTGGCCCGTCTCTCCCTTGTGTCCCCCCGGGAGTTCCGTCGCTGGGGTTCTAATTCTATCATGGGTGGGACAGAGGGTAAACCTTCGCGCCTCTCACCTCCTTCCGGGGTTTGCCCATCAATAGTAGATTGCGGCAAATCTTCATTGTGCGCCATTGATTTCAACTAGAAGGGAAAACTCGATCAAAAGGTTTTGTTCTTTGTGAACTTCGCACAAACGGCGCCAATTGTACGAGTACGAAATAATTCTTCTTGTATAATCCTATTGATCAAGTTTGCGCTTTCTCCAAACGTCGTCACTTTGCTCCCTGAAAACACAAACGTGAGCTAGCCGGCGGGTGTGTGCTGGATACCTCTTCGATGCCTAAGTCAGCAAAATAGACAATAGACAAAAGCTCTATGTATTCGAAGGTAAAGGTTGTGGTACCTGTACATAGGTCCTGCTATGAGCTTTTATAGATTCCGCTTGGCATAATCCTAGTAGGATTCCAACTTTCCTTATCAAAATCCTCTTAGGAATCACACCCTACTCACTATCAACCAAGTGAGATGGTTTGCACACTCCTAGTAGGACTCTATTCTCCTTAGCAGAGTTCTCCCAGGAGTTAGAAAGATAATAATCATCTTTTCACCCCCTCCTTAATGCTTAACCAAGTGGGATAGGTTTACCACAGTACAACCGAGCCATCTCTAACCTTCTAAGAAACTTAGCTCGGCGCTTTCACAAGCAATGCTTAGCTCGGTCGCCGTTCACCTATACCTCTGCTTAAATCACGTAGACCAAGTTGAATATAGTCCTTTCTGACCGAGCTAACAGGGACCAATTTGTAAAGTCCATTCACCTCGGGCCACAACTCGGCCCATTTTCTACCAGTCTTAGCTTGGCCTAAATTTTACACAAATTACCCTCTCAATTTTGGTACCAATTTTCAAAAGATGGCTTTGCCAAACCTGGAGCTAAATTTGGCTTTGCTATTTTTTGGCTAGAGCTTTAACACACCATTGGAGCACGACTTTTGTGAAACTAACCCATTTTTTGGCTTTGGCATGACCAATGACACAAGTATTGGAGATGCTCTGACACTACTTATGTGAGCTAAAATCGCAACTGTAGTAGTTCCATCACCACTTGACTAAAGCAGAGCAATATCAAACATATACAAACACAGCCAGTCTAAACCTAAATGAATTAAGGGAATATGAATTTTATCTATGTTTTTGTAATAAGGGAATATGAATTAAGACATTGTTTATGCTTAATGAAATGGCATTTTCTTGTATTTGCATTGGAATGTATTTATAGATAAAATTGTTTCCAAGAAGGAAATCTTCATGCATATACGAAAAACATAAAATTTTTGGTATAATGAACTTGCTATCATTTAACCAAATAGCTATATTTTTAGCCTTGAATTGTATGGAAGTGTGTTTGCCATCAATTCCAGTAACCAAAATTGGATGTTTCATTAATGTCTATTTTTTTTTTTGGTATGGCATTCAATTTACATGAGCTGACTGTAGCTCCTGTATCTATGAGAACACTGAGGCTATAGGGTTTATAACCTGCAAAACTAAATGTGCCCAATACATATGTATATCTTCTTTTTCCTTGGCTAGGAGAAAAAATAATATCATCATTTTTTGTTTGAAAATGATACATATATGCAGACTTAATATGTTCAAGTTGTTTTATTGTTCCTGGGAAAATAGGAATCTGAACATTGTTTGAAGTAATAGATTCTTGATTAGAATTATTACTTGATTCTCCAATGTTTAATTTTGAAAATGATTTGTTAGGAAAATCTTTTTCAAATACAGAAGTTGATCTTTTAATTTTTGGAACTGTATTTTCAATATATAAATTTTTTTCTGATGCCTGCATTTGTAATTGTGCAGAATTTTTTGTTTTGGAAGATTCTCATTGTCCCACTAGGTCTTGGATTAACCATTGTCGAGGGACTTCTAAATCGCTCCAATTCATTAGACGAGGTTGTATTACCGTGTCAAATTGTCTTGGTTCAAAGATTTCAACGATTTTATCATCGTTTGATCTTATTTTTGTTTCAGAAAATTTGGTTAATTCGTGAATTGTTTTCCAAAGAATAGCCAAATCATGAGAATTTGATTTCATTCATAATCCTTGTATTTTAATTCTTATTCTGACTGTATCTTCAAGATTATGATCATTTATGGAAATAAAGAAATTTGGTCTAACATTAAACCAAACTACTCCATTAGCCAAATTAGACTGAATTCCTCCAATGATTGCTTTCATTGGGTCGGAAAATCTTTTGTCAAAAATTACTGCCAAAATAGGAGTATCTATCTCTTGGCGAAATAAAGCTGTTATGGTTACTTGAATTAATCCAATATGGATATATTGAATTTCAGGATATTTCTTTTTCCATCTTGCAACCTTTTTCTTATCAGAAAAAGGAATATCAATATTTCCTTCTTCTGACCATTTTGCTTGAGTGTTACCACTGTATTGTTCAAACACTCTTGCTGAAAAGAGGTTGAATTTTGAAAGTTTATAAATTTTTGGAACAACAACTTCTTGCATTTTTTCGAATTTTGCTAATTCTTCGTCGGTAAAAGTTTTTTCTTCTCCAATTACATCTCCTAGTCGAATTGCCTGTAATTCTTCTTGAGATATACTATCTGCTTCTTGAGATATTTCTTGACTATTGTTAGTCATTATGAAGATTAGTTCTTCATCTGAACTTTCTTCATCACTAGAAATTTCATATAAGATTTCTTCTTCATCGGAAATTTCTTCGCCATATATGTAACAACCCTCACTTCATCTTAGTCATGCTCTCATGCCTTTATATGGTTTTGTCTTGTTAAGCTTGCATTTCAAATCTTGTCTTTGTTTTGCTTAAGTGTTACTGCATGCTTTGTTCCTTGCTTGGTGTGAGTTTAACCGAGGTCATCCTAAGCCTGGGTCGCACCTTTGAATCTCTTATACCTAGGACTATCTTGGAATCTTTTGGTTAACCTCCACTCGCACCTTGGCATATTGGCCGAGATGTCATTATCTAGGCCGAGGTGTTTATCACCAAGGCCGAGATGTGTATTATCTAGGCCGAGATGTTACCCTTGCACCTAGTGATCTTGTTCCTGGATTGGTATGACCTAGACCGGGGTGTGGCACATCTAGGCCGGGGTGTGGCACAGCTGAGTCAAGTGTTGTCCTTCCTAGCCGAGATTATTGAGACCTTACTTGCCGAAGCTTTGTCCTTAGCCAAGATCATTACCTGCCGGAGTGTCTATGCCATCTTGCTTGTTGAATACACTTTGTCATAGTCTTGTCTTTTCACTCAGTCACCTTTTTGAGAAGAGCCAACCAGCCGATGCCACGTGTCCCAGCAGAGAGTTAAGTCAGTGAGCTGTTGAGAAACACATCATTTTGTATCATATCCTTGTCTTTTAGAGAGAGAGGTTCTAGGAAGAAGAAGAAGGAGTTCTTGGAGAGGGAATAGATTTCCAAGCTTGATCTTCACACCTTGAGCCGTTAGATTTGTGTCTTAAGGTTAGAATCTTGATCTACTCTCGTTGTTCTTATTGTTCATCTAGCTGCATTGCATGATCGAGCACGATTTGTAACCATGCATTGATTTAAAGTTTGGTTTTAGAAAGAGAAAGTGATATTCATGTGTTCTTGAATAAAAGCATTGTTTGATCCGAAAGCTTGCATCAAGATTCATGTTTTTGTGTTTGTTTCCTTAAGATCTTCAAGTATGGATACCCAGGTCCATGTTTTCGAACTCATCTCATGAAATCCCAGATTTCGTAATAACAAATTGTGATTGAGCATTCACGTTTTTCATATTCTTCATGTTCATGTTCTTCATATTCTTCAGCAGAGGGAAACCCAGATTTTCCCGACTTCATTTTCTTGAATGCGGCCATCGGGACCACACCTCGGCAAGGAGGTGTGGGACCTCGGCCAAGACCTGGTTGGTACCCATTATGTTTTCCCAAGATAAGAAACAGTGTTTTGTTTTGGTCCGACTTAGTTTTGAAGGAATGCCGAGATCATTTGCATTCATATAAAGCTTGTTTGAGAGTGCATTCAATAGACTTTGCCATGTGTTTGTAGGACTTGGACTCTTGCTTTGACCCGGACGTTTGAAGAACTATGTGAGTGGTATTTTTAATAAAGCTATGTTATGACATTTGATAAAGCTTTGCCTTGCTTGTTTTGGAAAGTATTTGTTAAGCATGAATGACTATCCCTATTTTGTGTTTCAAGTATTAGCTTTGGTTTTGATAACATTCTTGACAAGTCCGTACGTGCTAAGGGACTATAAGCATTTGTAGCACAAGTCCGTACGTGCTAAGGGACTATAAGCATTTGTAGCACAAGTCCGTACGTGCTAGGGGACTCTAAACTTTTGTAGCACCTTTGATTATGTCATCCCTTGTATTATTGATGCTAGTAAGCATCCCTTGAGACTCGAAAGATTTTTAGATGAACTTGATTTGTCCTTTGATTTCGTACAAGATACGATGTGTTTTGGCTTGATAAAGATCTCGGATATCATTCATGCAAACCCTTTTATTGATTATATCATTCATTGAGTATCCAAGCTCACCCTCTCTATATATATGTAGGTGATGAGCAGGACGGCGGTGACGCCTAGATGCGTTTGACATGATGTTTTGGATTCATACTTTTGATATCATCTCGAAGACTATGCTTCTTGGCTTGTGATTCATTGTATTTCGCATATGTCGGCTTGAGAAGCCTTTTGATCAAGATGTATCATGTACTTATTCATTTAATTTATGCACAGCTCTTATGGACTAATTAGAATTAAATTATTGCTTCCGCATATGTAAGCCCCATATGTATACTCTGTTTGTGTGTGAATCTTTGTAAGTTGACCTTTGGTAATCTCGGATTACTGGCCATCATGGCACCATTCTACTAGGGGCGGAATGGGGTCGTGACAATATATTATTTCAAAATCTTGTTCTTCAAGAATTTTGATCATTTTCTTTGCACTTTTTTCACTTTTTGGGCATTCGAGTGTATAGTGACTTTCTTCGTTACAAATGTAACATTTACAAGTTTTCTTTTTTGAAACACTTGTTGGTTTCTTTTTTCAAATATACTTTTTCTTTTTTGAAAAAGTTTTATTCTTTTTTCAAGGTTTCCATTTATATTTCTACGTTTTTTGAAAAATCCTTTTCGCTTAGGAAATGTATTACAACCAATTTTTCAATTTTCTTTTAAAATTTTATCACAATATTTTTGACCGTATTGTGAGTTGGAAATTTGATTTTTTATTTGTTTTTTTACTTTTGCTTCTAGACACCGATCTGCTATCAGTCTTAGAATATAATTAATGCAAAAACTAAGATTATCATATTCTTTCTTCCTATTTTTTTGAGAAAATTAGGATATGTTTTAATACATAACTCATCCCATGGATTAGGGAGTTTATGGAAAAATTAATCTAGCCAGGGTTAATTTGCTGGTGGATCAATAAGATAATAATATATTTTAAAAGTTTGAACATAATCTTCAAAAAGACAAATATTACATAATTTTAATTTAGTCAAAATATAATTTGCATCTGCTTGCAAATTAGTATCTTCTGCAAAACCACATAAATTTTCTTTTATGATTTTTGCAAATTCAGTTAAAATTGTGTCAAGTGTGAGAAAATTTGTTAACAAAGTCGTTTTTTTGACTTTTTCCAATTTCAGATTTTTCCCACTGTCTTAACCATTGCAACACATCTCCCTGGAGAGTTGCTGCAATATAATCAAGGAATTTTTCCTTTGACCAACTATTTTTATAATTGGTAATAATGATGGACAAGGATTGTGCCCAGTCATCAATTGCTTGTTCTTGATCCTTAAATGGAACATGAGACAAATCTAAATAAGTATCATTTTGAGCTATTGGATACTTATGATTATTATCTTTTCTAGATATTACTGGCTCAGATGTAGGATTGGAGGTACTTCCAATGTTAGTATCATTTTTAATTTCATTTGTCTGAATAAAGTCAAATTTTTCTACATCTCCCCATGTGCCAAATAATTCGGGATCAATTGGCTCTTCTGCCTTTCTTTTCCCTTTATTTATTTTTGGTGAAATATCTTGATCTAATGTTTCTTAAGATGAGGATGATTAACTGTCATCATCATTAGTTGACATATTAATATCATAATTAAAGTGATGTAAAAGGGTTTTATGTTCTAGATAAATTTCTCTTATCTGGTCGAGTGGCCTATTTCTTTCATCAATACCTAAATTTAGATCTTTATATAATTTTCTCCAATAATCCAATATTTAAACAATATTTTCATATTCAGTCCTATTATAGGTATTGGTTTGAAGTAGCATAATATCTTTTGTACCATAAAATAGCCTAGGGATGTAACTATCTCTTGAACTATTCATTCCATTATTGTTTATGAAGGATATAGTTTCTAATTTTGTCACCAAATTGTTTATTTGGTTTTTTGCTTCTTTATTTAAGTCAATATTTATTATTGTAGACTCGACTTTCTTCGCGCGCCCCCCTTTCGGAGAGGCGCGAATTAGTCTCCTACACGTTCGGACTCTGTCACGGTTCTGAATCTAATCTCACAAAGTGCAATGTGAGACTGATAAATACCAAAGAAGTCCAATCCGGCAAATCATTTTGGAAAAAATCAGATTTTAAATCAAATAATGCCAAAACTGGACTGCTTTGCCAGATTACAGAGTCGCCACCTAAATATTTTGTTTTTGGGAAATTTAGGAAACCCTGACTCGTGCCTAGAGCCACGTGTCCGTCATCACCAAAGTTGCCTCGGCTCGGGAACTTGGGTACGAGAGGGGAACGTCCTAAAATGAGCACCCCCGCTCGCCCGATCAAAGGATCGGCCTCTACTAAGCATGATATATTGTTTTATAAACCTCATGTGTTCTTATCTAGGTTATTAGTTAACTTTACTATGTGACGCACACATACAAGCAAGTATAGACTAAGTCGCAAGACTTAGGAACAAATCAACTCATGTTTGTTTTTGAAAATGGTTTGAAAGTGCCACTCGCAAGTGGGCTATAGCGCGGATTTGCCACCCTTGGGTGGGCTTAAAATATGATTTTGCCACTTCGCACAGTGGGCTTAAAACTCACACTTATCGAATTGTCCCAATTCAAACAACCAAGCCTTCATCCACAAGCACTCATGCAGTTAATCATTTAAGCAAATAGCCTCATGGCAAACATGCTATCATGGTAACACTCATACTCATGCAAGTATGGTTAAAGCGTAAAAACTTTATAGTGTACTCCGAGCCAAAACAAAAGCTAGTTAGAAATATGCATGCTCCTAACTATGCTAACAATTCCTAATGCAACACATGCAATAATGCAACTAAGTAGGCTCGGCTACCTAAGGTGGCATTTGAATGCAACATTTGATAACATGCTTTGAAACACGTATTCAAATAAGTGTATTGAAAATACAATGCAGTTTGAATGATGTGCCGAGCCCGGTGCATGCAATACAAATGAATGATGCAAACATACAAAGCATAAGGTATGCTAATCAAAATGTGCCCTAAACTAACCATCGAAAGCGGTTAACTAAAGGGAGGAAAGACGTGGGGTTGGAAGACATGCACATATACACGCACCCTTATTACAAACATTAATGCCCTCGCGAAGGAGGGTCCCGAATAATTAAGCTAAGCTACACTAAGCTAAGCTAATTATTACAAACCAACTAATTAACTATTCTAGTTAACTAATTATTACAAAACGAATTTGAATAACTAGTAAATTACTTACTAATTATTACAAAATAATAAAGAAATAGCTAAACTAAGCTTCTTAATTATTACAACACTTAATCAATTAGCAAACTAACTAATTAAATTACAAAACCAATGCTAACTAACAAGTAAAGCATCAAATTACACTACTTCAGCTCTGCTTCAGAAAGTTTGAACATGCATGCATTCGATTTCTCGCCCCGAAAAGCCTTCCGGTTTGCTCTTGAGAGGCTCTGTTTGCAGGGTCACTCCAAGGACTTTCTGCTCTACCTTACCAAATCAATGCTGAGGAATGCACCAGTGGCCTGCCGGCCATAGAGAAGTTGCTGCCGGCCATCTACCGGCCAAAGAGAGGCACTGCCGGCCAAGGATAAGGCACTGCCAGCCATCAGTGTGCCACTGCCGGCCACTAGTGTGCTGAATTGCCATTCTGCAACAGAGCTCAAACAGAGGAAAAGGGAGGGTCTCTCCAAGGGTATGTTTGTACTATGCCCCTCCTTATCACCTCAAAACATCAAAGAAAAGGCACTATTGGATTCAAAACCATCAATCAAGCATCTCAATGCATGATGGCCAAAGGTCCAACTTGTACAAATTCAATAAATGCTACAAATACAAGACACGAGGACCATGCATGATCAAGGGCAATAGAGACAAAAGAGATTGGCTCATTTTCATCACTTTGAGTATGAAACGGACTAATCTACCTTGTGTTCAATATAACGTCCGATTGAACACTATGCAATGCAATGCAAATAACAATGCTTATCTTGGCATGTTTTACTCGATTCACTTATTGTTTACACATTTTAAGTTACCAAACCATTCTTTAATTGATTTGTCCAAATGTGAAAGTCCTCTAATGAGAAAAAGGTCAATCAAAAGATGACTTAAAACATGAGAGAGACCATGCCTTTGATTAGGAGGAGCCCTCAAAAGAGGGTTAAAGCCATTTAAGCACAAGCCTCAATCCCAAGCTTAAACACAACTTTAAGACTAACCATCCCTCAAAACAAATAGAAAAATGAAGAAAAGAGGGAGGTGACAGAATTTCAGTGCTGAAATGGCATGAAACACAAGACTCTAACATGCAAACAACTCATGTATAACATGTTAGGAGACTTAAGCATTAAAACTAGTGAAAAGCTTTACACTAGAACCATGCAACATCAACCTCAAATGGCCAAACCAGCTCTGGACAGATCTCAAACATGCCAAAACAAAGGCTAAAATGTGCTGAGATGGTAGCATGAAAAGCAAGAAATGTATGCTCATGTATTGGCTCACAAACAAGGCACAAAGCACACCTCTCAAAAGCAATGAAAGAGTGGAATATGTGAGAGTGTGACAAGGCTACATGCACTGAAATCATGTGTGAAATGATGCTATGGCATGCAAACAACTCAAGCAAAGCATGTTAGGGGACCTTGAAACTCAAAGTTAGTGAGGCCATTTACACTATAACCATGAATAACAAGTCTCATATGACCAAGACCACTCAAAACAGAGTTAAAGCATGCTAAATCAGTAACAAAAACATGCTGGAAGCAAACTAACACAAGCTAGAATGATAGGCTAAATCATCAAGTATGTTAGGCTAGTAGGCATAATTGCACTACAAGTATAAAAAGCAAAGAAGAAGTGACCCAAACAGCCAAAAATAGAGTTGAAGCATGTTAAAACAAGGCCAAAAACATGCTTTAACTAAGCTACAAAAAGGTAGAAAAGCATGCTCAAATAGTAGGCCATCTATGCATACAAACAAAATACAAGGAGGGGAGGCCACCCCCTCATTTTTTGGACCTCAAAACCAAGTTTCTACCACTGAAATTCCTCTAAGTTTCAGTAGTTAAAAGGCCAAGCAAAGGGTGCTTTAAAATCTTTGAAAAGTGGCACAAAAGGCTTCACAAGCCAAAGAGCAAAAGAGGGAGACAACCCCTCCAACTCAACAAGACTCAAACCAACATTTTTAAACCTTAAAAATAGAGGTTTTTACAGTTGAAAACCAGCTCAAAAACAGTTTGCAAAGGTGGCAAAACAAGTGTGCAAAATAAGCTTAAATGGTGAGTCTTATACCTCTTGAAGGAAAGACAACACTTAAGCAACAATCTGAGCTTAAACCACCTTCTAGAGCTCAAAAGAAGCTCCAAGAGAGCTTCAAGCAACCTCATCCCAAAGATGAACCACTCTTGTTAAGGGTTGATAGGTTGAAGATTGAGGTATGCAAGCCTTGAAGCACAAAAGCTCTAGAGATAGAGAAATCTAGAGAGAGAGGTTTTAGAGAGAGAGGCTCCCAAACTTTTGCTAAATTGTTCTAACCTTAAAAACCATAGAGAAGCCTCTCTATATATAGAAGAATGCAAGCCTTGGTCGAAAATATCCCAAGAGGGACATCTAGAATAGCTGGAACAAAAAATATCTGCAAAAATTTGACTTTTTGCATCAATGGCCAGCACTTCTTTATTGATGGCCGGCACATGATCATTGTTGGCCGGCATGGATCACTATTGGATGGCAAGGGGTTGGAAAAGGCCATTCATGGCCGGCACATGGCCAGAAAATCCCATTTATGGCCAGAATCCTCCATCTCTGGTTGGCCAGAAAAATCTCCTTTTTGGGCCCGACTTCAACCGGACATAACTCCTTCATCTGGACTCCTTTGCAGGTCATTCTTCAGCCTAAATTGAAGCCCTGGAAGTCGTCTTTCCAATGGTGGTAGACTCACATAAAAAATCCAAGTGTGAAAAAAGTTATGCCTGTTTGAGTGAAAACTGCTCAGTTTCGATCCTACCCGGATTCATGCCGAACTTCTCCCAAACTAGTTTTCTTCTCTCCTCTCCTCTTTTCTTCAACCCCAAACCCCTAAATAAGGTGTTTTGAAAGATTTTTCAAAGAGTTCACCTCTCTTTCATTCATTTCCACTTTGTACTTGCTCGATTTTACCGAAAAATGCAACATTTAACAAAATGCGAGCCTCGGAACATTGTAGAATCATTTTCAAAAACTATTTTGAAAGAGAGGGTTTTTAAGGTCTAAAATCATTCTGGTCAAAATCATTTTGGTCCAAATATGGGGTGTGAGGTTGGGATTTGATGCTCTTCTTGCCAAAGAAATCAAATCTTTGCACTGCACATCTTCATCACCAAGTAAAACAATCAGTAGTGCCCAAGTCTTAAGGGCGGTCAAAAATGGGGTGTCTACAATTATAGAACCCAAATTGTCTATTTTAGATTCTATAGACTCAACTTTGGTTTCTAGATAATTTTGATTTATTTTTTGTTTTTTATCTAATTTAGAAAACCAAGAACACATAATATCAGTAATATTATTTAAACTAAAACACACACTATTTATATTTGCAGACTCTTTAGTAATATGCAAACTATGGTCATATTTATTATTAACAATATTTTTTGTATTTCCAAAGCATATTATATCTTCAGGGTTAATTGCTATTATAGATTGTTGTTGGTATCTAAGACTCTCCTAGTGTATTTATCTGGTGCCTAAAACCTCTCTTTATGATCTTAACGACTTAATTATGGCCAGTAGTCAAAAGATCTTAATGAATATATGGGTTTTGACATACACTAAGCATATAAGTTTTGCAACAACTATAAATGAAACAAATAATTATGAAGATACAAAATACAAAGGATATACAACTAAAAACTTAGACGAATTTTTTTATTTTCTATTTTTATTTATTTATTTATTTTTTTATAACATAAAGTACACCATATACATTTATATATATCAAAATTTATACATAGATAGAAATACTTATATAGCTTGATCTTGCTTTCAAAAGCTCTTCACCATGCTCTGATACCAATTACAAAAACAAAAAAAAGAAAGGAGCTTTTTACTATTTCTTACTATTTTCATTATGGAGTTATGGAGTATGGAATTATGATGGAGAAGTTAGAGACAAAGTTGGAAGCACAAAGATGGAGAGAATTTACATTGTCCATTATGTTGGCGTAAAAGCCAATATATAGAATATAAGATGGTGAATACAAACAAAACCAAACTTAATGCATACCTAACTTGGCAAGACTTTATGGCCAAGAGTTACAAAAATTTCTAACACCCTAGTCAAGCCTAGTCATAGGCTTTATAAAAGGTCTACATAAAAATAAATACAAAGAGACAAAAATGGTTAAAGGAAAAATTATAATTATTTGCTATGTGCTACAGTTTTTACAATTATATATATTGTCTACCCTCCCCGGTTTTCAAAGGGATAGACTGAAATAGATAAGATTGGACTGATCTTTTCTGTCTTGTAGCGGTAGCTGAAAGGATTTGTCTGACCACTTTTCGCCTAATAATGCAGGTTGCTCCGCGTGTCGTGGATAAGGTTGGAGTTGATCAGGGGACAGTTGCATGTGATAGTAGGGTCCACTATGCTTCCATCCTGTTGATGAGATTGTGATATTCTTCATCAGTCTCTGATGGAGGGGAATCCAGATCCTGACTATATTGTTCGTTCCGAAAATGTTTTACATCATCTGCGGTCATGGCTAGTTCCAACGGAAGATCCAAATTATTTCTCTTTTTGAGATTTAATAACATGTGAAGAGCCTCATTAATTTGTGTTGGAGATCTTTGATATGTTATGGGAAAATGGATTATAAATAGTATTCTTCCATCTGTGACCATGAATGGAAATTTTGCTGAGCCATGGATGTTAGACGTTGCTTGTGAAACAGATATTAGACTATCTATCTAATATTCTGTCAAAGAAAGTTTTTGGATTCCAATCTCTCTCTCCGGCGATCTTCATCTAAATAATCATCTTCAAATTCAAAATCTTCAGTTTCTTTAAGGTACCAAATCTGGTATGGTTGGAAAAAATGTTCTCGTTCCCGCCAACCAACAGTGCTAGAGATCCAGAAAGTAAAATATTTGCTCCATTGAAAGCCTTTTACTATTCATGAGAGCATTGCCTTGATGATCATTGGATAATCGATCCATTGGATTGGATCTAAAATTTGAAAAATAACTTGATTAGTTATTCCCCAATCTATGTCTTCAAAAAACCACATGTCATGGTTTGCCATGATGGTTATTTTGGGAATTCCATCTTTCAAATTTAATTTATCATAAGATCGTTCTAAGATTTGTCTAATCTTATCACGATGGTCTTCAACTCGATTTTTGATTAACATAAAAATTTCTTTTGGAAGCAAAGTTCTTGCTTTTCAAAAAGACAAATTCTTTTTATTTGTTCAAAAACTGGATCAGAAAACTCATTTGATATGAGGTCTGATAATTGAAGAAAATTGTTTATTTTTTCAAAATTAAAACCTTCATTCCAATTCATTTGTTTAAGAATATTGAAACAAAGATTTTGCAAGTCTTTTAATTTAGCTGTTTGCTCAGCTAATTTGTTGGCCAGAACTCCCACGTGTTTTCGAAATTTCACTTTGTTGTCTACAATGTGAGTTTTCCAAACTTTATTGAGTTCTGTATAAATTTCTCTAGATATACCAGGGTTGAAAAAATCTTTTATCTCAAATTCATCTGGTTTAGATGTCTGAATATTAGTTGGAACTAGGTTAGTTCTCATTTGATTCTTTTGATAAATAGGCATAGCTGGTGCACTGTAAGAAGCTTTTTTTAGCTTTGATCATGCTATCATATGATTTATGACTGGCTCCTGGAAATCCGTAAACTTGCTGATTGGCTTCATTCCAGTCTATGTAAATTCCAGGTTGTTTTCCTGAGAATACAACATAAACTCTTTCTTCTCTGGGGATTGCTTTTTTAGCAATTGTTACCCAATCTCCTTGAGCAGGTTGTTTACCCTTATCCATTGTTTTTCTCCTAGTCTAGAGGTCTTCTGCAAAAATTAAAATTACTTGTTTAGTAATTTAATTTTCTGAAACAATTTCTACTAAGAAAATCTGCAAGAAAATTGCTAGTACCTTTAAGATGTTCTACCTCAAAAGTATATTCAGAAATTTTATTATACCAAGCTAATAAGCTAATCGTCTTCCTTGCTTAATAGGTTTTTTATTGATTAAGAAATCTCCTAGTGCCTTATTATCAGTGCGTACAATAAAATTTTCTAGGGCTAAATAAATATGAAAACTTTTATTGCCAATTTTATTGCAAGTAATTCTTTTTCGAAAATAATGTATTTTTGTTCATTTGGTTTAAATGTTCCAGAATTATATCCACAAATTAATTATTCTTTTTGTAATTTTATGGGTATTGGATTTTTTCTTGGTCTAATCCCATTTTCTGATAAAGGTATCTCTTTATTATGCCATAAATTACTGAGTATAGCTTTAAGAACGCATTCCCAGCATGCTTCTGAGGCATCTGTTTCTAAAATTAATTTATCACCTGTTTGAGGAAGATAAACATCTGGTAAAGTTTTAACATTTTCTTTAATTTGTTTAATTAAAACATCTTTTGCTGTCCATTCAAAAATAACATTTTTCCTTAATTTAGTTAACCAAGGAATTTCTATTTTTGAAAGATTTTTAATAAAATTTCGCTCATAATTTAAAATGCCTAATAAACTCTATAATTGTGTTATATTTTCAAGAGTATTAGGAAAATCTCGTACTTTGGACAAAATATGTTCTTATAATTTTAAACCTTTCTGGTCTAAAATTATTCCCAAAAATTCAATTGATTCTTTTTCTAGTTCAATCTTTTTTGAAGACAAAATAATTCCAAGTTTTTGGAATTTTTCATAAAGTAATTTTAAATGTTTCTTATACTCCTCCTTGGTTTTAGAGAAGATAAGTATATCATCAATATAAACTGCACAACAATCTTTAAGATCTTTAAAAATTGTATTCATCCACCGTTGAAATACCTGTGGTGCTATATTTAACCCAAAAGGCATAACATTCCTGTGGTAATGTCCTCTAAGTGTACTGAAAGCTATCAATTTTTTTGACTCTTCAGTCAATTGAATTTGCCAAAATCCACTTTTACAATCAAATTTGCTAAAGAATTTTGATCCTTTGGTTAAGTTAATCAAAACATTTTTCGTGGAATAAATATCCATCAAATTCTAAATTTTCATTTTGCCGTTTATAATTGACTACCATTCGGGCTTTTCCTCTTTTAATTTTAGCATGGTTTTTTACCATAAAAGCTGGGCTCTGAGGACTTTTAGTTTCTTCAATTAACTTTCTATCTAAAAGTTCCTAGAGTTGAATATCAAATTCATCTATATCTTGTCTAGTATAGATCATTGGTCTTACTCTAATGATAACATTTTGGTCTTTTAATTTTAAACTACAATAACGTGGACTTCATTGCCACAGTTTTAATGGATGTTCACTAAAATTTTCTTTCAAAATTTTATAAATTCAATGTGATTCATCAATAGCTTTGATGATGGGAGTTAAATCACCACGGGGCACGGGCACAAACTCTTTGCCAGACATTAACCATATAGGTTTTACAATAACTATAAATAAAACAAATAATTATGAAGATACAAAATACAAATGATACACAACTAAAAACTTAGACAAATTTTTTTTTTCTTTTTTATAACATAAAGTACACCATACACCTTTATATATATCAAAATTTATACATAAATAGAAATAGTTACATAGCTTGATCTTACTTTCAAAAGCTCTTCACCAAGCTCTGATACCAATTACAAAAACAAAAAAAAGGAAAGGAGCTTTTTACTATATCTTACTATTTTTATTATGGAGTTATAGAGTATGGAATTATGATGGAGAAGTTAGAGACAAAGTTGGAAGCACAAAGATGGAGAGAATTTACATTATCCATTATGTTGGCATAAAAGCCAATATATAGAATACAAGATGGTGAATATAAACAAAACCAAACTTAATGCATACCTAACTTGGCAAGACTTTACGGCCAAGAGTTGCAAAATTTTCTAACACCCTAGTCAAGCCTAGTCATAGGCTTTATAAAAGGTCTATATAAAAATAAATACAACATTGGATTTATAAAATTTTGAAAGAAAATTTTAGTGAACATCCATTAAAACTATGGTAACGAAGTCCACGTTATTGTAATTTAAAATTAAAAGACTCTAATGTTATCATTAGAGTAAGACCAATGATCTATACTAGACAAGATATAGATGAATTTGATATTCAACTCCAAGAATTTTTAGACAAAAAGTTAATTGAAAAAACTAGAAGCCCTCACTCTAGCCTAGTTTTTATGGTAAGAAACCATGCTGAAATTAAAAGAGGAAAAGCCCGAATGGTAGTCAACTATAAACGGCTAAATGAAAATTTAGAATTTGATGGATATTTTATTCCACAAAAAGATGTTTTGATTAAGTTAACCAAAGGATAAAAAATCTTTAGCAAATTTGATTGTAAAAGTAGATTTTGGCAAATTCAATTGACTGAAGAGTCAAAAAAATTGACAGCTTTCAGTACACCTAGAGGACGTTACCACTGGAATGTTATGCCTTTTGGGTTAAATATAGCACCACATGTATTTCAACGATGGATGGATACAATTTTTAAAGATCTTAAAGATTGTTGTGTAGTTTATATTGATGATATACTTATCTTCTCTAAAACCAAGGAGGAGCATAAGAAACATTTAAAATTACTTTGTGAAACATTCCAAAAACATGGAATTATTTTGTCTCCAAAAAAGATTGAACTAGAAAAAGAATCAATTGAATTTTTGGGAATAACTTTAGACCAGAAAGGTTTAAAATTACAAAAACATATTTTGTCCAAAGTACGAGATTTTTCTGATACTCTTGAAAATATAACACAATTACAGAGTTTATTAGGCATTCTAAATTATGGGTGAAATTTTATTAAAAATCTTTCAAAAATAGAAATTCCTTGGTTAACCAAATTAAGGAAAAATGTTGAAACTTTACCAGATGTTTATCTTCCTAAAACAGGTGATAAATTAATTTTAGAAACAGATGCCTTAGAAGCATGCTGGGGATGCCTTCTTAAAGCAATACCCAATAATTTATGGCATGATAAAGAGATACCTTTATCAGAAAATGGGATTAGACGAAGATGGGATTAGACTAAGAAAAAAATCCAATACCCATAAAATTACAAAAAGAAGAATTAATTTGTGGATATAATTATGGAACATTTAAACCAAATGAACAAAAATATATTATTTTCGAAAAAGAATTACTTGTAATAAAATTGGCAATAAAAAGTTTTCTTATTTATTTAGCCCCAGAAAATTTTATTGTACGCACTGATAATAAGTGAGTAAGAAATATCTTAATCAATAAAAAACCTATTGAGCAAGGAAGACGATTAGCCTGGTATAATAAAATTTCTGAATATACTTTTGAGGTAGAACATCTTAAACGTACTAACAATTTTCTTGCAGATTTTCTTAGTAGAAATTGTTTCAGAAAATTAAATTACTAAAAAAGTAATTTTAATTTTTGCAGAAGACCTCTAGACCAAGAGGAAAACAATGGATAAGGGTAAACAACCCGCTCAAGGGGATTGGGTGACAATTGCTAAAAAAGCAATCCCCATATAAGAAAGAGTTTATGTTATATTCTCAGGAAAACAACCTGGAATTTACACAGACTGGAATGAAGCCAATCAACAAGTTTACGAATTTCTAGGAGCCAGTCATAAATCATATGATAGCATGACCAAAGCTAAAAAAGTTTTTTACAGTGCACCAGCTATGCCTATTTATCAAAAGAATCAAATAAGAACTAACCTAGTTCCAACTAATATTCAAACATCTAAACCAGATGAACCTGAGATAAAAGATTTTTTCAACCTTGGTATATCCAGAGAAATTTATATAGAATTCAATGGAGTTTGGAAAACTCACATTGTAGACAACAAAGTGAAATTTCGAAAACACATGGGAGTTCTGGCCAACAAATTAGCTGAGCAAACAGCTAAATTAAAAGACTTGCAAAATCTTTGTTTCAAGATTCTCAAACAAATGAATTGGAATGAATATTTTAATTTTGAAAAAATAAACAATTTTCTTCAGTTATCAGACCTCATATCAGATGAGTTTTCTAATCCAGTTTTTGAACAAATAAAAAGAATTTGTCTTTTTGAAAAAGCAAGAACTTTGCTTCCAAAAGAAATTTTTATGTTAATCAAAAATTGAGTTGAAGACCATCGTGATAAGATTAGACAAATCTTAGAACGATCTTATGATAAATTAAATTTGAAAGATGGAATTCCCAAAATAACCATCATAGCAAACCGTGACATGTGGTTTTTTGAAGACATAGATTGGGGAATAACTAATAATCCAATGGATAAATTATCCAATGATCATTAAGGCAATGCTCTCATGGATAGTAAAAGGTTTTCGATGGAGCAAATATTTTACTTTCTGGATCTCTAACACTGTTGGTTAGAGGGAATGAGAATATTTTTTCCAACCACACCAGATTTGGTATCTTAAAGAAACTGAAGATTTTGAATTTGAAGATGATTATTTAGATGAAGATCGCCGGAGAGAGAGATTGGAAAATATCCAAAAACTTTCTTTGATACAATATTAGATAGACAGTCTAATATTTGTTTCATAGGCAGCATCCAACATCCATGGCTCAGCAAAATTGTCATTCATGGTCACAGATGAAAGAATACTATTTGTAACCCATTTTCCCATAACATATCAAAGGTCTCTTACACAAATTAATAAGGCTCTTGACATGTTATTAAACCTCAAAAAGAGAAATAATTTGGATCTTCCGTTGGAACTAGCCATGACCGCAGATGATGTAAAACATTTTTGGAATGAACAATACAGCCAGGATCCGAATTCCCCTCCATCAGAGACTGATGAAGAATGTCACAATCTCATCAACATGATGGAAGCATAGTGGACCCTACTATCACATGCAGTTGTCTCCTGATCAACTCCAACCTTATCCACGACACGCGGAGCAACTTGCATTATTAGGCGGAAAGTGGTCAGACAAATCCTTTCAACTACCGCTACAAGATAGAAAAGATCAGCCCAATCTTATCTGTTTTAGTCTATCCCTTTGAAAACCGGGGAGGGTAGATAGTGTATATAATTGTAAACAATATAGCACATAGCAAATAATTGAAGTTTTTCCTTTAACCATTTTTGTCTCTTTGTATTTATTTTTATATAGACCTTTTATAAAGCCTATGACTAGGCTTGACTAGGGTGTTAGAAATTTTGCAACTCTTGGCCATAAAGTCTTGCCAAGTTAGGTATGCATTAAATTTGGTTTTGTTTGTATTCACCATCTTGTATTCTATATATTGGCTTTTACGCCAATATAATGGACAATGTAAATTCTCTCCATCTTTGTGCTTCTAACTTTGTCTCTAACTTCTCCATCATAATTCCATACTCCATAACTTCATAATAAAATAGTAAGAAATAGTAAAAAGCTCCTTTATTATTTAAACTAGAACACATAATATTAGTAATATTATTTAAACTAGAATACACACTATTTATATTTACTGACTCTTTAGTAATATGCAAACTATGGTCATATTTATTATTAATAGTATTTTTTGTATTTCCAAAGCATATTATATCTTCAGGGTTAATTGCCATTATAGATTGTTGTTGGTATCTAAGACCCTCCTAGTGTATTTATCCGGTGCCTAAAACCTCTCTTTATGATATTAACGACTTAATTATGGTCAATAGTCAAAAGATCTTAATGAGTATATGGGTTTTGACATACACTAAGCATATAGGTTTTACAACAACTATAAATGAAACAAAATAATTATGAAGATACAAAATACAAAGGATACACAACTAAAAACTTAGACGATTTTTTTTTTTTTCTAACATAAAGCACACCATACGCATTTATATATATCAAAATTTATTCATAGATAGAAATACTTACATAGCTTGATCTTGCTTTCAAAAGCTCTTCACCATGCTTTGGTACCAATTACAAAAACAAAAAAAGGAAAGGAGCTTTTTACTATTTCTTACTATTTTTATTATGGAGTTATGGAGTATGGAATTATGATGGAGAAGTTAGAGACAAAGTTGGAAGCATAAAGATGGAGAGAATTTACATTGTCCATTATGTTGGCGTAAAAGCCAATATATAGAATATAAGATGGTGAATACAAACAAAACCAAACTTAATGCATACCTAACTTGGCAAGACTTTACGGCAATTACACAACAACAATAACAATTTTTAGAAGCTAGAGACAACTTTTTTTTTTGGGCTGAATAGAGACAAAACTTAATTCCAAAGTAAAAGGAAAGACATACAATGAGACACAAAAACCCAAACAAAATAACATATTAATTTTTGTACGATTTTTCATATATTTCTAGTGATTTTTTTAATATTTAAGTCCATTTATTTTACTTCTTAGATGCATCCAAAAAGTACAAAAAATGATTAAAATATAAAAAAAAAATCATTAAAAATAAACGAAAACTCATCTAAAAATAATTTTTAAAAAATCAAACCAAACAACATCAAGTCTTTTCACTTTAATTATGCTCTACATTAATGATGTTTTCAACCTTAATTTATTTCTTAGATGGCATCATCATCATCTCGGCGATCGATGGACATGGGAAAAGAAACAGAGGACCAAGCAGGGTGAGATGCGGTACAAAAAAATCCATAGCCGACTGTATATGAAAAATATTTCTTCTTATGAGCTGCTAAGTATAGCCATTCTTACAACATCAAAGAATGGTACATGCTCAACATATAGCAATAATAATACGGAGAAAGGGAGAACGGGGATAAGTGGAAAAAGATTTGTTCAGAACTTCCCAACTCAAGAATGTGATTTTCCACAACTTCATATTTGTGGTTTTGTACATGGAAACAAGTTAACGGTACCCATTGCAGATTTCAAGATTTGCTAATATCTAAGTGCCACTTTTGATGATATCAATATAATGAACATGACCCAAACAATCTGGCTGATGATGTGTTTTGCATGGTGTGGCTCGACAATGCAAGTTTTCTTAAGTTCTACACCAATCGGTGTACCTGTTTGGCTGTCATTCTTATGGGTTCCATCAATTGACTTCCTCCCTAGATTGCCTACCTTTAATGCATCCCTCCCTGTTGTAAGCGCACGTCTTGCTGCCCTGTTTTATTTGTTTGTTTGTTGTTTAGTTTGATATCTAATCCCAAATAACACTACTAGTAATATCTGAATTTTCAATGTAATTGAATTCTTGTCACGCCTACTACGGAAATATTTTTCTTATTTCTTTTTTGACCTAAAATCTGTTTTGAAGATTCATGAGTAGATAGTAGTTTTTCTTTGTCCGCAATTTAAATTAAAATATATGTTCATCCTATCTATAGAAATTGTTTTGCTATGATATATAAATTGGACTCATTAACTAGTTTAGATGTTTCCGTGTTTACTTATTTTAATTTATAATATTTCATATTAGTATATTATTTAATCTGTTTATGATGAGTCATTTTGATATTGCAGCTTCGTTAGTTGTCATATTATTTTTCGTATGTATATAATATGTTGTTCTTTTTTGGGCAAAAAAGCCATAGTCCCTCAAGTTTTATAGCGATCCCGGTTTTACCACGACCTTTATTGTGTTCTGGACTCGGGTTCTGTGATTGTATATTGTTATTTGTGTCTTGTTTCCTCCCTTTAATTCTTTGAATTTGAGTTTTGGGACTTGTTGGGCGAGTTTGGAATAGGTTGGTTGTCTTCTGGTACAAATAGTAGTTGCCCAGATTTTGGCCTTTTCACTCGAGCGAGGCTTCTTGCGCTCGAGCGAGCCCTGTGAAAATGTTTCTTCGCTCGAGCAAGGCTTCCTATGCTCGAGCGTGCGTCTACGTTGGTTGGTAGACTTGAAGCTTTGCATTTTACGCTCGAGCGAGGCGACCTTTTTATGTCTGGTCACTCGAGCGAGAACTCTTTCGCTCGAGCGAGCCTGGTTTACATTAGTTCACAGCAACGCCGTTTTGGCTTCATTTTTGATCTTCTTTTCACCCACAAACCCTAAATCTACAGCTTCTCTCTCTAAGAACCACCTTCTCTCTAAGGTTTCATCTAAATCCATTGTGTTCTTGGCCCTAGTGTCTTTGAGATTAAGATAGAGGGCTTCAAGAGCTTCATGTTGATCTAAGTAAGGGTTGATTTCGTCATCTTTGGAATTTCGATCTTGCTTGTTCGTCTTCTACACTTGAGGTAGGGAATTTCTACACTCTAATATGGTTTTTAGCTTAATTATTTGCTATTGTGTATAGATGATGAGATATGGTCGTGGTTTGGACAAATCTAAGAATTGGGTGTGAAAGAAAAGAGGGGTTTTGATGAATATGAGGTAAATGAGTATGAGGCTTGAATATAAGATCATGTTGCGCCAAAATAGTTGATTTTGGTGTTTGGGTTGATATTTGGAAAGAGGGAGATTTTGCCCTAATTTTGATTAAATTATTATTTTGTATAAATAATTGGGATTAACATTGAAAATGTGAAATTGGGAGGTTGTGGTTATAAATGGTGGTATTGGATATGTAATATCTTACCTATGGAAGTTTTGAATAAACTATTTATTTTGAGATTGAACATCTCGTAGAAATAATTGTATCGGGCTATCGGTGGAGGATAGTTATGATTGTTGTAGAAATTGCATGAGGATTAGGCAATTTAATACTAATTCATTGTTGGTGTCATTGAATATGACCATGTTATAAATACATTGTATATGTATGTTTATTGAGAGGAGAAAGTGGATGTACTCTATATATGACTATGTTTATAAATACATTGTATATGTATGTTTATTGGGAGGAGAAAGGGGATGCACTCCATATATGATTATGTTTATAAATACATTGTATATGTATATTTGTTTGGGAGAAGAAAGGGGATGGACTCCATTTAAAGCAAGTTGGCCGGAGTGTCCTAGGTGAAAGACCCGAAATTTTATATATAAATGGGTGTCGGTTCCTTCGGACGAAATATCCGTAAAATGGCAAGGTTTGAAGTGTTTATGTGTATTTTGCATAGTTGGAAAACCATTGAGTTGTAATCTCACTTTAGTTGTTGAAGGATAGTGAATTTAACTCATGAATTGAGTAATATATATGAACTTGAAATGAATTGAAGGAAAATGGAAATGAGGTTTGGTCTTAGTGGCATATGAATATACAGGCCTTGTAAATGTTTTAGTATCGGTATTGTGTATGCACGTGGAATTTATACCTTTGCTAAATTTCATATATTGTGTTAGATTATTTCTACTGGGCTATTGGCTCACCCTATACGAGAATATTATTTTCAGGTGCAGGTGAGGTGTTTCCTCCAAGACAATAAGGTGGATGGACTTTTGGGAAGCAAGAGCTTCTTATTTATGCTTTATGTGTGTATGTTTGTTATTTGTAAAGCCAATGACTTAAGTTGTAATGAGCGAGACTCAATTTATGTAACCAAGTAATAACTTGGAAAGATATAAGCCTACATGGCATTTAACTGATTATTAAACAGTGAACTCTGATATATGAAAGTATGTTGTTTTTCACATTTATTCTGCATATGAGCTATCTGTATTGTATTATTTTGAGGGCGTTACAAGTTTGACATTTGTTTTATATTAGCCCCTATATTTTCAATTATGACAATTTAGCCCCTTAATTTTCAATAATGAATCAATTTAGTCCCTAAGCCTAAATATAAATAATTCATAAGGCCAAAAGTTTTATTAATTATTGTAAGGCCATAGCTCGTTTGAGATATGAGTTGGCTTTTTGACTTTTTGATTATTTTAGCCTGGGGTTAAAAAACCTTGTTTGGGGTAGGCTTTTTGGCTTTTTTGGCTTTTGTAAGAGAAAAAATGAAATGATTATGAATTGGATGTGACATTTTGTCATATTTGGCTAAAATAATGTATTTTGTCTGACTATTTTAACCCAAATGGGGCATCCCAAATGAGCTCTAATGTATCAAGCCTTAGTGTGTTAAGTTTGTTTGAAAAAAAAAAAAAAAAAAAAAAAACTCCACCTAACACACTAAGGCTTGATACATCAACTACTAAATAGATAGAGCCTTAACAGTAATTAATAAAATTTTTGGGCTGATGACTTATTTATATTTTAGGCTTAGGACTAAATTGATTCGTTTTTGAAAATTAAGGGACTAATTGTCATAATTGAAACTATAGAGGCTGTATAATGGCTTTTTTGCCCCCAAAAGAACAACATATTATGTACATATGAAAAATAATATGACAAATTAACGAAATTTCAATACCCAAAATGACTCATCATCCACCGATTAAAAAATATACTAATATGGAGTATTACAAATTAAAATAAGTAAACACAGTGACATCTAAACTAGTTAATGAGTCCAATTTATATATCATAGCAAAATAATTTCCCTAAATAAGATGAACAAATTAATCTATTATCTTAGGCCTCATTTGAAAACAAGGAATTTTAGTAATCTTTTAGATTTTTATAAAAAGATATGTACAAAAATAAAAAATAATGCCATAATTTATATTAATTTTTTAACTAAAATATATAATTGCCAAACGAGATTTTAATTTAAATTATAGTGGTGCTACGTCGCTGCAGTGTAGCAACCGTATTTTCACCCCTACTGAGGTGGATGGAAAGAGCCCTTTCAAACTTCACTTGCAGTGGACAGTGTGAACCACACACATTGTCTAGAAAAGAAAAAAAAATTACAAAACAAACCCACCGATTGGCGTAATATTGCTATAGATATCTCAAATGGCTTCTCTGATTTTCTCTCTCCTGCTATTTCTTCACCTCTTACCTCATCTCCCACAACACAGTTCTTCAACAACCCAGAACCCATCAAGAACACAAAAACCCCTCCTTCCTCCCCCCCGTCTCTAGAGAAAAAAAAGAAAAAAAAAACAGAGACGACCTCTGGCAACCACCATCGGAAGCAAACCACCAGCGCAAAAAAGAAAAAAATAAATAAATATGAAAATTTCCAACTTGTTTTCTAACAAAACCCTTTGGATTTCTTTTTCTTTTGTTGCTCAATCTCTGTTACTTGTTGAATTCAAGTTATGGGGATTCCAAGGCCTAGAATGTGAATAAGGGAGGAAGGAGTGTATGTGTGGCTCCCTCTACATAAAATTCCTCCTTGACATCAAAATAGCAATCAACCTCTGTGCCAAAAATGTCAAATAAATAAATAACTGTCATGTGTCAAGTAACTGTCATGTATCATATTTTTAAAGACAAAATTATAAATTTACTCAACTCAGCTAGTTAATCTCAACAAATTTAGCGATAATTTTTTTTAAAAAAAAAACATTAACGATATTATCAATTAGACTAAATTGACACAAAATTTAAAATTAAGGATCAAAAAGTATAAAAATCAAAATAACACAAGGTATAAAATGTAAGAACTGTCAGTATATTTTGCTCAAAAATATAATAATAATAATAATAATACAAGACATGAGGCAATATAAGAATAGAAACTGTGGCGTTGAGGAGCTCTGAAGAGATGGGGTTCACAGAAGAATCTATCCTTGGTAATCCTCTCTCATATATATATATATATTTCTGGTGTTGCATTGAAAGATTTCGCCATCAGCTGCATCTGAGTGAGATGCCTACACCTTACAATTGATTTAACCTCACCCAAACTTCCATTCTCCTTTTTGATTGTTTCATTTATAATAAATAATAATAATATAAAAGATACGAGATGTTTAATCTAATAAAAGAGTCACATAATTATTATCACATTGTCACTTTTAATCCTTAATTAACTACAACCTCATCATTTCAATCCCTTTAAATAGTTTTAACCCTACTAAGTTAAATTGTTGTGTCAACCAAGGGCTGTTATGAATTGTTCTCTTTATGATTAGTATTTTTTGGTAACAATGTCATTTGCTTCTTGACCAATATAAGATGCCGATGATGGGAACGAAGTGCAGTTTTTTTTAATTAGTGAAAGGAGAAAATTTATTGATAAAAATGAAATGAACACTTAGGTGACAACATGTTTCATTGCCGACTAAGCGTATCTCAACTAAGTTCTCTTATACAAAGCAAGCAAATCATGTGCACACCCAGACATAAAAATAAAAAACCCCAAGGTTAGCAAGGCACCAACCAAAGACCACCAAAGAAAATAAACCAGAAAAACAAACACCATCTAAATAAGTCCAAATAATCCAGCCAACAAAACTCAAAAAGGCCAACAACCTACCAAGTAAAAGAAGTCATCAATCCAAAGCAGGAAGCTGCCACCCACCCACTCTGATTTGCTCAACCACCAAAAACTGAAGACACTCCTCGAAACATGAACAGACATTGATCAACCCGTATCGTTACTACTCCTAACAAGAATTTACAACCCATAGCAAAAAAATCAGAAAAACGCTCACAAAACCAACCATCTATTTGCAAAAACAGAGCATGCATGAACCTCTATCTGCTCAATCTGATTTGCTAATAATTGAGTACAAAGTCATCCACCATATAATCCTTGAAAATATTATTGGCCTTGGACCAACATGCTACGCTTCAGTAATGGAATCCCAACTGGGTTGAATTCTTTAAAAAATCCAATTGATTTCTAGCAAATCCAATTGACCAGAAAATTGCTGAAGGAATTACATTCCAAACATCTCTATCCTTTTTCCTGATAGAAGTCCCCTGCCACTACAAAAACAAACCAAATCCTTGAAAATATTTTGAGTCCTTCAGACTTTCGTTTTCAAAACACTTGCAAGTCAATTTGCTTCTTCTAGTAGTGTTTGTTACATTCTCTCATCTTTCAATTTGATTTTATGGTTGCTCAAAGAAATCAGAAGTTGGCCAAAAATTCAATTAGTATGATTATCTGAGTTTGTACTGATTTTCTAGATACTCTTTATCAATCAATTTTCCCAAGAACATTAAAAATAGCGGCCGGCCGCCGGGGGGGGGGGGGGGGGGGGGGACTAAAATAGCCAATTAACTGTAGAAACACAAGGCATACTGAACCAATTAAAAAGAGCAAGCTCAAAAACACAGCCAAACAGAGCATATATTACAATTCTATACCTGACTCACTGCATGGAAAAAATAGCTATGAATAAACCAAATTAAATAGCTACCATCCACAAGCCAACTATAATAATCCAACAGAACAAGGGAACAAGTCAATAACTAACCATGCAGCCATACATTGCTTTTTCTTAGGAATAGGGAACTTGCATCAGGCGATAAAAGGGAGGAAGAAAAAAAAATCATTCGTAAACTTCAAGACAAAAAGACATTTCTTGATTACTAGTGCACCAACATTCCTAAATAACTTCAGGCCACCAAAAACATACATGGTGTATGTGTGGCCTACATAAAATTCCTCATCGACACCAAAATAACAATCAACCCGTGCCCCAAACCTGGGCATGACTGGCCGTGGCCCACAGGGCCTTAGCTCAAGGCACATGTAAGCCTAAACACAAATCCATAATCACATCGAATAAACATATCAATAGTCCAATAAAAAATAAACCAAAACTCAATCCAGTGACATGTCACAAGTATAAATGGTAAAACCAGTCATAACCAACTTTAAAAATATACACTAAATGGAACACAAATCGCCCACAAAATTAAATAATTCTAAATAAAACCCAACCACAATGTATGTGCAAAATCGACATAACAAGCTAAATAAAAAAAAAAGAAAGTCCTAGAGGTCCATGTAATTGAGTCTCTGCTATGACATGAGTCCACTCTAAGTCCTTCTATCACATGGAAATGATAAACAACTAAGTCAGCTGATAACTCAGTGAGTAAAAGCATAGATAGTAAATATAGTTTTGAAAACATGATTCAATTCCAAAATAAGATATATGTCACAGAAACTAGATTAGCATACAGTTTTAATAAAAACAACCTGTTTCACAAAGAAGGTTCCACAGTTCAACAGTTAAAATACTCATATCTCTCAAGAACATAGCAAATGACATTCTCCACTTAGAACAGATTACAACATGATCATCAATAATTTTTTGTGTACCAAGAATAACTAGTAACATGCCACAAAGTTCTCAAGGCAATAAGCCCGTTGGATCCAATATCGAACCAAGACTCATCCTCGAGGTGACAACCTGGGCCTTTTTTTTTAAGATGATCTGATTGAAGGTCACCTAGCCTAGCCTAGCCTAGGTCTTTTCCTTACAATCGTTGAGAACTAGAATCATCACAGCCCAACCCAGATCTGTTCCCTAATGGCCAGAGTCACCACATAGTGGAATAATTTTCCTAGACTTCTATATATAGATAGATGGTCCCAATAATCAATACAATGCAATTTTGCAAAACATGGTAGTTCCCCATTATGAACATGAGACCATAACAAATAGTTTACAGTCTGCCAAGTTATACATATTTTAGAAATAATTTAATTCCATTGATACTATAATAATTTATCAAAACAGTTTAGTCCTGAGACAACAATTTAATTTTCCAATAGTTCAGGATAGGGGAACATTTATAAAAATATGTAGCATGCAACTACTCACCTGAACACAGTATAATATAATTCTCAAATCGAATAGGAAAGTCCAACTAGTGTCTTGAACCAAGTACGAAAACTATATGTCACTAATAACTCAAAAATATTAAAAAGAATAAGAAACTAAGTAACCCCAAGCTAAATCACACTATTATGGCTCAACCCAACTCACCGTTACTATTAAATAATACCTAAGTTCATGTTCTTCAAAGTCTAAAATTACCCAAGACATGGGTTCAGATCGAAACTTAACTAAAAGCAACTTTAAGATAAAATATAATTTTAAACAAGTTTTCCGAATTCATTCGCTAAATTTGAAACTTAAAAACCCACTCCACGTTGTTAGAAAAATTTTTAAAACCCTCAAGATATCAACTAATATATCCTAAGTTTCAAACCCAATTGGTTTTATTTGATTTTCTTATTAAATTAATTATTTACAATTAATTATATCCAAATAGGTCACTTTCTGCAGCACTTTAAAGAAATTAATGGTTCTCTTAGTATACCCAAGCAATCAACGCAAGGCCAAATATGTAAGAAACTAGACTCGTAACTGGTTCTAAAAACACTGATTTGATAATTTTCGAATTTATATCCAAAGAGAATGACACTTCCGAAGTTACTATTTTGTATTAGTTTCTTGAACAGATTTGAATGCATCAGTTTATATGGATTTTGACTTCCAAAAATTATAAGAAAATTTTGGTATGCAATTCAATATATAATTAATGTACTGTAAAAATTTCAATTCAAAATTCATCCGTTTGATATGATTCCTCGATTTTTAAAGTTTGTGTTTGCGTGAAGAATTTTTGGACTAAGAATTACACCCATTCTTTACACACAATTTAACTCCGCAGATTTCTTGACACTTATATATATACAAAATACATACACCTACAACCTCTCCATCAAAGAATTATAGGATAAGGATGAAGAAGAAACAAAGAAGAGAAGAAAACCTACGAAGATTATCCTTTCTTTAGTTGCAACTTTTCGTTTCTCTTCTCTCTCACGGCTACTGCTACTAGGGAAATTGTTAAAAGAGCTAGGGTTTTTTCTTTTCTTTTCTTTGTTATACATAACATAAAAGACTAAATAATTATCCTTTGTTTTATTATATTTTCTCTCTCCATTAATTTAAATAAAATACAACTAATATTAATTTATTAGATCAAAATATACTTACTAATTTGTCCCCCTTTTTTTTTATAATAAATCTTGCCTTTAAATTAAAGACTTTCACCATAAATTTATTTTAGGTTTAAAATTAATTAAAAGACCCTCCAAATATTTAATTTGCACTTTAGGATTCATCATCAAAATATTTGAGATTATAAAATTATTACTACTTTTATAATTTATTTATTTATTGGGTTATCACAGTTTCCAAAGTGGGTTAAATACCGACTATTGAAAAGGTGGGTATTTGACTCATCTGGTTTGAAGGTTTCATCAATGATGTTTGCTCTATTTTTAAGTAAGTTTCATTTCATTTCTATCAAATTTACCTTTGAAATCTTTTCTTTTGTTTATGCTTTTTATTTATTTATTTATTTTTTGGGAGGGGGGGGGGGGCGCTATGTTCCAGGCAGATTGGTGACGGTTTGAAGGGAACTCCTCTACCGTGGTGAGTTTCATAGCAACCTAGCTACTGAGGTGATGGTGTCGCGAAGTCAAATGGTCAAGTTTGTCAACTTGACCAGTTTTGCTAGCCTCCTGTCGCAAGTCGATTTCAAAGCTGATTTGAAGAAAGCTATTGAGGATTTCAAACAACTCGTTTTGAAAATAAAACTGCCCGGAAACTCAACAACTCCTGTTGCTTTGACTTCGTTTTGCCGTCTTTGTGATAAAGCCCAACTAATCAGGGGAGCTAAGCTTGTGTACGTATTCATGTTAAATTTTGAAAATGATACATATTCATGCATTCTTCATATTTTTAATATTTACTCTTTGTTATTTATTTTCTTCTTATTTTCAGGGACTTAGCTTTCTTCATTTACAGTAATGCCCTTTTTCATGATGATAACGACGGTTGCCATCTATTCATGAGTGTTTGGGACTTTTATTAAGGGCAAGCTGTGCACTGGTCTATCTATTCTTCATTTCAATAGGAGTGTGTTAATATGAGTGGGTGGCAGAGTATTTTGCAAGATCCGCGATTTGCTGCATTGGAACTTGCTAGCAAACGCCCCAATCAAAGCCTTATTGTTAAATTTCATAGGAACTTTATGGTGCACGTAGACAGTTATTTGGTGAGTTATTTTTTCTCCATCTACTTTCATATTTTATATATTGAAATGTATTATATACTTACTGAAAAATCTAGAAACTTCCTAGATGTTGATTTGTGATTATGTATCAATTTTAAGCAGAATATAAAAATCTCAATCAAACAATCAAGAGAAAGAGACACAAAGATTTTACGTGGAAAAACCACAATTAGACACCTTCCAATTGTGATCAAAAAACCACGGGCCACAGCCACCAGAACAATCCACTAAGAAGATATAAAGGAATTACACAGGTATCACTCTCAATTATCTAGCGAATCCACAACGCCTAATTGAACCAACCTCTATGTGCCTCTTCCAACCCCATCTTCACCACGGAATTGTCTTTCTGATGAGCCACTCCGGATTCCACCACCGAAGCTTCAGACCGAATTCTTCAGAATCCACAACTGAAGAACAACTTTGATGAGCCACTCCAGAATTCACAACTGAAGCTTCAGGCTCGAATTCTTCAGAATCCACAACTGAAGAACAACTCTCTCTTTTGTGTAACAAACAAAACCTTTGATGTAGCCTTTTCAGATCATGAGTTGAATACTCAATAAGACATCAAAGAAAAATAAAATATCCCTAGATATAAACCTTTAAGAACCAAAAAGAAGATCTGGAGGAATAATTAATCCATTCCTTAGTTTTGGGAGAAAACCAAGTATTTATAGAGAACCAAAAGTAATCCAAGATTGGAAAAAACTTCTTGCAGAAAATCAACTTCTTGCAGAGTTCCAACTTCTTGTAGAAAATCAACTTCATTCAAAACTCCCAAGTAATCCTGTTGTTGGAATCTTGTAGAAAACCAACTTCAATCAAAACTCCCAAGAAATCATGTTTTTGAAGGAAACCAACTTCTTAAAGAACTCTTGTTACAACCTTGGTTTTGATTCATGGAATTTGACAACAAAAAGTCCTAACAATCTCCCCCTTTGTCAAATCCTGGATAAAACCAATCTAAAACAAATTTCCTAACAAAAACACTAAAACAATTTTCTAATCAAAACAAGAACAATACCACCAACTAGGAACCAGCACTTATAACCAAAACTCTTTACAAACTTATTTCTCAAGGTCATAATCTGCAAAACAACTGTCAGTGCCACAATCTCCAAAACAAATATTAGTCCCACAAGAGTATATGAAATATAAGACCATCTTGAAACATGAGATAGAAAACATGAATAAAAACGACTTGGAGATTTTAAGACCATGTAGAATGAAAACCTGAACCCGACACATGGCATAAAAACATGAAATCCTAAGACACATTAAAAACAACTTTCTCCCCTCAAACAACAAAAGCAAGATCATAAACCACACAAGCATGATATGATGATGTAAATATCAGGACATGCAAAACACTATAGCCAATCTCCCTTATACAACAAATCAAAGTGATCATGCTAACAAACTCTTGTAATGATAAACCAAACTCCCTTACCAACCCAAATCAAGATGAACCAGACTCCCCCTCACTAAAAGCAACCACAAACACTGAAAACAGTGAACAAGAAGAAAACGACAAAAATAATATGGTGGAGCAAGCAAGGAATTTCTGATTTGTACCTTGAAACACACAAGATTATCCAAGAAGCACAATTACAAGAAAACACCATGTGCACAGCCTCTAGAAAATTCCTCATAAAAGAAAGTGATGCATTATGTGAAAAGCATAGATCCCATGATAAAAGTGTGTGTGTGACTCTTGGAGTTCGACAAACACAAGATTCAAATCCTAGTAGTGATGTAAAGGATGGACCTCCGACAAAAGAATCTAAGCACAACTAAGGAAAGTCAAACCACTAGAAATCAAGAGGTATTTGTTGAGTAAAGGCGGAGGCTCCCCCTCAATCAATGAATCCTTTATTTTTCCTTTTTTTTTTTTTTCACATCTTTTTCTTTTCTTTCTTTTGCACATTTTTTTCTTTTCTTTCTTTTGCACATTTTTCTTTCTTTTGCACACTCATTGGCGGCTGACACGCTCAAGAGTATGGAAACCGAACCAGAGAAGCATGGATATATTAAGGATGGCCTGGTTGGTGACTCTGAGGTAGCCTTTTCCTCATGGCTGGACTACAAAGAATAGAGGGGAAAGCCATGGAGATGCAAAAAGATGGAAGATGGTTAAGAGACTCAACATCACCCAAGATATGCTAGTATAGGTCAATTCCTCTAGAAAAGCAAGAGATATCATGCCAGAAGTCCATGGAAAAAAATAATCACTAAAGTGGAAGACTCCAATATTTGCTAATCCAAGAGTGTGTACAGAATGAGACATACTAATCAAAGAACACACACTCCAAAATGAGTAATTACCACAGAAAGCACACACATATTAACATGTAATGGATATTCTCATCAATTCCAATATGCACCAAAGACATCTCAAAAATTCAAACTTACAAAACCATACTAAGAAAATCTTTTTGGGTTTTTTTTTTATTTTTCTTAAACAAAGCAAGACAAAAAAAAACAAACATGCACACATTTTTTTTATTAAAAAAAAACACACAAAGACCCAAAAAAACCTAAAAAGAGTAAACACATTAACACAAGTCAAGTTTTCTCACCCAAATCTTTTTGGTCTTAACAAAATCAGGTCTAGCGGTCTTGGTAAATGTCATGGTGTTGTGAACACTCTCATGAATCTTGGTATTCCGCCTAGACATGTAAGGTTGTTTCCTAACCCAAAAAGTATTCGAATTTCTACCCTTCTGAGACATTCTCCCATGCAACTTATAACAATAAGGGCGAATATGACCATGCATACCACAATAATGACAAATAAAAACAGGGTGTACCTTTTCTTTTACCTTACCAACTCTGGGGAGTTTGAGAAGTCTTTTCTCTTGTTGAATCTTTTGTCCTCCCTTTCCTTGAGTTCTTGTATCACAAGATGTGGAAGCACTCTGTTTTTGCTCTCTCTTATCTCCAAAGCCAATGCCACTCTTGTCTGAACAGATTTGTTGAGACCCAATGATATCCTCCAAAGTCTTTGATCCTTTGTTCCAAAGACCAATGGTAACTGTGGCACACTTGAGCTCTTCCTCTTTCTTGATCATCAGTTCTTCCAAGGCAACTTGTGACATCTCGAGAGATTCAATCTTTTCTTCATACATGGCATGAGTTTCCTGTAGCTCATTCCTCTCTGTCTCACAAGTCAACAGTTTTGCACAAAGAACTTGTTGATCATCAGCTATCTTGATGGCATTGATCCTAGCCTTGGAAATCTCCTCCTTAAGTTTGACATTCTCACATTCACATGCTTTGAGTTTCTTTGTGAGTTTGTCATTCAATTTGAATAACTTAAGAGACTCCTTATACAACTTTTCATAAGCTTGTTCAAGCTCTTCATTATCACTCTCAGAGGATTCATTATTAGTGGTATTCTCAACCGACCTCTTTAAATCCATTATCACAAATCAAATAAGATCTCGTTCTAAAAATAAATATTTTTTTTTTAAAAAAAATAGAGCAATCTAAAAGAAGTTTTAAAAAAAAAAAAAAAAATAGAACGACTCGCTCTGATACCAATTGAAAAATCTAGAAACCTCCTAGATGTTGATTTGTGATTATGTATCAATTTTAAGCAGAATATAAAAATCTCAATCAAACAATCAAGAGAAAGAGACACAAAGATTTTACGTGGAAAAACCACAATTGGACACCTTCCAATTGTGATCAAAAAACCACGGGCCACAGCCACCAGAACAATCCACTAAGAAGATATAAAGGAATTACACAGGTATCACTCTCAATTATCTAGCGAATCCACAACGCCTAATTGAACCAACCTCTATGTGCCTCTTCCAACCCCATCTTCACCACGGAATTGTCTTTCTGATGAGCCACTCCGGATTCCACCACCGAAGCTTCAGACCGAATTCTTCAGAATCCACAACTGAAGAACAACTTTGATGAGCCACTCCAGAATTCACAACTGAAGCTTCAGGCTCGAATTCTTTAGAATCCACAACTGAAGAACAACTCTCTCTTTTGTGTAACAAACAAAACCTTTGATGTAGCCTTTTCAGATCATGAGTTGAATACTCAATAAGACATCAAAGAAAAATAAAATATCCCCAGATATAAACCTTTAAGAACCAAAAAGAAGATCTGGAGGAATAATTAATCCATTCCTTAGTTTTGGGAGAAAACCAAGTATTTATAGAGAACCAAAAGTAATCCAAGATTGGAAAAAACTTCTTGCAGAAAATCAACTTCTTGCAGAGTTCCAACTTCTTGTAGAAAATCAACTTCATTCAAAACTCCCAAGTAATCCTGTTGTTGGAATCTTGTAGAAAACCAACTTCAATCAAAACTCCCAAGAAATCATGTTTTTGAAGGAAACCAACTTCTTAAAGAACTCTTGTTACAACCTTGGTTTTGATTCATGAAATTTGACAACAAAAAGTCCTAACACTTACATATAATAATTGTTAATTTATTTATTGATGTTTTAATGCAAAAAATACCAAAATTTCGTCGAATGAAACATGCTACCAAGTTACTAAGGGAAGCATTTCCCGACTTTCCGGCGAAGTTTTTTTATCGGGTCGCCACTCGTATTTGAAATCATCAGTACAACTTTGGGTGAGCTCTAGTTTTATTTACTTTATATAAAGTTCTTTTCCTTTGATTTTTGTTATTTAATAGTATAAGTCAATGTTGTTATTTTTGGATTTACTTTGCTTTCTGATAACTTGTACTTTGTTGAATGTTTTAGACATTATGATTTGGTGTCACACATCCAAGGAACGTGTTCTACCTTTTCAAGAAATGCCAATTTCAGCTTTTACATTGTCCAAATAAGTTGCATCTTTGTAGAAATTTTGGCCTCCTTTTTGAAGTTATTATTGTAAAAGTGAAGAGCTACTTTAACTATTGTTTTTTAGTATTAGGCTTTGTTTATATATATATACATTTATATGTTTTTGTTCTCATTATTATTATTATTATTATTATTATTATTATTATTATTATTATCATTGTATAATTTATTTGTAATTTGCATTTATTTAGGCTTGGCAATGCTATGTGCGGTTCGTGTGCTGTCATTTTGCTTCTGTAAGTTTTTTTTTTTTGAATGACTCGAACAATTACGATGGTTGTCTTTCGGATGACTGTAAAACAAGTTATGGTGAATTTTTTGTGAGGATGATTGCAACCTTGAATATGTTGGTGGATGACTGTATTTTTCATGCTTTTGGCTTCTTAGAACCTGATTTGTTTTGTTTTTTAGAATGAAAAAGTGGTTGTATTCTGTCTTATCAGTTTTGTTTGATACTTGTTCTCATTTTTATTCTAAATTTGGAATGTTTTGAATTTGATATGGTTTTTTTTAATGTTATTTCTTATTGAATTCAGAGAATTATAGAATATATACAAACCAAATTTGAAACCAACTTGTCTAGTAGTTTTTAGTTTGATTTTCAGAAACATATTTCTGAATTTTTTTTATATAAATGTAAAAATTAATTTGATAAAATAAATAAAAA
Organism: Camellia granthamiana; assembly: GCA_036172215.1. Lineage (NCBI taxonomy): Eukaryota > Viridiplantae > Streptophyta > Magnoliopsida > Ericales > Theaceae > Camellia > Camellia granthamiana. The sequence goes on along the minus strand of CM069904.1, from coordinate 103,318,528 downwards.
ATTAAATCCTTATTATTTTAACTTTTGGTAAGCAAAATTAATTTTTAAAAATTTAAAAATATTTTTTATATTTATTTTTATTAAATTAGTTTCCAATTTTTTCAAAAACATTTCTGAATAAAATCAAGCATAAGGCCTTTGTTTTTGCTAGTTTTTCCATATGATTGATTACTATACCTCTCGACCTGATTGAGTGTTAATTGATGAAACATTTGGTTAACTAGCTGTTCTATTGAAATTTAAATTTTTGTTATTGTGGAAGAATTAATATGTTATCTAGTTTTGGATTAAACAAAAAAAATTGGCAGTTGTCAAAATGTTCCAACTAGACAGGAACACTAAGATGCTGCCAAATGCAACTCCAACTAGAAAAAAGAAATGGGAAAACCAACCAAAATCATAATTCAAAACTAGATAACAAATTAATTCTTCCACAATAACAAAAATTTACATTTCAATAGAATAACTAGCTAACCAAAAGTTTCATCAATTAACACTCAATCCGGTCGAGATGTATAGTAATCAATCATATGGAAAAACTAGCAAAAACAAAGGCCTTATGTTTGATTTTATTCAGAAATTTTTTTGAAAAAATTGGAAACTAATTTAATAAAAATAAATATCAAAAAAAACGTTTTTAAATTTTTAAAAATTAATTCTGGTTACCAAAAGATAAAAGATAAAATTATGTAAAAATAATAAGTGCTTAATTTTATTTTATTTTTAATTTTACCAAATTAATTTTTACATTTATAGAAAAAAATTTCAGAATATGTTTCTAAAAATCAAACTAAAAACTACTAAATAAGTTGGTTTCAAATTTGGTTTGTATGTATTCTAGAATTCTCTAAATTTAATAAGAAATAATATTAAAAAAAACCATATCAAATTCAAAACATTCCAAATTTAAAATTAAAATGAGATGACGCATCCAACAAAACTGATAAGACAGAATACAACCACTTTTTCATTTTAAAAAACAAAACAAATCATGTTCTAAGAAGCCAAAAGCATGAAAAATACAGTTATCCACCAACATATTCAAAGTTGCAATCAACCTCAAAAAAACCACAATAACTTGTTTTACCGTCATCCAAAAGACAAACCATTATAATCGTTCGAGTCATCCAACAACAACAATAAAAACAACAACAAAAAACTTAAAGATGCAAAATGACAGCACAGAAACCACAAACCACACATAGCATTGCCAAGCCTAAATAAATGCAAATTACAAATAAATTATACAATGATAATGATAATAATAATAATGAGAACAAAAACATATAAATGTATATATATAAAAACAAAGCCTAATCCTAAAAAACAACAGTTAAAGCAGCTCTTCACTTTTACAATAATAACTTCAAAAAGGAGACCAACATTTCTACAAAGATGCAACTTACTTGGACAGTGTGAAAGCTGAAATTGGCATTTCATGAAAAGGTAGAACACGTTCCTCAGATGTGTGACACCAAACCATAAGCTCTAAAACATTCAACAGAGTATAAGTTACCAGAAAGCAAAGTAAATCCAAGAATAATAAATAACAGTATTGGCTTATACTATTAAATAACAAAAACCAAAGGAAAAGAACTTTATATAAAGTAAATAAAACTAGAGCTCACCCAAAGTTGTACTAATGATTTCGAATACGAGTGGCAACTCGATAAAAAAACTTTGCCAGAAAGTCGGAAAATGCTTCCCTTGATAACTTGGTAGCATGTTTCATTCGACGAAATTTTGGTATTTTTTGCATTACAATATCAATAAATAAATTAATAATTATTATATGTAAGTATATAGTACATTTCAATATATAAAATATGAAAGTAGACACAGAAAAAATGACTCACCAAATACCTGTCTATGTATACCATAAAGTTCCTACGAAATTAACAATACCAAAGGCTTTGATTGGGGCGTTTGCTAGCAAGTTCCAATGCAGCAAATCACAGATCTTGCAAAATACTTTGCCACCCACTCAATTAACAACACCCCTATCGAAATGAAGAATATATAGACCAATGCGCAGCTTGCTCTTAATAAAAGTCCCAAACACTCATGAACAAATGGCAACAGTCGTTATCATCATGAAAAAGGGCGTTACTATAAATGAAGAAAGCTAAGTCCCTAAAACTAAGAAGAAAATAAATATTAAAGAGTAAATATTAAAAATATGAAGAACGCATGAATGTATATCATTTTCAAAAATTTATGTACATACAAACATAATAACATGAATACGTACACAAGCTTAGCTCCCCTGGTTAGTTAGGCTTTATCACAAAGACTGCAAAACAAAGTCAAAGCAACAGGAGCAGATGAGTTTCCGGACAGTTTTATCTTTAGAACGAGTTGTTTGAAATCTTCAATATCTTTCTTCAAACCAGCTTCGAAATCGACTTGCGACGGGAGGTTAGCAAAATTGGTCAAGTTGACAAACTTGACCATTCGACTTCGCGACACCATCACCCCAATAGCTAGGTTGCCATGAAACTCACCACGGTAGAGGAGTTCCTTCAAACCACCACCAATCTGCCTGCAACATAGCCCCCCCCCCCCCCCCCCAAAAAAAAAAAAAATAAATAAAAAGCATAAACAAAAGAAAAGATATCAAAGGTAAATTTAACAGAAATGAAATGAAATGAAACTTACCTAAAAAGAGAGCAAACATCATCGATGAAACCCAGGACCTTCAGACCAGATGAGTCAAATACCCACCTTTTCAATAGTCGGTATTTAACCCACTTTCGAAACGGTAGTGGAATTCTTTCGGTGATGGAGATGCATTTTGGGCGATTTAGTTTTTCCAAAAAATATATTCTCAGAAAAGTAGAATACGTTAGCAAACGCATTCTCTTAAGATGGAGAGCTTCCTCCTCAATTTCTTCTTCTGAAATACTGATCAGAACATTATCGAACCGATCATCTTCAAAACCACACAAGAAAGCATGGCCTTGCTTTACTTTCTCTTCTTCCTCTCTTTCTTCTAGTTCAAAACTCTTCTGTGTGAATTTATTCTTGCTTTCTTTTCTACCCATAGAACATTACGCCTTCATCTTCTCAACGGGTTCTTCATAAAAAAATAAAAACAAATAAATAAAAAATTAACAGTTGAACGTAAAGAAAAAAAAAAATTGCATAAAAATAAACTAGTGCCTCCTCAACATCCATGGAAGAGCAGTTAAAGATTTTCAAGCTTTTGTGTTTGTAATCAAATATGGAGGAGTATATAAACAAGAACGAAGAGACAAGTTCTGAGAATAACAAAGCGAAAGAGAAGCTATAGATAGGGCTGTGAGAAACAGAGCATTTATTGCGAGCTCCGTAGAGAGACAAGCTCTGAAAAGAACAAAGAGAAAGAGAGGTGAGAGGGGTTGGGATACTCTGTTCCCTTTCCCTGTCCCAACCCTCTGTCCCGTTCTCCATCTTGCTCCCTCCGGCCAGGTTTGTGTCTCCGACAGAATCGGGCGACAAACCCCTCTTCAATCTCCAATCAGACCTGCATTCTTCTCCATTTTCTGACCCCTCAGCAGAGAGAGCATTTATTGCGAGACACATTCTGAGAAGAACAAAGAGAAAGAGAAGTGAGTCCCTCTCTCAAGTTCCCATGAGTCGGTCACTAATTTATTACCAACTTTAACTCCGTTAAATATGGTAATTGTACAATAAAAGTCCCCTTTTTGGGTTAACCTTTCTCTTATTATCAATTCATTAATTGTGACTTTTACTATTTGGTTGGAACAATATATTAAGGTATGAAGACATTATATGAATACAAAATGTACTTGTACGGGGAGCAAATATTCAGGCGAGCCCGTACTCCTTTCTTCCAAGCTCCTGTCTGTCCGATCGACCTGCGAGCACAATGGCGGTGAGCTACTCGGCGGTGTGTGGCCGGAAAACCCCTCTGACGATCAAGTTAGAACACACACATAGGGGATAGATAGAGAGAAGGGAGAGTGTTGAGTGTTGAGTGTTTAGTGTATGTCTTACCAAACGTTTATTTGTCCAGGCATGGGGGGGCGCAGACTCGCTTATATACCTTCTGCACCCCAAATCTACTTCCATTAGTCTCTCGACACGTGGTACTGCTATCCCATCTGTCAGCACAAATCTTGCTGAACATCACCTAACCAAACTGCCAGCTCACATTACTGGGATCTCGGCAGCCGAGCTGCAGCATCTTGGCTGTCAACGGCAGTGCTGCGCAGCTAGTCGGAGCGCTCCGCTCGCCAAGCTCAATGACGACCGAGCTCGGTTGCATTCCGACATAGCCGAGCTTGGGATAAGTCATGCTGGTTAGTTGTCGGCTTTCCTGCCGAGCTAACGCATGAACCGTGGAACCCAATGAGGCAGCAGACATCTTGGCCGAACCTTCACTAAACCGGCTTCTGCTCCAACAAGCCCAAGTAGCTCGGTTCCATAGCAACTATGCCATTACCGAGCAAAAATCCTTTCTGGATGGGCCCAGGTTGCCACGACCCAAATGTGTTCGGCCACAATTTGCCCGGCCATTATCACGGCCCAATCCAAATCATAAATCTCCCTCTCAATTGCCCCTTAATTCCGTCTGCACAAGCGTGACTGGGATTACCTGTTCTGACTGGGATAACTCTTCCTTGGTTCACAGTATGCTAGACAGCGACCGGGCAAGTTGACATACCTGTGTTCAAAACTTGCCCGGTCGATGCCTCGACTTGCCATCTTGACTCTTCAGTACTAACGCCGCCGCCATTATGACACGTGGCGCGTACTGGTTGGCCTCGAGCAGCCAACCATCACGTCTCTTCAATTCAAATTTTTGGCGGTCTCAGTAGCCTATAAACGCACCAAGTCCTCCTTCAATCTCCTCTTACTGCCTTTCCTTTGCAGCAATCGAAGCCCTGCAAGCCCACTATCACTACCCCAACGAAGCAGCCATCCGAACCGTGCTCCACTACCAAAATCGGGATTGCCACAAGCTCCTCGGTTACACACCGATATACAGATATTCTGCTCCATGCCGGAGTAAAGTCACAGACTTTCTTCGAGCTCCATCTCCACCACCAGATCCCACATTACCAGACGTGCCACTCATCCGGTTGACAGAGGCTAAAGAGATGGCCAAAAGAAGCCGAATCAAGAACCTGATCACCGCCACCTCAACCGAGATCCCAAGCATCTTAACCCGCACTCCTGCTGCCGGTCAATCCAGTGGAACCGTGGTTGCATTGGCTTCTCCCGCCGCCGGGCAAGCCAGCAGAGACACCGGCCGGGCTGGCAAAAGGCCTCGGGCAGACCCTTCTGCCGAACTGGTAACCGAGCTCAACACCGAGCAGCCTGCCGTCACCGTCGACCCAACACCGGCATAGAGGCCCCAGCTCAAACACCGGGGCAAGGAGATCCCGGCAACAGCTTCTGTCAAAGGCGAAAAGGAGCATCTACTCGCCTTTGACCTTTCCAAGGCACTGTTTCTACCGAGCGACGTGGTTAGCAGCGACCACGTGCCGGACACACGTTTGGTAAAATCCTCGGTCAAGTCTATGACCAGGGTAAGAACTTTGTACATTTTGCAAAAAAATTTCCAAGTGTTTGTTCGATTTCCTTTCTGATCAAACCTTCTTCTTGCAGGCTATCCAGAAACAACACTTAGTCATGGAGCGCATCCACCGTCTCCTACAAAAGGCCACCGATTCTGCCAACCAGGTGGAACACCTCCAAGCCGAGCTCGGCCGGGCAAAAGCGTCACTGCAGATGGCGAATTCTGACAATTCGAGGTTGCTCGGCCAGCTTGGTGTTGCCGAGCAAGAGAGGGATGCGCTCAAGGCCGAGCTAGAGGCGCTGAAGCAAGCTAGGGAGAAGGAGCTGGAGGATGCAAACAACGCCGGCTTCAAGGAGGCCGATGACAGCTACACAAAGCAGGTCCATGTCACCCAGGACATCTTCTTCAAGGCGGGCTGGAAGACTGCTTGTGAGTAGTTCGGCCAAGGTCCTGACACCGACGTGTTTGCCTCCTCTCCAGGTGCCTTCGTACCGACCTACCTTGTGCAATATGCCAATAACGCCTTCAGCGCACTGCAAGCTGAGGCCGAGGAAAAAGAGGCTGAAGACGCCGCGGAGAATGCCGGCACCCAACAGAAGACCGGCCAAGAGAAGACCGGCGCCCTGGAGACCACAACCACGGTCGACCTGGAGGCCGAAGCCGGGGATGAATTCACTGACCTTTCCCCCTTAGCTTAGTTTTCTTTCTCTTATTTGTCTTCTTGTCTGAACATGTAACCGGGCTAAGTTCCCCACCTTTTGTACTTGTTTTTCACATCAATGAAAAGAGTGCTATTTGCATCAAGTGTTTGCGCGGCTTCAAACTAGATAACTCCAGCCGGACAAAATACTTCGGCAAAACAAACCACCTTGTTTAACTTATGTAACCGAAAAAGGCATCTCGGTCTGAATCATAAAACATCTTGGTTGAAGTTTAAAGAAGTTGAGCAAATCATCAACTTAGTCAACCGGAGTAAATCTCTCGGTTCAAATCACCAATTTGTTTGACCGGAATAAACATCTCGGTTCAAACAACAAAGTTGAACAAATCACCAACTTCACCAGCCAGAGTAAAACATCTCAGTTGAAATCTTGAAGTTGAGCAAAACATCAACTCGTTCAACCGGAACAAAACATCTCGGTTGAGAAGTTCAGAATTGAGCAAATCATCAACTCAATTAACCGGAGTGAAACATCTCGGTTTTAATTTCAAAGTTGAGCAAAACATCAACTCGTTCAATCGGAATAAACATCTTGGTTGAGAATTTGAAAGTTAAGCAAATCATCAACTCATTCAACCGGAGTAAAACATCTCGGTTGAGAATTTGAAAGTTGAGCAAATCATCAATTCATTCAACCGGAGTAAAACATCTCGGTTTAGAATCTCAAAGTTGAGCAAGACATCAACTCATTCAACCGGAGTAAAACATCTCGGTTGAGAATCTCTAAGTTGAGCAAATTATCAACTCATTCAACCGGAGTAAAACATCTCCGTTGAGAATCTCAAAATTGAAAAGCAACAATCAGAATGCTAAGGCAAAGATGAGACACTTCTATGTATTGACAAAAAGAATAATACATTCTGAAGTGTAAGGCAAAAAATTCCTTTGCACAAGAAGAAAACAGAAACTAAAAATAGTACAGTTTGAGGTTGGCTGCATTCCATGGCCGGGGTATTCCTCTTCCCTCCAGGTCTTCCAAGTGGTATGCCCCCTTACCCACCAGACCGGTTATCTTGTAGGGTCCTTCCCAGTTTGCCCCTAGTTTGCCTTCACTTGGCACCAGGGTGTTGCCTATGACCTTCCTCAAAACCCAATCACCTACTTTGAACGGTCTGAGGTGCACCGTCTTGTTGTATTTTCTAGACAGCTCTTGTTGGTAGGCGACCACATGGATAAGAGCCTTTTCCCGGCGTTCTTCCACGAGGTCCAATTCCCCGGCGATGGCATCAGAGTTCAGCTCGGGCTCAAAACTTTCACTTCTGAGGGTGGGCATATCAACTTCCAAAGGGATGACCGCCTCCATGCCGTATGCCAAGGCAAAAGGAGTTTCCCCGGTAGATCGCCGTGGGGTTGTTCGATATGCCCAAAGGACGTTGGGAGTTCCTCGGCCCATTTTCCCTTGGCTTTCTCAAGCCTTTTCTTCAACCCATCTAGAATAGTCTTGTTCGATGCTTCGGCTTGACCGTTAAACTGCGGGTAAGCCGGGGTAGAGTTGTAGAATTCAATCTTTAAGTCTTCACAAAATCCTCTGAAAAGGCGGCCGTCAAATTGGGTGCCATTATCCGAGATTAGAATTTTGGAGACGCCAAACCGCGTTACCACATTCTGCTAGACAAACCGTTTGATGTCTTTCTCTTTGATTGTCGCCAAAGGCTCCGCTTCAACTCATTTAGTGAAGTAGTCTGTGGCCGCGATGAAGAACTTCCGGTTGCCTGGTGCTGTTGGGAGTGGCCCCACTATATCCAGCCCCCACATCGCAAAGGGCCAAGGGCTGGTGAGGGAAAGAAGTTCCCTGGCCGGCTGGTGGATTTGGTGGGCAAACTTCTGGCACTTCTCACACTTGTGAACATACTTCTGTGCATCTGCTTGCATGCACGGCCACCAGTAGCCTTGTGAGATAGCCCGGTATGCCAAAGATCTGCCCCCTATGTGACTGCCACAGATGCCTTCGTGAATTTCGTACAGGAGGAAGGCTTCCACGCTGCTTGGGTGCACACACTTTAAATAAGGACCGGTGAAAGACTTCTTGTATAAATCGCCAGATGGAGAGAGCCAAAACCGCTCTGACTTCACCCGGACTTTATGTGCTTCCTTCTTATCGGCTGGAAGGGTCCGTTCTTTGAGAAAGAGGATAATAGGGTCCATCCAAGAAGGACCTAGCTCGGTGCAGAGTACTTCTGTCTGCCCGGTTTCCTCAATGTTGGGCCTCGGAAGGAATTCAATCAGGAGAGGGCTGGGAGATGTGCTATCGACCATGGAAGCAAGGCCGGCCAATTCGTCTGCTCGGCTGTTGTCTTCACGGCCAATCTGTTGGACCCTTATCGCCTGGAATCGTTTGATGTGCTCTCTGACCAGAGCTTGGTACTTCGTTATTCTGTCATCCTTAGCTTCGTAAACCCCAGAAACTTGGTTAACCACAAGTTGGGAATCACTGTAAACCATCAGCTCGAATGCGTGCATCTGAAGTGCGCTCTTGAGTCCGGCCAAATGCGCCTTATACTCAGCCTTATTATTTGATGCAGGGAATCCAAGGGTGATAGAGTGTTCGATGGTCAGCCCGTTTGGCGAAATAAGGACTATACCTAGCTCGGTACCGTGGCGGTTAGAAGCCCCATCTACAAAAAGTTTCCACATTTCCCCCACAAAGAGCTTCCAACATTCTAATGGGTCCTGGGAGGCCTGCAGATTGATGTTACCACGGTAGCTCGGCTGTTTGACTTCAGGTTCAATGCTGATCGGTTCCACTTCCTCCCTCCTTGGTGATACGGCACCGGACAGAGCAGGTTGGTCGGCGATACCCAACTCCGTCGACGCATCGCCAGGCGGAAGTGTGGTACTAGCTGAAGGTTCTTCGGCGGGGCGCACAATGTCCGCGTCGCCAACATCGCCAAGCTGTGTTATTTCGGTCGAGCCTGCAGTTACCTCCTCATCTGCCGCGGCAATATCCACCGGGCATACCGGATGAGTTCCAGGTGAGAATTCAGCAACGAAGTCGGCTAATGTCCGGGCTTTTATGGCAGTGCACGGCTGAAACTTGACGTCAAACTGTCCCAATTTGACCGCCTATTTGAGAATTCGACCGGAGAAATCTGCCCGTTCGAACAAAGCTTTGAGGGGGAACTTGGTCAAAACGATGATGGTATGAGCATGGAAATAGTGCGCCAACTTCCTAGAGGCCATCATCAATGCCAATGCAAGTTTTTCCAGCGGCAAGTACCTCGATTCTACCGGTAGCAAGGTTTTGCTGACGTAGAAGATGGGGAGGTGCTTGATTCCTTCTGACCGAACAAGCACCGCACTAACTGCGTGCTGAGAAACGGCCAAATAAAGGTAGAGTTCTTCGCCGGGCTTCGGTGTGACCAACAGGGGCGCTGAAGACAGATACTCCTTGAGCTTGGCCAAAGCGCGGTCACATTCTTCATCCCATGAGAACTTTGATTTCAGAGCTTGAAAGAAAGGGCGGCAGCGATCTGATGACCGGCTTATAAATCGATTAAGCGCGGCGGCCATTCCGGCCAGATGCTGCACGTCCTTAGCTGAGCTAGGCTGCTTTAATTCTTGTACAGCTCTGATCTGTGTGGGGTCTGCTTCGATGCCTCGGTTTGTGACTAGGAAACCTAAGAATTTTTCGGATCCCACGCCAAAGGCACACTTAGACGCATTCAGGTGTAGCTTATGTTGTTTGAGAATGATGAATATCTCGGCCAAGTTGGACAAGTGGTCTGCTTGATGCCGGCTCTTAATCACCATATCATCTATATAAGCCTCCATTGTCCAGCCTAGCAGAGGAGCGAACATCTTGGTCACCATCCTTTGAAAAGTTGCCCCGGCGTTCTTCAAACCAAAAGGCATGACTCGATAGTAGAAGAGTCCCCTCGGTGTGGTGAAGAAGGTGATCTCGCGGTCGGGGCCATGCATGGCAATCTGATGATAACCGCGGTAGGCATCCAAAAAACTGAGCCTGTTATGTCCAGCTGTTAAGTCCACAAGCTGGTTTATTCTGGGCAGTGGAAAGCTGTCTTTCGGGCAAGCTCGGTTGACGGTCTTGTAGTCAACACAAACTCGCCACTTCCCATTCTTCTTGGGTATAACAACTGTGTTTGAAATCCACCGAGGGTAGTGCACTTCCTGAATAGCTCGTGCCTCAAGCAAGTTCTTCACCTCTTCCGCAACTACCTTGGCGTGATGCAAGGCCGATCTCCTCGTTCTTTGAATGACCGGCTTTGCACCGGGGAAAACATTTAGGTGATGGCAAATGAAACTCGGATCGATGCCGGGCATGTCGTAAGGCGACCATGCGAAGACTTCGATGTTTGCCATCAAGAACTCCACCATATCGGTCCTTTCTTGGGCAGTAAGGCTTGAACCGAGCAAGAAGAACTTGTTTAGACTTTCTGTGTTAATCCGAACTTCCACCAATTCTTCAATGGCCTTGTCCTTAGCCTTGGTGCCCACATCGTCAAGGACTCTTCGGTCTTCCGTTCCCTCAATCATTTGGACGAAGCATTTGGCAGCTCGGCTCTCGTTGACTGCCACGAAGCATTGCTTCGACATGACTTGATTGCCCTAAACTTCCTCGATTGCCCCCATAACTGAAGGGAATCTCATCACCTGGTGGTAGGTCGATGCTATGGCCTGCATAGCGTGAAGCCATCCCCTTCCAAGGATCAGGTTGTATGTGGACGGCACTTGTAATACCCAAAACTCCACTTGCTTGACCACGGATCCCGTTTTGACCGGCAGAATAATCTTTCCCAAAGGCCACTCAGGTTGTGAGTTGAAACCAACCAGTGGCGAAGTTGCTGGGGCCAAGTCTGTATCCCGGAGCTTGAGCTATTTGAATGCGCCGTAATACATGATTTCGACCGAGCTTCCTTGATCGATCAAGATGTGCTTGACATCGAATTCTTTAACGCGGAAGTGTGACCACTAGGGCATCGTTGTGCGGCGTCTGAATGCGCTCTAGGTCCCTTGTGGAGAAACTGATCACGTCTTTTTCTTCGGTCTTGCCCCTTTTGATCGCGGGCTGGACCGACAAAACTTCCCTCATGTGCTCCGCTTTCTTGATCATACCTTGGAGTTCACATACACGTGCCGGTTCCATAATGCCGTGGATCACATTAACAATGCCCTGAGGGGGTGCCTCTAAGTCATCCGATCCACGCAGATCAACCGGAGCAGGATGCGCGGCTCTAACACCCCCATCAATGTAAAGATCCAAGTGTCCGGCTGCGACTAGTTCCTCCAAATGTTGCTTCAGAGGCAAACAATCCTCCGTCCGGTGTCCGCGCTCCTGGTGAAAGGTGCAGCGGTATCGTGGATTGAAACCCTTCTGCGTATCGCCCAACTTAGCAGGAAACCGGACATAATCCTCGTCACGGATTTCACTAAGTATGCGATAAATTGGAATCTTAAAGACCGTGGTGATGCCTGTCCTGGCCTTCAACCTTCTGTTCGCATCAGCTACGTCGTCGCGGGGGTAATCATCTTGGTCATTTCGTCGACCCCTACCCCGGTTTTGATGATTTGAACCTCGGTCAGATTCCTCAGCGCGATCATTTGAACAGTTGGTCTCTTGCCCGACCGCGTGCACCTTGCCAACCGACCTCTTGTCTGTTGCTACCGGGGTTGCCTTCGCGGTAGACGTTGCCGCATCATCTTCTACTCGGATGTGCTCGTTGATGCGCTGCATTAATTGGCCCATGGATGTCGGCTGGTGCATAGTAAGCGAGTCTCGCAGTTTATGTCCGACCGGGAGACCACGCTTATATTGAGTGATTGCCAGGTTGACCAGGCAGTCCAAGATCTCATTAAAAGTTTCCCAGTATCTGGAGTTGTATGCCTTGAGTGTGTTGCTCGGCTCCATCTTGACACTGAGAAGGTGGTCAACTTCCTTTGGCGTTTTGGTGTTGGTCTTGAAACATGTTACGAAGGCTTCCGCCAACTGATGCCACCTTTCGATGCTTCCCTCAGGCAACCTCTCGAACCACTTCAAGCCCAGCTCACTCAAACTTGACGGGAAAATAAGGCATATAAGAGCGTCGTTTCGCCTATGTCCAGCCATGGCCTGTCGGAAGTGGCTTACATGCATATATGGATCGGTTTTTCTGTTGTAGAGCGTGAACTTTGGCTGGTGGAAGCCCGTCGGAAGCGGTGTTGTTCATATTTCCAAGGAGAAAGGAGTGGCGCTCAGCCTTGCCAAGTCTGTGTCTAAAAGGAGAGGCGCAGCTAGGCGGGATGGAGGAATTTCGACCCCTTCACTAGCGTGTCCCCCATAGGATAGCCGCTGGAACGCCGGCACTTTCTGAGCTTCCCGCCGGCGAGTTCGTTCCTTCAAGACTGCCTGCAAGTCCTCCGAGCAAGCAGAATAAGAATACCTTGACGTCGTCGCCGGACGTGAGGGTTGATAGGTGCTGTCTTGCGCGCTGGACCTCTATACGTACACGTCGGAATCTCCAACCTTGTAACTTCTGGTGATAGAAATGGATGGAGTGTGCTGCTGGCTCTGACTGCCTGAACGGCGGGGTTGGGTGCGCTCACTGTGGTCTCCCACTCCAGCTACACCCTTCCCTTTGACATGCCTCTTAAGATCCTCCATCTCCGCCGCCATTCTCCGGATAATGGCGTCTTGGTCCCTCAGCTTGTGCTCCAGACGTCTGGCGTGCGATTCTCTCCGCCGCCGATGACCGTCTGGACTTCGTGAATGATCAAAGCTTCTTCCGCGCTTATCCCGTGCGTCTCTTGAATGTCCTCCTGGAGAAGTCTCCAGGTCCACCATAGGAGGGATGGCGGGATGTCCTTCTCTCCGTCTGCCTGACTCCGGGGTAACTCCGTCGATGGCAGACAACGTAATCTCGTCGTTGTTCACCATGGACGGCGATCAGATGAGCCTGGAAGACAATGTTTTGTCTGTCAACTTCCTACGGACAGCGCCAATTGTACGGGGAGCAAATATTCAGGCGAGCCCATACTCCTTTCTTCCAAGCTCCTATCTGTCCGATCGACCTGCGAGCACAACGGCGGTGAGCTACCCGATGGTGTGTGGCCGGAAAACCTCTCCGACGATCAAGTTAGAACACACACACAGGGGATAGATAGAGAGAAGGGAGAGTGTTGAGTGTTTAGTGTATGTCTCACCAAATGTTTATTTGTCCAGGCATGGGGGGGCGCAGACTCGCTTATATACCTTCTGCGCCCCAAATCTACTCCCATTAGTCTCTCGACACGTGGTACTGCTATCCCATCTATCAGCACAAATCTTGCTGAACATCACCTAACCAAATTGCCAGCCCACACTACTGGGATCTCGGCAGCCGGGCTGCAGCATCTCGGCTGTCAACGGCCGTGCTGTGCAGCTAGCCGGAGCGCTCCGCTCGCCAAGCTCAATGACGACCGAGCTCGGTTGCATTCCGGCATAGCCAAGCTCGGGATAAGTCATGCTGGTTAACTGTCGGCTTTCCTGCCGAGCTAACGCATGAACCGTGGAACCCAGTGAGGCAGCAGACATCTCGCCCGAACCTTCACTAAACCGGCTTCCGCTCCAACAAGCCCAAGTAGCTCGGTTCCACAGCAATTATGCCATTACCGAGCAAAAATCCTTTTTGGATGGGCCCAGGCTGCCACGGCCCAAATGTGTTCGGCCACAATTTGCCCGGCCATTATCACGGCCCAATCCAAATCATAAATCTCCCTCTCAATACTCAAGAAATCTTTGTACACGTATACATGTCATACTTAAAAACAGCGGTCTGTCAATTGATAAAGACTTGAAATGAAATTTGTAACCATTAAGATGACAAGAATGTCTTATTTCAGATATTAGAGAATGTACAGAATTTTCTCATCTTTTCGTTTTCCACTCTAAGTTGCAAATAAAACATGTCATGGAACCAAAATTTGGGTCACGAATTACCTGTGTTGTTTAAGAATTGGAGTCTTCCAACTGCTTTTCACCACAGTTGAGGTGTACTTCGAAAGTCTTCCAACACTTGCATTGAACATAGATGATCCACACCTAAAAATTGAATGAACCACTATCAAAAACAACTTCACAGAATCAATGTTGATTCATCCATTGATCAATATTTCTTTAGCAAGTGAATCTTGTTTGCTAAATTTTTCTCTTCACCCCCGGCCTTGTGCTTGATTTTTTAATCCTCATCTCAAGATCGAGCAATATATACCTGTTGTCATTTATCACTACAAAAGGTTAAATATTCAAAATAAAATTGTATAGTACTACAAACAAAACATAAGAATCAGTTAATAATTTCTTCAAATTATATAATTGTAAACAATTAGATAAAATATTTCTCAAGTACAAACTAAATACAATGAATAGTTACAGACCAACAAATTTGCAGTTAAGTATGGTTCTTGAGATTTGTAATTACATTTTTGAATGACATTATAAACCTCTATATTTTGTTGTTCGATAGATTTCATATTTGTTGGGTGGGTAATACAATGCAAAGACGCCACATCTCTTCGTAAAGAGATAGACCAGTAATGACCAAACCATCCCTCGAGGCAATTGTCGAAAATAACCTACTCATATAGATTCATTGTTAGATAATCCACAATATTAGCCAACACATATGTATAAATGTATATGATATTAGAGAGGCGAGAAAGGAAGAAAGGCATAGTTTGTGGAGTCCATTAAGAAAGAGAAACATGAAAATGGGAAGGAAATGATGAAGTAACTGATGAAACCAAATATTACATTTGGGCCTTTCATTTTTGAATTAATTTCTTTTTCTTTTCAACTGGGTTTGTGTTTAATTACATATGCATAACAATCAATTCACTACCTTACCAATCTAATTTATTAACTTCTTAGCTGAGAACTTTAAGTGATTAAGATGAAAAATACAAAAGAAATTAGAGCACTAAAAATACTGTTTTTTTTTTATTTTTTTCCTTTTGACTTGTATGTGTCCAAGAAATTTTATTAGCACCAAAAAGGAACATAGCACATGCAAATAAATTTCTCATACAAACAACTTTAATAATTTCATATTCCATGATTTTTGCTTCTTGAACTGGGTTGATGATATTTTTGAAAATGTCAATGCTTTTGACATTGTTTGATTTGTTTGACTTTAGACTCTTGTTGGGAATTATTTTTGTTTTCTGTTCTCTTTTTTAAAATAATACTTCAGTGTTTTTTTATTTATTGCATTGAAAATGAGGATTCAAGATCAATGTTGAATTATTATTCGAGTAGCTTGGATATGGAAGTTTGCTTTTCTACAACCAAACATAAGCTATGCTACACTCATGAAATTATCAGTTTAATCTTAACCCCTATAACAATCTCATAGGAAGTGCTACTATATACTTCTGAAATGGGCATGTAGTATGCAACTAAAATTTGAGTCACAATGATTTATAACTTTCATCAATTTTTTAGGGGTAAACTACCAATAGGTCATACTTTGGAGACTTATTACCCAATAGGTCCTACTTTGGAGACTTATTACCCATTAAGTCCTATTTAATAAATTTATTAAGTGATAAAGATAAATTTATCAGTCTTTTTTTTTATGAATAAATTTATAGTGATAAATTTATCAGTCTCTTTGTTTTTATGAATAAATTTTTAGTGATAAATTTATCACTCTCTTATTTTTATAATGTTAAATTTATTAGTTAGGACCTGTAGGTAAATAAATCTAGTTAATAGGACTAATTGGTAAGTATCCAATTTTTTAGGTGGGTAACTTTTATCAATATAGGTCATAAAAAAACGAAATTAATTTGTAACAAAAACACCACAAACGCTTTATGACCAACACTACTTCAGTTCACAAAGAAACACCACAATCTCATAATCAATGTCATTTCGATTCATAAACAAATGCTACAAAGTCGCATAACTAAAACCAATTTAAGTCATAATCAAGAACACTATGAAAGTTTCTTCTTGTACTCTTAGATCAATTTTTCATCACTACCAGGAAAAGGATACAGGTCTAAAGATGCCAATGCTAATTACTTAAAATGACAATTACTATCCTTAAAGAGATTCTTACTTCTATTTATAAGTTTAATTTTATTTACCCACTTTTAAAAAATACCCTCACTTTTAATTGGCTAAAAGAGTGGATCTACTACTTTGAATTTAACCAATTAGAAAAGTGACTATTATTCAACTACATGGTAGATGGGCCAAAAAAAAAGGTTCCCTTAATTTTAAATCACATTCAAGTTTATGATCAACTTTCCAAGTTATTATGTACTAAAACAGAAAGGTGATTAGCCTGTAGCCGTAGATTGCATGTCTATATCCAAGGGAGGGTCCTGACCCACTTGGATGTTTTCCAAACAGAATGATTTCAATGCAATGCACAATATCATTATTGTTCGTTGTTCTAGAAGGTTGCTAAAACACTTTCTCAAATCAAATCAGACATAGAGATATTGACTATATTTAAGGTACAAGGCATCTGAGAAAAGGAGACAGACAGAGCTACAACAATCCCTAGACCGGAATCACAATTCTATTTAGAACCTAATTTCAGTACTAGGCTTCGATTCAAATTTTTCAAGTAATTAAAGTTTGTTGCTGTTAGTATTTTTCCATAATAATACTAGAACAATATATAAATTTCCAGTACACGGACTCGTTCATTTTTGGGGTACCCGTGTCGACACGACACCGGAACGGGCACGGGATACGTACGGGATACGGCCAAATGAAAACGGATACGGCTGATTGTTTTCTATAATATTTTTGTTACAAAATTTCTTTTTTGTTTTTCGTTTGAACAGGAAGAGGGTAAGATCAGAAGAAACAAACCAACAAAATACAAAACTTCACCATGATTTGAATGGAAAGGAAAAGAAACCTGAAATGCTAAAGCAAAATTGAAGGCAGAGCTCACCAGAAAGCTGAAGAGTTGAAGTCGCCGGTGGCTTATTTCAACCTTTTCTGCTTCGTCGATGCATTCCCATGATTTTTGCTGGGTCTTCTGTCTTTTCGATGCATCTTCTGGTGCATATGTTTAGAAGCTTGATGAACTTCTCTTCCGATGAATTTGTGGAGTTCCTCCCTCTGTTTTTTCATTTTTTTGAATTGGTTCATCATCCTTTGGGCTGATTTATCTTCCCTGAAAATACTTTATTGTCTTGAATAGAAAATGGATGAAAACGTGTATTGTAACTTGTAGAGAGAGATGAAGCCACCACTTTATTCTCATCCGATGAAAACGTTTATTGTATTGGAACTTGTAGACAGCTGGCAGGCAGGCACCACTTTATTCCTATAATAATACATGTTATATATTAATATTTGAATCGGTGGTGCTAGAGGCCACTAATTTAGTGGTTCTAAACCCACCACTAATGAGGTGGTAAAGGAAAAAAAAAAAAAACACAGATACAATATAAATTGTGGCAGTGGGTGGAATCCATTGCCACATCACTAGTGGTAACTCTAATTAGAGCTCCTACTCATTTTCCTATTTGAATAACGTTATATACATGTTATATATTAATATTAAGAAAAATGCTTGGGACCTCTAATTAGAGGTGTCACTGTGCTGTGTCTGTTTTTTTTTTTTTTTTCCTTTTCTACCTTATTAGAGGTGTGTTTAGAGCCTTTAAATTGGAGGTCTCTAGCATCACTGTAATATTAATGTTTGAATAATGATATACTAGCCTATCACTTGTGCTATGCACGGGATAATTATAGATATTTATATTTGTTTTAGATTTTTTTTAATATATAAATTATGTTTTTTAAGATTTTTTTATAAAAATAATTTAACAATCTTATCACTAATCATAGTATATGGGAGAAGTTAAAAATGGTACTACAGTAACTATAAATGAATTGTATCTATAATTATTTATATGAGGGGATTTTAAATGCTGATCAGGAGATTTTGACCAAATCAATAAATGCAAGCATGTGGAAAGACATGTGGATTGAAAAGTTAATAAATGCTGATTAGAGAATTTTGATCAAATCAATAAATGCTGAGTTTTTTTTTTTTTAATAAAAAATTTAGAAAATTCAGATTGGAATATTGAAGCTCCCACAAGCCTTGGGGGTTAAAAACCTCATTTTGCTTAATATATAGTATAAATAGATAGATAGATACATCAATTGATATACGTGTATTAATAGATTAATGTGATATAATTTTAGAAATTTTTAAATATTTATAATTTGTATAATGGAGTAATAATGTTATAATATATATTGATATACTAATTAATATATCAATTAATATATGTAACACCACCGTTGCATTTTAATGTTTGAGTGCATAAAAAAGTGCATTTTTTTTATATTTCTATGTCATATTATTTTTTTATTTTTTTGTATCGTTTTTTTAAAAGTTAAAAAATATATTTATTTAGATTATTCTAAATAATCTCTAAATATTACATATTTTTTTATTGAGTTGTAGTAATTTTATAATTTAAAACTAATGAGTGTGTTTGGCTTCAGTTTTTAAAATTCAATTTTGTGAAAATTGAGATTTTTATTTTTCATATTTTTTTATTTTTAGCGAATATTTTTAAAATTTTAAGTATTTTTTTTTTTACTTTTTTAGATGCACATTACTTAGATGTATCTAAAAAGTAAAATATTTGTGAAACAATATTTTAAAAAATTAATAAATACATAAAAATACAAAAAAATACTGAATTTCATAATTTTTTAAAATATATTTTCCGTATTTAGTGAATTTTTTAAAGATTTTTTTCACAAAAATTATATTTTTTAAGTGTATTTATGTTAGGTGTATCTAAAAATTAAAAAAAAAAATTGCTTAAAATGTTAAAAAAAAATCAATAAAAACAAAAAACAATAAAGAAGAATTTTCCGAAAAGTAAATTCTAAAAATTAAAATCAAACAAAGTGAATAGTATTTACCTTGTTTAATTCTAATTTTTTAAAAATTGAATTTTTATTTTTAGTGAATTTTTTAAATATTTTAAACAATTTTTTTACTTTTTAAATGTACCTTAATTTTTTTAAAATTAAATTCAGTAAAATGGAACCATATGAAACCAAACAAGATTATTTTTTTTATAATGTTACATGTTTTATATTTAAATATTTTTAACCATAATATGTGTAACACCATTATAAAAATACCTAATATTGCAATAAAAATATATTTAATATGTTTTATGAAAAAAATGATTCATCCATTAATTTTTTTCCCATCCAAATCTCCTTAAATGATGTGCCAACTGTATGGTCTAATAGCAATTAATATATTTAAAGAGACACTATCTTTATATTTTTTGAGTCATAATTATAAATTAAAAAAAAAAAAACTAAATACTATATAAAATATAACTATATATCTCATGAGTCATAATTATAATACTATCATAATTTAAAAAAAAAAAAATCAGACCTAAAACATAAAATAACATAACTAAGATGAGGTGATCTAAATTTTTAAATAATAAACAAAACAATAAATCAATCAACATAAATTCTTAGGATACCTCCCATTCTATACCAAATTTTTTAATCTAATTTGATTTTAAATTTGAATAAAAAAAATTTAATTTGATATGAATTATTTAGAATAGCTCATATCAAACTATTTCAATGCTTTCATCAATTTTTTATAAAAATCTTTTTAAAAATTTTCCTCTTATCCAAAATTTTTCTTTTCATCAAATTTTATGAAAGAAATCATCTAATATTATTCATCTTTCTAAAATTTCATCAAATTTAAATTTAATGAAAAAAAATATGAAGAATTAGAAATGCTCTTACAAGATAAACATTTAGGAGTGTTCAAGTCTCATTCAAATCGCCGACATGAGTTTGAATTAGCCCACAAATTGGACCTTACAATTCCATGCAAAATTGAAAAGAAGCTTGTCTAAAATATAAATACTAACACCGTCACCACTTACTCTACTACCCTAACCAACAACACTACCTCCACCAGTCTGTTATTGCTATCACTACCACTAGTTCCACTATACTATTAACACCACCATCACTAGCTTGGTCATCCTAAAACCACCAATTTCACTGTCCTACCCTACCACCACCACCAGTTCCAACCACCTCTCCCAATCTACCTTTACTACCACCACAACCACCTATACTGCTACCATCACTAGATCTACCACCCCCTAACTTCCATCACTATACTACCAACACTATTACTGCCATCTCCACCACCACCACTAGTTCTAACCACCTCTCTCATTCTACTTTTACTACCACCACTAGATCCACCACTCCCTAACTTCCATCAGTATACTACCAACACTATCACTGTCATCTCCACCATCACCACCAGTTCCAACCACCTCTCCTATTCTACTTTTACTACCACCACAACCACCTATGCCATTACCATCACTAGATCCACCACCCCTTAACTTCCATCACTATACTACCAACACTATCACTTCCATCTCCACCACCACCACCACCCACCTCTCTCATTCTACTTTTACTACCACCACAACCACTTATACCACTACCACCACTAGATCCACCACCCCCTAACTTCCATCACTATACTACCAACACTATCACTGCCATATCCACCACCCTATAACCTTCACGACCTCCACTACCCTATTACCAATAAATTGGATATATATATTTAAAGTAATGAACAAATGACTAACTCAATATTTTATGTATATTATTGAGTGTATGCAAACTTAACCAATATTATTGATTCAATAAAAAAATTCATGTAAACCCCAATATTTCCAAATTGATTACATCTTAAAATTCAACTTTTATTTATTTTCAATTCAAAAATCAAACCAAATTAGTTGTTTTACTATTATTGTAAAAAAATGTGAATTACATATATATTAAAATACAACAATCACATTGATACGAATATATTTTAATAGTTTTAGATACATCTAATCCAAATAGACATAAATAGTGCATAATTTGTCTATCTAGATTAAATAAATTTTAAAAATAACAAAATATTTAAAAAATAAAAATATATAATTTTTAAAAAACTGTAACCAAACAAGATACTTACTTTTGGTTGCCAGATACTAACACTTTTTTTTTGGTTGAACTAGAACAAGATACAAATTTGATTGCCAGTTCTTTGCTACTCTACTTCAATTATAAAAATTTCATTTCTTTGTTGTCATCTACAAGGTAGTCACCAACAATAACATTGAAATGTATTAATTGGTATATCAATTAGTGTATCAACTTATAATATTATTATTTTAAAATTATTATCACACCTATTATATAAATTATAAAGACTTAAAATTTTTAAAATTATGCCACATCATCTATTAATACACTAATTAATATATCAATTAATACATATAATATTATTCAAATAAAATACAATCATTGTATCTACACCTTTTGTTTCATCAATTGCTTTCCTTCCTTGGGAAGCTCTACTTGCCAACCACAAACTTCTAATCACTTTGATAAACAACTCACAAGAGTACAAACAAACCAACCAACTCCCAAGAGTACAAACAATTGCCAAGAATACAAACAACTCTTCACCTTTTCACCTTCCACTCGGTATATGTTTTTTTGCATATAACAGTTTAGCCCCAAAAAAATCTATCAAAACTTTCTTACATTATTAATTTCATTTACAGGGGAAATGTCTTCCTCCCAATCTTCAGCCAAGCAAAAGCAAAACCTTGCGTCCAACAGCATGTCAAGGAGCAGAGTTTGATGACAAGCCATTGTGGAATCATGTGAAGGTTCTCAATGTGGCTTCAGGTGGAGGTGGAAATAGAACTTGGTCCTGTAATTACTGCAAGAAAAAAGTAACTAGGTCATATCCAAAGGTGAAAGCTCATCTGTTGAAGCTTTCAAATCATGGAGTTGGACCTTGCAAATCCATAAGAGATGATGTTGTTGAAGCTATATGGAAGGAGCATGATGGTGCTGAAGTGAGAAAAGCTCAACAAGCATTAAATGCAAGAAAAAAAAGCAGAATATGTCACTTTTACCAGAAGGCTCAGACTTGCTGCAACAGAAAAAACGCAAGGGCATGGTTCTACCAGGTGCTTTGCAAAAGTCATTTAATGTTGCTCAAAGAGATATTGCTGACAAAGATTGTGCTCGAATGTTCTATGCAAGTGGCTTACCTTTCAATCTGGCAAGGTCACCTTACTTTTGGAAGTATTCTCAGTCTTTAGCAAATAGCAGCTTGATGGGCTACACTCCTCCTTCATATGATATGCTATGTACCACATTATTATCCCAAGAAAAAGAGCATGTTAATAGGCTACTACAACCTATTAGAGATTCATGGAACAAGAAAGGGGTTTCATTGCTCTCTAATGGGTGGTCAGATAGGCAATGGCGCCCTCTTATCAATGTCAAGGCATCATCTACAGGAGGAGCAATGTTTTTCAAAACTATTGATTCAAGTGGAATTGTAAAAGATAGAGAATATGTTGCAAGTTTGTTCATTAAAGCCATCAAAGAGCTCGGAGAAGCAAATGTTGTTCAGATTATAACCGATAATGCATCCAGTTACAAAGCTGCTGGGTTGAGCATTGAAAAGAAGTATCCACATATTTTCTGGACTCCATGTGTGGTGCACAGTATGAATTTGGCATTGAAGAGCATATGTACCCCATCAGATAAATCAGCTCAATATGATCAATGTAAGTGGATTTCAGATTTAGTTTCTTATATTCTCAACCATAGCATGGCATTGTCTATTTTCAATGAATATTCTACTTTGAGATTGTTAAGTGTGGCAGAAACCAGGTTTGCATCCAACATCATCATGGCTGTAAGTTTAAAGGAAGTTAAGACATCCCTTGAGAGAAATGGTGATGGATGCAAACTGGAAAATTTATAGGGAAGATGGCAATAGTGTGACTAAGATTAAAGCTCATGAGATAAAACAATGCATTGTGGATGACTCATGGTGGGATAGCATAGATCACCTTATAAGCTTTACTAAACCTATCATTGACATGTTAAGGCAAGCTATCATTAACATGTTAAGGCAAGCAGACACAGACTCTCCAGTTTTACATCTGGTATATGACATGTGGGATACCATGATTGAAAGTGTGAAAACAAATCATCTTTGACCATGAAGGGATAGACATAATTGTTGGTCAATCAACCTTCTTTAATGTCATTCACCAAATTTTGGAGAGTAGATGAAACAAAAGTAATACCCCTTTACATTGTATGGCCCATTCATTGGTTCCAAAATACTATTGTCATGCTTGGCTCCAAGATGGTAGTAATGGAGTTCCACGGATATCACCACATGAGGATCATGAAGTCTCCATGAATAGAAGCAAATGTTTGAAGAGGTTGTTTCCTAATCAAACTGATTTACGGAAAGTTTATGCTGAATATGGAGCATTTTCTAGTGGGTCAGATTATTTCAACTAGCCTCATGTCATTGATGCAAGAATGTTTGAGGAGCCTCTTTCATGGTGGGCCAATCATGGCGCTTCCGCACCATTACTACAAGCATTGGCTTTTAAATTGCTTGTGCAACCAGCATCTTTCTCTTGTTGTAAGAGAAATTGGAGTACATATTCTCTAATTCAAAATGTTAAGAGAAACTGACTAGCAACAAGCAGAGCTGAAGACTTAGTGTTTGTGCATTGCAATCTTCACCTATTGTCAAGGAAGAGCAAGGAGTATGAAGAGGACCCACAAAATATTGGGACATATGTAAGTTAACTCACTTTTAATTCAATAAATAGTAATGCAAGTATTATTTATGACTGGCCAAAAATGATTTTTCTATGTTTTTTTTTCCCTTACAGGTGGAGATTTGTTTGATATAGAAGGGCGTGACATGATGGAGCTAGCACAACTTTCCCTTGATGATCTGGAGATGCAAACCATGACTTTTGATGATAACAATGAAAGTCAGCAAGTTGTTGTTGTTGAAGATTCAACCAATTGAAGAAGAGTGACAGTCAACTAGTTTTTTTTTTTTGGATAAATAGTCAACTAGTTTCTTTGTAGTCATCTATTCTTAGTTTAGGAGTAGAAGACTTCAAAGAAATTGTGTTTTTTCATTTCAAGAACTATGCATGACCTTTAAGGATATTATGTTTTTTGGATAGTTTATTTTGGTATATGTTTTTTAGATAATTTATTTTTGTGGCATGTAATGAAGTTACATTTGCTAGATGTTTTATGAATTATCTATGTGGTTGGCACATAATTTTAGAGTTGATTTTATTTTACAATTTAAATGCATTTGTATTAATTTTTGTTTAGAGGTATCCACGTACCATATCTAATTTTTGGGTACTTTTTTAGACGTACCCGCGTATCTCTCATTCAGGGATTTGATGAGTCTGACTCTTAGATACATACCCGCACCCGATACCCGTACCTTAGTCCGTGTAACGTACTTAGTCTAAAGGAAATGCCTTAGTTTTGGTGGAATGTTAAGACTCCAAATAAATTTCCAGTCTTGGTCAGACCATTTGAAAGATGAAGGTAGAGCTGGAAGAGGGGCAACACCCTGATTCTGAGCACATTGATACCCAGATTTAACAGTGTGGCTCCCTTAGGATTGAAGTGCCAAACCAATTGATCATCGTTGTCTTCTACAGAAACATGAATTGTGAAGATAGCCTCAGTTTCTGCTTTGGAGACTAAATTCCTTAGCTTCGAATGGTCCTAATCTTTCAAGGAGGGGTCAATAACATCGCTAACGTGGGCAACCAAATTACCCACAGGTCTTCTAGATGCAATCTTAAAATCAGGAGCTGTCGGTAACCATTTGTCATCCCAGAAATGAATCAAATTGCCATTGTGGACTTGCCACCTCAACCCATCATTTAACACCTCTCGACCCTGAAGAATGCTCGACCAAGCCCATAAGGTCAAGCCCCTTTTGAAGCATGCATAAAATTTGAATATGGGAAAAAAATTCCCTTCATAAATTGTGCAAAAAAATATTGAGGGAATTTAACAAGCCTCCAACCTTGTCGCGCAAGCAAGGCCTTGTTGAACGATTGAAAGTCTCAGAAACCTAGGCCCTTTTTACTCTTTGAACTGGTCATCTTCCCCCAACATGCCCAATGAATGCCACCTCCGTCGAGGTTCTCTTTCCACCGCAAGTTGCAGATATAAACATTGAGCTTCTCACAAAATTTCTTTAGGAAAATGAAACAAGCCATGGCATACGATGGGATAGCTTGTGCAACGGATTTGATGAGAGTTTCTCTTCCTGCATGTGACAACAAGTGTGCCTTCCACCCACCTAGCTTAAATAGCACCTTCTCAATTAAGAAACTGTATGCCTCCAATTTTGATCGGCCCCAACATAATGGCAATCCCAGATTTTTGGCTCTAGATTTCACTTGTGCAACACCCAACAAATCCCCCAGCTACTTTTGGCCAATCAGATTCGTATTTGTTGAAAATTGAAGGCTCGATTTCTAAAAATTCACTGATTGGCTAGAGGCATCCTCGTAGAGCTTTAGCAGCCTAAACATCTCATAGCATTGCCCCTCCTCGACTTTGAAAAATAACAACACATCATCAGCAAAGCGAAGGTGAGACAAAACTGGACATGTACATTTAATCTTAAGGCCCGACAGACGATTGTCATGGACACTCTTAGAAATCAATATGGACAACACTTTCATCACCAAGAGAAATAAGTATGGAGATAATGGGTCGCCTTGCTAGAGACCCCTCGAAGGTGTAAAGCTTGTTCTCTTTGCCCCGTTAACAACAATTGAGAAGGTCACAATAGTAACACATTCTATAACCTGTTGTACCCACCGTTGCCCAAAACCTAATTTTGTCAAAACTACTTGGAGAAAAGGCCATTGAACTTTATCATGCGCCTTGTTGAAGTCTAATTTCAAGGCCAAATCTGAAATCTTGCCTTTCCTAAGTTTCAGAGCATGAAAGACTTCATGTGCAACAATAATGTTATCTTGGATTAGGCGCCCTGGCACGAAAGTTGACTGAGTAGGAGACACAATCTCACCAAGTACCTGTTTAAGTTGATTTGCCAATACTTTTGTGATAACCTTCATAAGGAAGTTGCACATACTGATTAGTCTGAACTGGGAAAGAGTTTTAGGAGCATTAACTTTAAGAATCAACACCAAGTTCATTTCCTTAAGTAAAGAACCACTTCGGAAAAAATCTTTCACCACTAAGCATACATCGCCACCCACCACATCCTAAAATTTTTGGTAGAAGAAATCGGGAAACCCATAAGGGCATGGGGCCTTCAAAGCTCTAAGTTGGAAAGCCGCTTCTTTGATTTCTAAATCTATAACCTCTTGGACGAGCCGAATGTTCATTATTTCTGAGATAACTGGGTCCACCACTTCCAATGCTTCGTCAATTCTACTTGGGGCCTCACCATTGTACAACTGACTAAAATAGTTGAAAAGATGATTATCAATATCTGTGTCATCTGAAAGCCACTCCCCCTTCTCATTCTTTAATTTGACCAATTGATTTCTTTGTTGCCGTTGGTGAATTGTAGCATGAAAAAATGCAAAATTTTTATCCCCGAAGTTAAGCCAATTAATTCTTGATCGTTGATGGAGAAACATTTCCTTTCTAAGCAACAAAGTCTCCACTTCTGACTTCACTTGACTTTGAGGCATTAAGTTTTCCATAGAAGGAAGTTGCCCTTGCAAGATTGAGAGTTGGTGGTGTAGCAAATCCAGTTGAATCTTGTTATTCCTGAACTCCTCCTTATTCCCACTAAAGATTCTTTAGACAACTCTTCATTTTTTGGACTAGCTGGATCATAGGAGGCCCTGCTGGTATGGAACCCCAAGATGATTGAATAATTTGTGCACACCCAGGATTAGTCACCAACATAGACTCAAACTTGAAGACTTTAGGAGTTCTTTTAGGGGTTACACAATAATTTATGATAACCAGATAGTGATTCAAACCCAAACATAAGTCATGATGAACCTAAGTATAAGGAAACATATTACCCCAATCCACCGTAGCCAACGCACGATCCAAGCGCTCCTGAACATTATTGCTTCCAATTTGGTTGTTGGACCAAGTATAGGAGTTTCCTTTAAACTCAAGATCAATTAAATCACAACTTGAAATCATTTCTTGAAAATCGGCCAGTTGTGATCGGTTACATTCATTCCATCCCTACTTTTTCCATATTGAAGCCACTTGATTTAAGTCCCCCACAACTAGCCAAGGATATTGGATTACCCATATGAAACAAATAATTACAGAACTCTTTTTTAGCATGTCTTTGAGGAAGAGCATAGACAAAAGAGGCCGTCCAAGGATGGTTACTAACACCAGACATAACACATCGAATAATATTTTTAGATTTCCATCGAAAACATCCACAAATAATTCATCAGTCCACCAAAGTGCTAACCCACCTGAAAGTCCTTCGAGATCAACATAACATGTGTGAGAAAAATGGAGTCTACAACGAATTCACTCCAATTTTGCAACTTTGTTCTTTGTTTCCATCAAAAAGACCACCGCAGGACGATGGGTTATACATAACCCTCGTAAGGTCTATACTGTCAGAGGATGCCCCAACCCCTAACAATTCTAGCTAATCATCAACATGAATCTTGTGGCTGATTAGGGTCAGCCACCACCCTCCACTGTGTTCAAATCTCATCATCATCAACCGGAAAAGTGCTCAATACTTGTGAACAACAATCTTCAATATCAGTAGAAATAAGACTCACCTGAACTGAACAAAACGGAGTTCCGTCAATTTTGGTTCCTCTGCCTCCACCGCAACCTCAAACAGCCGATGTTTCTTAGGTCGTCCCACTCTTTGGGAAGGCATCTTCTGTTTATATCTACTCTCCTTAGCACAACAATTGCCTCTTGCAAATTGGATACCAATCTTTTCATCGTTCACCACTGGAGCTGCTTCTATAAATAACTTGGAGCAATGAAGACATTTAAAACTTTCAATGGCCCCTTCAGAAGATTTCAAGGGATAAGTCCATGAAGACTTAGAAATGCTTAGATCTAGCTGAGTGATTTTGGGCTTTAATTGACGTGGGCTGCTGTAGACGTCCCCGAACGCCCCGGGAGGGTTAAGTCCCGTTCTGTTCATTTGGGTTCACTACAGTTCAAGGACCCGATTGTCACGGTTCTAAATCTTGAACCAAAGAGTCCAAATCCGGCAAATCGTTTTTGAGAAAACAGATTTTTGAAAGAAGTGCCAAACATGGACTGCTTTGCCAGATACAGAGTCGCCACGTAAATATTTTTTTAATGGGGAAATTTAGGAAACCCTGACTTGGTGCCAAAGGCCACGTGTCCGTCATCACCAAAGTTGCCTCGGCTCGGGAACTTGGGTACGATTGGGGAAGGTCACTTCGTGATCACCCCCGCTCGCCCGGTCAAAGACCGGCCTCTACTAACCGTGATATCTAGTTTTGAAAACATCGTGTGTTCTTATTCCGGTTATTAGCCTAGATTACTACGTGATGCGCACAGCATACAAGTATAGACTGGATCGCCTGAATTGGAACAACACATTTCATGTTTGTTTTTGAAAGATGGTTTGCTACCCGCAGGTAGGCTTAAAATGCAAATTTTGCCACCCTCGGGTGGGCTTAGAAAATATGATTTTGCCACTATCTAGTGGGCTTAAAACAAACAATCAATGCATTGTCCCTAATTCAAATAAACCAACCTTCACCCACAGGCATTCAGGCAGTTATATCACATAAGCAAATAGCCTCATGGCAAGCATGCTATCATGGCAGTCACTCACACGCATGCAAGGATGCTAAAGCATAAAAACTCACCGAGTACTCCAAGCCAAAACAGAAGCTCATTAGAAATCATGCATAATCCTAAATATGCTGAAATGCCTAATGCAACACATGCAGAATGCAACTATAGCAGGCTCGGCTATTCTAAACATGGCATATGATGATGCTACAGTTAACATGTATTCAACTTGGAATTGAAATACAAATGCAGTTAGTATGATGCGCCGAGCCCGGTGCATGCAAAACAGATGAATGAATGCAAACATGTTATCATACTGTATGCTAATTGAGATATGCCCTAATCTAACCATCATAAGCTGGTAAATAAAAGGGAAGAAAGACGTGGGGTTGGAAGACATACATCACACTCACGCACACTTATTACAACATTGCCCTCGCGCAGAGGGTTCAAATAAATATACAGTCCCGAATAAAAGAATAGTACAGTCCAAATAAATATTACAGTCCAAATATGTACAAATTCCTAATTAATTAACAAATTAACTAAGAAAATAAATAAACTGGCATGCAAGCCAGGGACTGTCTTGATTCCATTCCAGATGATGAATGATGCATGCCCGGGTTGCCTTTGCGCGGAAATCCGTGACGATGCCCCAATTAGCCTCTGTTTGCACCTGTTCTTGAAATGCGTGCCAAACTTCGAAAAGTTGCTAATTCTTCATTTTGCTGCAACAGAGAGCAGGAAAGGGGCATAGCAATGTATTTTCACATATGTATGCATGCCTCGATCCCCGTGCCACCAATCACACATCTCGATGCATGATGGCCGAGGAGCCGAATTGCACAACTCAATATGAGATGAATGCACATGAAAACACAACAAGACCTAACTCCATCATGGATGATCCGGAGTGTCGGTGACTGGGGAATTGAGACACGTTCCGTCACTCGGAGTACAAAACATACCTCGTTTCCCGTGCCCGGGCTAACTCCTATCCTGAACACGATGCAATATGCATGATATGCATGAAATGCAACTAAGATACAACCTAACATGCAAAATGTTATGGAATGACATACACGATGCACGAGGTAACATGACATACACAATGCGCTAACATACAACCTAGCATACACAATGCTATGGAATGAAATGGCATACACAATGCAATATGGACTTACACCAACACAAGTGGACCTCAGTCACACTCACATAGGAGGCCATAAGATGAAAATGAGACAACTCGAAGTGCGTGCACGCGTGCACGCAAACCGAGGACCGAACCTACGGCACGGAATGCCACTCTAACAAGACATGGCAAAACATGGAATATGGCATATGATCATGCAATTTTCAGAGGCAAAATGAGATGCAAAACAGCCCCGAATCATGGCAAAATGATACCCGATGCATGGAACGAGTCCCGAAACATGAATTTTGGCGCATGAAATGGCCTATAGCTATGCAATGCATGCATAATTTGAACATGAAGTATGAAGAAATAAGCTAGGAAGCCCCAAAAAAAGCATGTTTTCAGTTTTAAGCAAGGCCAAACAGTGAGGAAAAAAGGGCCTAAACTAGCATGCAAAATTGGCCAAAAAGAGAGGGGTAATGAAGCAACTCACAAATTATGGCCCCAAAAAGGAAAGGGGCCTTATACAATATTGAAGAGGGGCCAAAAATATGATGTATTACAGTTTATGACAAACCCCAACAACAGATACAAGTATGCTCAAAATGCTATGCAAAATAAGGGCATCAAGAGAGCTATAACATGAAGTATACAAAGGGTATCCCAAAAAGCCATAGACCCTTAATGAAACATGAAGAGGGGGTCAAAATAGGGCTATTTTAAGTTCAGACCAAGGTCCAAAAATAGAAGCTCAATAAGCTAATAAATCATGCAAAAATGGGGACCAAAGAGGGGTGCAATGGCAAGTGATACATAGAGGTCTCAAACAGTGGTGAGCCCTTCTTCAATGTTGAAGAAAGGATCAAAATAAGCCTATCTACAGTTTACATCATGCTCCAAAACAGATTACACATAGGCCAAAAATACTATGCAAGATTATGACATACAAAGGGGTAATGAAGCAAGTGCAAGATGGGGGTCCCAAACAGGGTAAGACCCTTAATGAAAGATGGAATAGAGCTCAAAAAAATTCCACTTTCAGTTTTGGTCGGAGCTCAAAACAGCAAGCAAAGAGGGCTAAGAAATGGTACAAAAATGAGCTAGAAAAGGGGGAAATGGTGCTTACCCTTGAAGACCAAGCCTTGGCTGCCTCTTGGACTGAAAAATGGTGCCTCCTAGCCTCTGAGAAGACCTCCAAGCTGCTGGAATGGAAGTGGTAGTGTGGTGCTAGGTGGTGATGAAGAAAAGGGTGTAGGACTTGGTGTTTTGAAGCTTGAATGGAAAGAGGGAGAGGAGATATGCATACAAGGCTCAAAGGGGTTTTTTCCAACCCTTTTCACCAGTGCTGGAGGCTGGTTATATGGACCAAAGAGGGGGAGAAAAGGAGGGAAAAAAGGGGGGGAAAACAAGCCAAGTTTCCCCCCAAAAAGTTTCCCCCCCGGATACAGATTTTGGGGGGAAAAAGAGTATACAGCTGTAATGTACCACCTGTAAGGATCAAGGCCGGCCAAGTATTGGAGCTGCAGGTGGCCGGCCGGCCACCTCCCATGGCCGGCCGGCCAGGGGTCAAAAAGGCCAAGGTGAATTAATGGCCGGCCACCACAAATTGGTGTCCTCCCAGATGCTCTCAACACAGTCCTGTGGTCCAAAACTGAAGGAAGTGAAACAGGAGAGAGAACAAGCCATTTTTCAAAGGGGTTCAAAAGGTTCAAATGGAATTACTGGCCGGACATGTGATATTTGTGTCCTCCCAAGTGTGCACAACACAAATATGTGGTTTGGAGCTGAAGAAAGTGGCCTTAGGGTGGTCAACATTGGCTTTGAAATGAGAAAAATGGGCGTCGGAGGGCGATGAAGGAATATAACTGGTTGCTGAAACAATTACTGGCCTCCCACCCTTCTATGACCTTCTTGGTGATGAAACAGAGGTCCCTGCCAAAAATGAACGAAAACTGATGCAAAATGAAGGTTCGGGGGCCGAAACGCGCAGTCCGAGGCCCCGAAAACTTACTGTTAGGCACCGGGAGTGGTGTTCGACCACGAAGTGGGTCTCTCAGACCACAGTGTCCCTCAAAAGGGAGTAAATAAGATGCATGCCAAAAACCGGAGCAAACAGAGGTAGTTAGGCGGTCCCGAACCGAGGCACACGGCCTGACGGCTCCGAAAATCGGGAACCGGGCTCCGAAATGGGCAAAATGGCCTCCGACCACGAAACGTAGCCTACGGCCACCGAGAGATGATCTACGAGACCTCTCCCTCCCCTTAGGAAGAGAAAACAGAGAAAACAGAGCCTGGTTCGCAAACCGAGGCAAAGTATAGAAAAGCCCGGAAATTCGGAGTCAAGGCTCGCAGCCGAGACTCTGAAACCTTTGGACGAGCACGATATGCAACATCACCGAGCGCTCAATCGGTGACGTCTGAGTCTTAAGGTCGGTTAAAAATGGGGTGTCTATAGCTGCCTAAGCTTTGGACATCCTCCAAACCCACTAACATTGGAGAGATGGAGAGAGAGTGTAAGATTTGGGCTTCTAGGGAGGATGAACTATCCATGGGCTCAGTAACGAAATAGGTGGGTCTAGGTAGGCCCGAGGACTCAAGAGAAACTAATAGTGCTTTAGGAATATAGGTCCTTGAGCAGGGCCCAGAAAGCTCTCCACCTTTCTCAACAAACCTACTAGCTTGATGCCCAGGTCCAAAAGAATTAACTGTCAAGACGCCTGGCCCAGTGGACATTTATAGCCTAAAGCCTTGGCCAGTTTGGCCTTGTAATGATATCGATTGATCAAGTTTAACCTTCAACCTTCCAGAAGCTTCATTCTTTTTGGCTGAATTATGTGGTATTACCACAGGTGGGTCTATAGAAAAGGACACCTGTCCCGCTTCCTCACGTACAGGCACACCCTAGCCCATGCCACCTCTTGCAATAGATTGTCACTACGTACGATAGGAGCACGCTTCGCCATCAGAGGGTTCACTAGAGGGCTCTCAGTCGGCCGCCGAGGAGTATCATTACCACGTTTAACCATTCTAATAGTTTGACAGCAAGTAGAATCATGAATAATCCCTGAAGTTTAGCCCTTCCGGTTCACGTTGAAGGTCTATATCCGAAATTAATTCCCTCTTCTCTAGAAACAAATTTACACGAGAGGTTGTTATGCCCAATTCACCCGCAATCGTAACAAAACTCAAACAGTTTCTCGTATTTATACAGGACACGAACATCATCAACCCCAGGAGCCCCTTGTCAATTAAGGATGAATCCTTGAAGTAGAGGCCTAGTAATATCAACTCTAAGACGAAGGAAACAGCGTTCCAATAAGAGTCCCTCCGACCGAGCCTCAACTTCAATCAATCTCCTTGTCCGATTACCTATCATTTCCCCATGGCTTTTAGTCATTATGTCTACCGGTAATCCATGGACTTGGACCCAAAAACGACACCAATGAAATTCAAGCTCCGACGCTGCCCTTCCCGTTTGAAGCGGCTAAAGAACTAGAAGACTCCCTATAGCAAACCAGGGGGCCTCTAATAAGACCCTTTGACGATCCTCAAGGCCTGTGAACTAGAAAAGAAACACATTATCACCTCAAGGCGATATCTTACTAACTTTGCTCCCACCTTCCAAGCTCCCTGAATAATGTTAGTAACCTCCTACTTATTCAAAGTCTTGGGAGCTAGAATCTTTCCGACCAAACACAAACCCGAGACATCCTCACACTCATCAGCAACGTCAAAGGAATCTATAGAAATCATATGCCCAGAACAAGAGGGAACACCCACGAAAACACCGAACAAGAATGGATAGAGAGAAGGATCGCAAAGGCCCTAATAAAGATGGAAAAGAAACCAGGGTTACAAGAGCTCAAAATATTACATCTACGGGAACAAAGAATCCAAAAGAATAGGGAGGAAAGATCACACAAGCCCTAAAAGACTAAGAGAGAACAGAGCTACAGGATCTCAGAAATTACCCACCGGTAGACTACCTCTCATTTTAGAGAGAGAAGCTCTTATTTTAGAGAGAGAATGTAGCTGGATATTGAATTACTCTGATTATTTTATCTAATTTTTTAAAAGAATTATCTTCTTATCCCAAATTCATCTTTTTATCAAATTTCATGAAAACAGATCATCTCTAATACTTCATCTTTTTCATTTTTTATATATTTTTCTTATCAAATTCAAATTTGATGAATTCTCAATTTGATGAAAAAAAAATTACTTCCTTGATTTGATGCACATTTGATGAAAGGATTGGAAATGGTCATCAAATCAAGGGAGTAAATTTTTTTTTTTTTTTTTTTTTTTTTAAATGAAGGATTGAAGATGCCCTTAGTGTGTTTTGCGATTCTTTATTTATAGGAGTACTATGTATATAATGTCACATGGTTATTTCAAGGCTATCTAATAATTAATTTTTCTTGTTGGAGATGTTTTTACTAGCACAATGAGTCAGTTTGGCGCAATTTGTAATTTGAAAGTCGATAATTAAAAATGAAAGTTAAAAGCATATTTTTCTCAACTTTCAAATGATCAGATTTTTTTAAGCTTAGGCCTATTTTGAGAAAGCAACATTTTAGCCAAAAAATTACTATAAAAAAATCAACTATTCTCTTTACGTTTTTGCATGTTTTTTCGTAGAAAATAAAAAATTACTAAAAAAGATAATTCTCAAAACAACCCTTTAAATTATTTATGCTTAAAATTATATCAAATAATCTAATACAAACTCTCAAATTATAGTAATAATAAAAAAAATTATAAACAAAGGGGTGTGCGCGATGCTGGTTAGTGTGGTTTAAGAGTAAAATATAAACCGTATGACGGATGGCGGATTGATAAAAATATTATTAGAAATTGTCATTTTTCTACCAAAAACCGGCGGTTCGATTGGCAAATAATGACGGTTTCAACTTGGCGGTTCAGTCGGATTGGTGGTTTATAAAAAAGCAAAATTCAAATTACAAAATTTGAATTAAAAAGTAAAAAGATCTAATTTATATATTAATGAAAATAGTCAAAATTAAAATAGATTTTCATTCATCTAATCTAACATTAAACATTGACAAACTAGTAAACTAAGGCCTGGTTTGACATATACTAAAAAATATAAAAAGTCGAAAAGTTACTAAAAAAGCAAAAAAGTCATCACTATTCACAAAAAAATATATATAAAAAAATTCCTTTTACACAGGCCAAGTACAAGCCACTGTACACAGGACAAGTAAGTGATGGTCACACGGTTGAATTTTTTTTTTTGCACAGGATGGTGCTGTTTAGCCCGTGGGGGCTTATCACAGGTCCCGTTTTGATAATCTGAACCATTCAATGTGTAGAACTTGTCAAGTAATATATGCGTGTAAAAAATCACATTGATCGGATATCGCTAACTACATGATCAAATCAGTTTTGTATAAAAAAATAGATGGTGTTATAGTTAACGGTTGACAAAAAAACTAATCCGATCAGATAGCTATCGATATCCGATTAATGTGATTTTTTACAAGCATATAGTACTCAATGAGTTCTACACATTGAATGGTTCCGATTAGCAAAATGGGACCCGTGGTGGGCCCCCATGGGCCGAACAGTATCGTCCAATTCAATGCGCGAAAAGGAGGCAAGCTTCTCCGATACACTACTTTACCCACCGTACTGCCTACTCTGCCCAAGCTTCTCCTATACACTAATTTATACAATTTTTTAATACAAATTTTTTCGTAAAAAATTAAAAAATTATCCCAAACAACCATTTTTTTTTTCTCAACTTTTTAGTCCAAAAAGTTAAAAGTACACTTATTTAAAACATCCCAAACAATCCCTAAAATTTAATCTAATCATCAAACTCAACAATAATTTCATGAATAAAAATTAAGTCTAACCTCAAGAACTAGTAACAGTAGTTGATTCTGCAGTTGGGATTTGGATTGGTGTAGGAGGGTTGCCACCATCAAAACAACTATTATTTGTATTTTCTTCGTCCATTATCTAGTATAAAATAAAAAATTTACAATGATGATAAGTAAAAATATTTGAAACTGAGAAAGCATGTTTAAAATTAATTTTCAGCAATATTATGGATTGTGTCTTTAAAATATTATGGACTTGGATTGGATTGTGTTTGTGCTCTTTAAACCGTCGATTTAATTATTTGTTTAACAGTAACATAAATTCTAGAGTTAATCCACATAAATGTCAAACTTCAGGGATTGGAAGCTCTTTACCCCATTTATTGACTAAAATCACTACATTACCATGGCAAATGTTTCCTACAAAACACACCATTTACAAGCTGCTGACAACTAAATAAAGCATGGCCAACAGCCAAAATTATTCATAAAACATCAAATCTAATTTAAAGAAAAAATTTATGACGTTTTTGACTTCATGCAAAGGAAAATAAAGGTCTCAACTCAATTCTAATCTAAGATTCTGTTCAGCCCAGGGCTTAGAAAAAGCTTAAGAAAGTAAATAATTTTCACCCAGAAACTGTTGAAAAAATTATGAAAAGTAGAATTAGTAGGTAATGGACCCGAAAATTATTCTTTATTTCTAAACTGAACAAAGAATAATTGGAAGAAGAGCACCTTTCTTCTAAGGTTCCCTCACCCACATGAAGGTGGGTTTGAGTCCAAAAACAAACACTTTATGCAAACAGAGCCTAGTGCCCCAGATTGATTATATCAACAAGAAGATGCCTTCTCTGCATTTTAAATTAAAGGACATGTTACTTGCTGCTCATATTCATTTCAAGAAGATACATTTTCTGCATTTTGGGTTGCCCTCCCAAAACACACATTTTGACCATGTGTGTCCACATCTCACAATAGGTCAACAGGTGGATATCCAAGCTTACAATAGAACCGGCAGAAGAAAGAGAGAGAGAGAGCAAATTAATTTGGGAGACAGCCAAGAGAAAGAGAGAGAAAAGAGCCACGTAAAGACGAGCAGAGAGCAGCGGCTGTGAATGGAGAGCAGCGACGGCGATGGCAGTGCCGATTGACAAGGTAAGGAGAAGGAACAAGAAGAGAGAGCAGCGGCGATGATGAATGAGATGAGATGTTTCGGTGTCAATTAGGTTTAATTGAGAAATTATTGTGTGTGAGAGAGAGAGAGAGAGAGAGAGAGAGCGCGCGTGCTTGTGTGTCTACACTTGGTGTGAGTGTATGCAACCTTGCGGGTCGGGTCACCTTATTAGGCGGATTGGCATTTTCAAATTGCCACCCATGCCAATCCGTCACTGCTGGAGCCTCAACCCGCCCAACCTACTCGTGAGAAATGAAAAAATATGCGATTCTGCCCAATTCGGAGCGGTTTTGACGATTTAGTGGTATTGTGCATAATCCTTTATAAGAATTACACCAAACTATCTTCAGTACACCCTCATACAGGTTTTTTTTTAATCTGTCAAAAATCGCTTGGGTGCATCTTTTTCCTTTTCCTTTTTAATTTTTTTTTTTTTGCCAATGTTATTGTACCTTAATTCCCTTTATAAGTATATAGAAGTTGTACCAAAGCAAATTTGTCCTGGAATTTGAAAACAGAAACATGGGAAGATTCCTTAATTCACTGTCACATTGTTCAATTCACTATTGGAAACATTGCATTCACAAATGAGAATGATGGATTTCCGCTTCTAATTGCCAATTTCACATCAAATTTGTGGTGGAAAAACCCTACATTATTGAAACCCTATAGTTCGCAATCCCATTTGTACATTGCGTAAAGCGAATTTGGGGATACAAACGCTACATTGGCAAAGTGTGGAATTGGGCAAACGTAGAATTGGAGAATTGACCATCGGACTCGGTGTTGAAGTTTAATGACAATTATTCCAGAAGGTATGTAATGTTTGATTTCTAGATGATCGTAGTGTCGAATATCATGTTACGGTTCATTTTCTGGTGGCTTTTAAAAGGATGTATACTCTTAATTTATGTTAGTTGAATCTAAAAAAATAAAATAAAGGGCATATAATTTTTTTTTATATTTGTTATAAAAATAAAGAGCATTTAAAATTTAGAAGAAAAAAAGAAAAGAAAAAATGCATTTAATTTTGTGATTTAAAAAAAAAAAAAGGTTTGGCTTCTCTCAAGTTGGCCATCTCAACTTGAGAAAGTGTTTGGCTTTGGTAGGCTTATTTTGGAATCGATTTTGGTCATCCAAACCGTTTATTTTTTTGGGCTCATTGAGTAGAATATTCATTCAAAAAATCAAGAAGATTGAATATCGGTAGTTATATATTTGAATCAAAATTGTATTACAAAAATAGATGACTATTCTTAAATTATATTTGTTGTATATTTTTAAAAAAATAAATATGATTCAAACATATAACTACCGATATCCAATCATATTAATTTTTTGCATGAATATCTTACTCAACGAATCCTAAAAGATGAACTGTTCAGATTATCAAAATTGGTCCCAAAATGGGCCTACCCAGCCAAACGCTCTCTCAATTGAGATGACAACTTGAGAAAATCCAAACCGATTAAGAAAATATTAAAATAAAAATAAAATCCATAGGTTTTGTTTTGATGATTCGAACCGTTACTTTTAAGGACTCGTTGAGTAGAATATTCATGCAAAAAATCAAAATGATCAGATATATGTACCTATATGTTTGAATGAAATTTATATTACAAAAAATGGATGGTTATTCTTGAAATTATATTTGTCGTTCATTTTTTTAAAAATAAGTATGATTCAAATATATAACTACCAATATCCAATTATTTAGATTTTTTGTAT
Source organism: Camellia granthamiana (assembly GCA_036172215.1). NCBI lineage: Eukaryota > Viridiplantae > Streptophyta > Magnoliopsida > Ericales > Theaceae > Camellia > Camellia granthamiana. The sequence goes on along the minus strand of CM069904.1, from coordinate 103,279,716 downwards.
GAATATTCTACTAAACGAATCCAAAAAAAAAATGAACAGTTCTGATCATCAGAATCTATTCTAAAATGGGTCTATCAAGCTCAGACACTCTCTCAAGTTGAGATGACAACTTGACAGAAACCAAAAATATATAATGTTGAAATAGAGAGAATTGGAGAAAATGATATTTTAGTCTTTAGCAAGATGTATATATAATTTTCCTATTTTCTATGATAGTGGAGGTGGTTAAGATGATTTATGGGAGATTTGGTAAAAAAAAACCCCATAATAAAATTTTAATGCATTAAGGACAAATACAAAAAGTTTTTTTTGAAAAGTCCAACAAATAGCGCTATTATCAAAATATTAAATTTTAAAATAATATAACTTTTGATGTAGATGTCAGTTTTTAGTAAAATTAATATTTTTATAATTCTCTCATCAAGATCTATCAAATAAGATCGATGTTGACTATGAAATTCTTAAATAAATAAAAATTTATTACCGTTGAAATTGATGTAAACAGTAGCAGTAACATGTTACTATGTTTGATAATTACTCTATTTGACAGGAACATGTTACTTTGTCTCACAATAATATCTTACTCTGTCTCATAGTAACATGTTATTCTGGCAATATTGTCCAAAAAAAAAAAAAAAAAACATTTTACTTTGTCCTTACTCAATTATGTATTTTCTCCTTAGGGGTTTATAAAAAAAGAAAAGAAAAAAGGGTTGTCTTTTTCACCAAACAAAGGTTCAATGGAGAAATTTTGACTAAATTTCTCATGATTTAATGCATCCCGTCAATTAAAACTTATCATTACTCCCATTGTTAAAAAAATTGTCATTGATACATCATTTTAAATGTATTTTACAAATTATTTATGGGGCTGGCTTCCTTCCAGTCCGATCACGTGATTAAATTAGAGGGTACTGTTGGGCTCGTGGGGACCTACTGCAGGTCCCATTTTGATAATTTGAACCGTCTAATGTGTGGAACTCATCGAGTACTATGTGACTATAAAAAATCATGTTGATCGGATATCGATAGTTACGTGATCAAATCAATTTTGTATAAGAACAAATGGACAGTGAAAAAATAAGTGGTTGACAGAAATCTAATTCGATGAGATAGCTATCGATATCCGATCAACGTAATGTTTTACAAGCATATAGTAATTGACGAATTCTACATATTGAATGGTTCGGATTATCGAAACAGGACCCATAGTGAGCCCGTGAATACTCTCTAATCTGATCACGGATTGGAGAAGGCCAGCCCATTATTTATTATGGTGTCACCTATCAGTAAAATCTTGTAAATGAGAATAGGTGGATAACTATTGGCTATCACTTTTGAAATCATGCACGGCCTGTTTGGAAAGTTATTTTTTAGTATTTTTGTAATTTTTTTGATTAAAATATGAAAGGAAAAAAATCAATATATTTGTGAAAGATTTATTGGCTTTTTTAAATAAAATTAAAAAAAAAACTTTCAAAAATATAGTAAACGGAACAATTCTTTAACTTTTTGGGACAATTACAAAAAAAAAAAATCTAGTATTTAACTATTGTAATAAAATAAGAATAAGTCTAGGACCCACATTTATGGTTCTCAAAATTACCCAGAAGGTTGTTTGTGTGGTTGAGATTAAATTTGTGTAGTATGGGGTCCATATATCGAATAAAAGAAACTTTGCATTTTTAATTCGGCCAATTTAAATCATAATATTTTGATTTGTTTTCAATGTGAACCATTCACCTATTTTTTAAAGCAAAATCGATGAGAAAAAAGAGGATTTTAATCATTAAACTCAATATAGGTATACATAAAATGTCTAAAATATATATATTTTTATTGAGTTTAATGACTAATGGTTTAGATTGAAAACAAATCAAAACTTTAAGATTTAAATTAATAAAATTAAAAATTTAGAATTTTTTTTTTATTACAATGGTCAAACTCTATGGTTTTGTTTGTAATTTCTCTTTTTTATGTGTGAGTTGAAAACTTTTTAAGTTTATGACTTTTTTTTAGTCAATTTTTAGCTAAATTAATCACTTCCCAAACATGTTCTACTATTACAATCAGGGTCGGCTTTAGGGACAAGCCGAGCAAGAGGTCGCTTTGGGCCCCTAAAAACTGGTTAAAAAACAAAAGACCCCAAAAATATTTGCCATTATACTTGTTCATAAAAGAAAAAAAGGACTCCTAAAAATAAATGAAAAAGCTAATTGACGAAGTGAACTATTTGAAACTAATGGATAATTGTTTTTCAAATGTATGAACTATATATAGAATACTATTGACTATAGTTTTCAAAATTGCTTTTGCGAAAAAAAATTTCAAAATTAAAATTAATTAAATCTTATATTGAAAATTGATAAATCTTATATTAAGTCAACTATGTAACGAGAAAAATTAAATGGATTTGATTGACAAGTTGGATAAAACAAGCTTAATTAGTAATTTTGCAACTAATGGGAAAATTGTCATATTTAAGTAACACATTGTTATAGTTTATTCATTTTTTATAGTACTCTAGCTTGGATTATTTGATCATTAATCTTATAGTCTATATTTGAATGATAGTAATCTTGATGGGGAATGGGAATCGAAACGTGATTTCGAATCTCTATGATTTCAATATTTGAAGAGGCACACTTCTTATAAAAGTATCTCATGTCAATCATAAACTTATTCATAACAATTGGCCTAACCATGTGGTTAATAATTTGAGTTACTCATCCATATGAAAGTTTAAAATTTTAAAATAAAATTTAAATTACTAACTAGTTTAATTTTGTCAAAAAAATTTCAAAATCTATTCATATTAGAAGTTTGTTTTGAAATCATTTTTTATTTATTTTTATATCTATAGAAGACCAATGTTAAAAGCTTATTTTGGGTCCAAAAAAATCAAAACCAAAACTGATTACAATGTAAAAGAACGAGTGGTGCTGCATGCATCAATTAGTGTACTAAATAGTGTATCAACACTAGTTATGATATTATTATTGATCTCACTGATTATACAAATTATAAATATCAAAAACCTTTTAAATTATGTCATATCATCAATTAATACACTAATTAGCATCTTAATTGATACATATAACATTATTCTAAAAGAACTCACATTGCTAAGTGATGCCACCATAGTATCACCAGTATACTCATGTAGATCACAAGTGATTTAAAATATATTAATATTACCATATTAATCAAATAATCAATAACTACATTTGATGTGGAATAATCAACAATTATATAACGTGTAGTTTTTCATTTTATAAACTCAAAATTCTAAGAAAAAATTATTAGAATGTATTTTTTGTTTGATTATAATTATAATTTTTTTTTTCAGTTTTTAATTTTAGTGATTCGAATCATTCACTTTTTTGCACCCGTTGAGTAGAATATTCATGCAAAAAAAAAGCTATATGTCTAAATCATATTAATTTTTAAAAAATGAACGACAAATATAATTTTAAGAATAATTATCCATTTTTTGTAATACAAATTTAATTAAAACATAGAACTATCGATATTCGGTCATTTGATTTTTTGCATGAATATTTTACTCATCGATTCATAAAAAGTGAATGGTTCAGATTATCAGAACATGACTTATGGTGGGCTCCATGGGTCTCTCAAGTTCTCTCATGTTGACATGTGAACATGTGGTAAACCTAACCTATTATGTATATATAGGGAAATTCTATGTTTGGAGTGTGTACTGAGAGGGTAATTTATGTATAGTTTGGGCCGAGCTAAATCCGTTTATCTTGGACGTTGGGTCGAACTACGGGCCGAGCTGTGTCCATTTATCTTAGATGTTAGGTCGAACTACGGGCTGAGATAAATGTTTGGTATAGGCGGTCCTGGATCATCTAGGCGTCAGGTCGATCTGAGACGGGCTACCAGGGGCTTGACTTGGCTATCCCAAGCTAAACCCTGTAGTGGACCGGGGTATCAGTGGAGGATCGAGCTAAAGGTAGCTCTGTAGGGCATCATCACAAAGTCAAGACTGACAGTGTTGCCTAAGGTAGCACCGAGCTGTGTGAGCACGGTTAAGTCTGGTGCTAGCCGAGGTAAGAGTTGCAACCATCTCACTTGGTTAGTAGTGAGTAGGGTATTATTAAGATAGACATTATCCTCGGGAGTGTGATTCCTAAGAGGACTCTTGTAAGGAGAGTTGGAGTCCTGCTAGGATTGTGCCAGGTGGAATCTATATAGCTCATAACAAGTATCACAATTCTGACTCTCAAATACACAGAGCTTTTGTGTCTATTATCTGTTTTGCTGACTTAGGCATCGAAGAGGTTTTCGGCACACCCCCGCCAGCTAGCTCACGTTTGTGTTTTCAAAGAGTAAAACGACTACGTTTGGAAGAGTGCAAACTTGATCAACAGGATTATACGAGAAGATTATTTCCTGCTCGCACAATTGGCGCCATCTGTGGGAAAACGCACAAAGAACAAACCTTTTGATTGAGTTTCCTCTTTAGTTGAAATCTATGGCGCACAATGAAGACTTACCACATTCTGCTATTAATGGGCAAACCCCGAAAGGGGGCGAGAGGTGCGAAGGTTTACTTTTTATCCCGCCTATGGCAGAATTAGATCTCCAGCGACGGAACCCACGGAGAGACACACGAGAAAGACGGGGCTCAAGTCTTCATCGCTCTCAGAGCCCTGACAGGCAGAGACAGAAGATGGATCCTCAGGTTCTGGAGGATCGCATAAGGGAGTAAGACGAATTGATACAGAGGATGGCGGCAGACATGGAGATGATGAAACGCTAGATAAAAGAAAAATGGGTGGCAACAGAAGAAGGGCGCAAAGGCAACACATACTCTTACCACTTAGAAGATTGTGACAGGCAAGTCACACCGTCACAAGCTGAAAGTAGAAGCCTCAGGACAGGCGACACACAATCAAGGACTTCCAGGACTCATTACTCCAGGTCTAAGAGAACAAGGACTGAAAGGTCATATACAGAGGGAAACAGTTATCGGCCCTCGCATTCGCACCAAACAACATCTAGGCACACGGAGTTGCCTAGGTTAGTAGACCTACGTACAGTGCTATAGGAAAGGGCTCGAAGGAGAGAAGACACTCAGGCTTGCGACCCTGGTAGAGTCTCTCCATTGCAATAGTTGGCTTCTAGAACACATGGGAGTGTTGAGGTTGGAATGCCAGAACCACGCCTTGCCTACGAACCAGCAGACAAAGCGTTAGCGAGGTTGCAGAGCTCGCCGTTCATTTCTGCGATAGAGAACGCACCATTACCCTCAGGCTTCCACTAGCCCAAATTCACTACTTATGAGAGGAAATCAGACCCCTACATGTACTTGAGCCATTTTCACCAAGTAATGGCCGTGTATTGGTGAAACGAGGCTCTAATGTGTATCCTGTTTCCTTCCAACCTTGGTGACCTGGGTTTAACATGGTTTGAAAGGTTGCCAGAAAGTAGCAAAGCTTCATGGGCGCAACTTGCGGAGGCATTTATGACCAAATTCAGAACGAACACCAAGACGCCAGTGGAGATTGACCAACTTCTCTCCATAGATATGGGCGAGAATGAAACATTGAGGTCTTACAATAACCGGTATTGGGAGACTTTTAATCAGATTGGAGATTGCCCTACAAACCTAGCTATTGCACAGTACAAATTGAGGAATTTAATGATGATGATGCCACCTCTCACAATGGAGGCCCAAATGGAAAGAGTGCATCAGCACATCCGGGTAAAAGAAGATATCGCTCGCACCAAAGCAAAAGCTGGCACAGCAGCGATGTCAGACAAAAAACTTGCAGCAAAAGTTAACACGGTCGGACGGGATGAACAACAGAGCAAAAATGGGCAAGGCAGACGAGCCAACAGAGAGGACCCCCAAGTAAGGAAGTTGAGAGTCTGCACTGTCATCACCACAATATTCAATAAACCTATCTACCAGATTCTTAGCTAGATACGTGATGAACCCTTCGTTTGGCGGCCAACCAAGTTGGGAGAAGCGCAGAGGAGCTACAATGATAGGTATCGTTACACTTTCCATGATGAAAAAGGGCACCGAACTGAAAACTGTACGCCATTAAGGCAACATCTGGAGGAGTTAGTGGCTGCAGGCTACCTGGACCAATATATTGAAGGGGGAACACAGCCAACCCCCCAAGACCGCAACAGGCCGGATGGGATGCCGGTTGACGGTCCGTCCCAAGGCATAATCAATGTAATATATGGGATCATCAAACCTGAACGAGTATGTGAACTCAGAGGGATGATCAAAAAGGCTAAGCACATGAGAAAGGTACTAAGTGCACAACCTACCGTGGAAAAGGGAAAAACGGAGGCTACGAAAGTCATCACCTTTTCTGATAAAGACTTAGCAAGGTTACAAAGCCCTCATAACGACGCACTGGTGGTTACTCTGCATGTCAAGAATTTCGACATCAAACGGATCCTAATTGACCAAGGGAGCTCATGCGAGATAATGTACTACGAGACCTTCAAGTAACTAAAATTGGAGGACAGAGACTTAGCACCCGCAACATCTCCCCTAGTCGGCTTCAACTCAATGCCAAAATGGCCGGTTGGCAAGATAATTCTGCCAATTAAGGCACCATGACAAAACAGGTGGAATTTTGGGTATTGAAAGTCCTTTCCACTTACAACATAATTTTGGGAAGAACATAGTTGCACGCCATGTGAGCAGTAGCATTGACCTACCACCAGGTGTTAGGTTTCCCAACGAAACCGGAATGATTGAAGAAGTCTTAAGAGACCAAATCATGTGTAACCAGTGCTTCGTTACAGTAAACAGTAGCCGGGCTACAAAAGGGTTTGTACAAATGGTAAAAGAGCTAGAAAGCAACAAGTTGTTCACAGACGTCAGCAAAGTAGCCAAACAGAAGGCAGTGAAAGACTTGGTAGAAGTAAGGGTAGATGAGAAAAACCCAGAGAGGTTCTTTTTGCTCGACTCGTCCCTGTCCAGCATTGAGAGGATAGAGATCATGGAATTTTTTACCTCTAACATCGCAGTGTTTGCCTCGACGCCGTATGACATACCTGGCATTGACCCCAACTTCATCTTCCATCAACTCAATGTCCACCCAACCGCCAGACTAGTTATACAGTGAACTCGCCGATCGGTTCTTCACCACGCAGAGATAGTGGCAGAAGAAGGGGAAAACCTGCTGGAAGCACGAGCAATTAGAGAAGCATACTATCCTAGGTGGATTTCCAACATGATAGTGGTACCAAAAAAGAATGGCAAATGGCGCATTTGCGTGGACTACAAAACAGTCAACAAAGCATGTACGAAAGACAGCTTTCCTCTACCACGAATAGACCAACTGGTAGACCTAACTACAGGGCATAACCAATTTAGCTTTCTTGATACGTATCGCGGTTACCATCAGATCGCTATGTATAAACCGGACTAGGAGGTCACATCATTTACAACTCCCAGGGGATTATATTGTTACAAGGTCATGCCGTTTGGCCTAAAAAATACGAGGGAAACATTCCAACGGATGATCACCAAAATGTTTCAGCCATTGTTAGGCAGAAAAATGGAAGCTTACATAGATGATATGGTGGTCAAAAGTAAGAATGAGGGGGATCATCTCAAGGACCTAGATGAGATGTTTCAAATTTTGAAGTCCCATAAGCTGTGACTGAATGCATCCAAGTGTGCGTTCGGCGTGGGGTCAGAAAAATTCCTGGGCTTTCTAGTGACCAACTGGGTTATAGAAGCTCATCCATCTCAAATCAAATCCATCCAAGATCTTGAGAGGCTCAACACAATCAAGGAGGTGCAACATCTCACTGGCCTAGCAGCTGCGTTAAACCGATTCATAAGTCCGTTATCAAATAGGTGTCGATCGTTTTTCCCGGCACTAAAGGCCAAGTTTGAGTGGGATGACAAGTGCGACCACACTCTGGAATGCCTAAAAGAATACATCGCCTCCCCACCTTTGTTGGTAACCCCAGTACCAGGAGAGGAACTCTTTTTATACTTAGCGGTTTCCCAACATGCAGTTAGCGCAGTGTTGGTACGGGCTGAGGGAATACAACACCTGCTTATCTTTTATGTTAGCAAGACATTGTTGGGCGCCGAAACGAGGTACTTGCCATTGGAGAAGTTGGCCTTAGCTTGAATGATGGCTTCTAGAAAATTGTTGGACTACTTCCATGCCCACACTGTGATTATTTTAATAGTTTTCCCATTAAAAGCCTTGTTGAGAGAGTGAATTTTTCTGGACGAATTTTGAAATGGGTAGTGGAGTTAGAGCAATTCGACATTAAGTTTCGGCCAAGAACCGCAATAAAAGCATAAGCTTTAGCAGACTTCATGGCCGAATTTTTCTCAGGAAGTCATCAGGTTTGCCTGATTGACTTAACCGGGAAAGAAGGGAAGGTGCCGTAGGGATAGCGTAGCCCCCACAGCAGGGCACTCAACTGCATAAAAAACCGTTTAGCCTTTCAAAAAATGAAGAATGAGCAACTCGCAGTACGACAAGCGAAGCCTCGGCTGAAAGTCTAGTCCTAAACAGTGAGGTCCAGATCATAACGATGACCAACAACTTTGAAGGAAATAGCATCGGCGACGACACCCCTAATCCTAAGGTGTCATCAGATCCCTCAATTTCCTGGAAGTTGTTTGTAGAAGAGATGTGGAAGCTCTTCGTTGATGAAACGTCCAACAGACACAGTGCAGGACTCGACGTAGTTCTCATCTCACCGAAAGACTTGAGCATTGAACAGGCAATCAACCTTGTCTTTCCAGTATCCAACAACGAGACAGAGTATGAAGCATTATTAGCTGGTTTGAAGTCAGCATCTCGCATGAAGGCCACAAAGCTGATGGTATACAGTGACTCCCAACTGGTACTCAACCAAATTTCAGGCAATTACGAAGCAAAGGATGATAAAATGGCCAAGTACCAAATTTTAGGCGATTACGAAGCAAATGATGATAAAATGGCTAAGTACCAAGAGTTGGTCAAAAATGAGATCATGAAATTTGAAGTGGTTCGAATAGAGCAAATCGGTCGAGAGGAAAATAGTAAAGGAGATGAGCTGGCCGATTTTGTGTCAATAGCAGATACGTCTATCCCATACCCGTTGTTAATTGACTTCCTACCCAGACCAAGTATTGAAGAGCCGGAAGCAGAAAAGCATGTTGTGCCGATCTAGGCCTTCCTGGATAGATCCTATCATAGTGTTTTTAAAAAATGGCATCTTACCTAAAGAAAAGAAAGAAGCCTACAAAATTAGAGCGAAGTCACAGTGATTTTGGTTCTCCCTATCACTAGCATTGTACAAAAAATCCTTCACAGGACTTTACTTGAAATGTGTCCATCTCAGCAAGGTCGAGGCATTTTTGTTCGAAATATACGAAGGCATTTGCGGAAGCCACCAAGGGGGAAGATCGCTGGCCTACCGGGCAATTTCACAAGGGTACTGGTAGCCGTACATGCAAGCAGACGCAGAGAAATATGTCAAAAAGTGTGATAAATGTCAGAAGTTTGCACATAAAATACATCAACCGGCTAGAGAGCTCCTACCTTTAACCAGCCCGTGGCTCTTTGCAATGTAGGGCCTAGATATAGTGCGACCACTCCCAACTGCCCCAAGCAACATAAAGTTCTTTCTTGCAGCAACGAACTACTTCACAAAGTGGGTAGAAGTAGAAGCACTCGCATCTATAAAAGAAAAAGATGTCAAGAAGTTTGTCTGGCAAAACATTATAACCCGGTTTGGCATACCCAAGGCTCTAATATCTGACAACGACACTCAGTTTGATGGAAAAATCTTCAGGGATTTTTGCGAAGAATACAAGATAAAATTCTACAATTCTACGCTGGCATACCCCCAAGCCAATGGCCAGGCTGAAGCTTCCAACAAAGTAGTCTTATATGGCCTAAAAAAGAAGTTGGAAAAGGTAAAAGGCAAGTGGGCTGAGGAACTTCCCCATCTCTTATGGGCTTACCAAACCACACTTTGGCGATCAATTGGCGAAACACCTTTTTACTTGGCTTATGATATGGAGGTGGTAATCCCTTTGGAAATTGCCCTCTCTCCACCATTAGAAGTGAAACTTTGATCCAGACTTGAATGGCGAGATGATATCCCTAGAACTTAACCTTGCAGAAGAAAGAAGCGAGAGAGCATTAGTGCACATTGCCTCGTATCAACAGGAATTGTCTAAGAAATACAATAAAGCGGTGCACCCCAGACAATTCAAGATTGGAGATTGGGTACTACGCAAAGTTATAGGAAACTCCTTGATACCTGGAGATGGGAAATTAGAACCTAATTGGGAAGGACCATACAAAATGATTGGTTTGGCTGGAAAAAGGACATATCACTCAGAAGATATGGACGACAGAGCTATTCCACGGCCATGGAACATGGCCAATCTCAGAGTATTTTATTTTTAGCTTTTTCTTAAACACTTGTAATTTTTCTTTTTCAATAAAACAAATAGACATTTTTTTCGGTAAAAATTCTTTCCTCTGTTTGTAAAAGTTGTTCACCCGATTGGGGGTAATCAAGAAAGTTGGCAGGTTTGACCAACACTTAATTCGTTCTTCAGTCGAGATAAGAATCTAGGCTGAAGAAGGTTAGCAGGTTTGACCAGCACTTTTCCTTTCCTTCAGCTGAGATAAGGATCTAGGCTCAAAAAAGTTGGCAGGTTTGACCAACTTTTTCTTTCCTTTAGCCGAGATAAGGATCTAGGCTCAGGAAGGTTGGCAGATTTGACCAACACTTAGTTTGTTCTTCAGCCGATATAAGGATCTAGGCTCAGGAAAGTTGGAAGGTTTGACCAACACTTAGTTCATTCTTCAGCCGAGATAAGGATCTAGGCTCAAGAAGACTGGCAGGTTTGATCAACACTTTTTTCTTCCTCAAGCCGAGATAAAGATCTAAGCTCAGGAAGGTTGGCAGGTTTGACTAACAGTTCGTTCGTTCTTTAGCCGAGATAAGGATCTAGGATCAAGAAAGGTGGGCAAGGTTGATCAGCACCGTTTTCTTTTAGCCGAGATAAGGATCGAGGCAAAAATCTCGGTTATAAAGGTTTTGCAGTTTCCCAAGTTGTTCTTCAGCCGAGAAAAGTATCTCGGCCGAAAGAGGTGGGCAGGATAAGGAAAAGTCGAGTTAAATAGGCTAGCTAGGCTTGTAGTACAGATGATACACTATAAAGCAAAAAAGTATTGTAACTGAACAAAAAGATGTGAAAAGAGAAAAGAAAAGTTTCTTTCATTCATTGGAAATTAAGTACAAAAGGTAGGGCTTATAACCCGGTTACATTTTCACAGAATAAAAAACTAAAAACAAGAAAACTAAGCGAATGAGCCTTTCGGTCAAGTGAACAAGTCATCGAGGTCAGTGTCCAGCTCACCTCGAACTTCGCCACTGGCTAGGCCGGTTTCGGCGTCATCGTCTTAGGTTAGATCGCTCACAGGCACCCCGTCAACCGTGCTTGGCAGTAAAGGTTGATGACCGAAATCAGTGTCAACAGGTGGAGCATTTACTAGATCAGGGGTCTCCTCTTCCTCTTCCTCTTCCTTCTCCTTCTCTTAGAGAAACTTCTGTTGGACCATGTTTGCGTAGTCTACCATGTAGCTTGGTATGAAATGTGAAGAAGGATTCAAAAAGATGTCCGCATTCGGAGCGTGGCCGAGCTTCTCCACCGCGGCTTTCCAACCACTCTTGAAGAAAATATCTTTTGCGGCCTTACACTGCTTGACGTAGACCTTCTCATTTTCTTTAAAACCGCGCTCTTCGGCATCCTCCATCTGCCTTTTAAGTGCCTTTATCTTGGCATCTTTCTTCTTCTCTAATTTGGTGATGGGTCGTTGAACACACCAAAATTAAATACTAAACTATACCAAATTCTATTAGAATAATGGCAAGTCCAGGTATCGATCCACAGGGACTATTGTGAAATTAAACTAATTTAATCGTTAAATTCCTAAATTAATTTTGATAAAAAGATTGAATGATCATAACCTAGTTTAATAACGAATAAATTAAACTAAGGAATTAAATTATTAATAATAAATGAAATTGGTTTACTGAATTAGGGGAAAAACTAGGGCAAAGAATCCACCACTAGCCACGTAACTAGGGTTTCCAATTGAAATCAATTATCCTAGGGTTTGAACAGATTAATGCTTTGCAACTACAAGTTCAAAGCATTTAACAAGAAAATCATCACATTCAATGTACGGGCACGAACCATCTCAAGTAGTACGAACCGTTCACTCTAAACTAGGGTAGTGACACGACTCGTCCCTCGTAGTATGGTTCGTCTCATACCTTGAATGTGAAAGAATAGAAAACTCATGTATGGATAACATTCAACAATCACAGAAAGTCAAATTTTTGAAAAGATAATGAAAATTATATATAAAGAATTTCTAAAACACCATACAATGGTTCAATCCTTTACATAATTGAGAATCAAAAGGAAAACAAAATAGTTACATGGCTAGGGTTTCATCAAAACCCTAGAAAAGACGACTAGCCACTCATGGAGGAGTGGAAAGAGGAAGAAGATGAAGAAGAAACCACCATGGAAGACATCTTGGAGCTTTTGCTTCCCTTCTCCTTTCCCAACCCTAGCCTCCCTCTTTAGGTTAAAACAGTTTCAGAACCCTAGAAAAGCCTCTCTCTTTTCTTTTTATACTTCTACTTATTTCCAAACAAGTTTAAAACATCAGTTTGACTTTTCCAGAAAAAGTCAACTCTGTCCAAATTTGGTCTTTTTGCCCATTTTATGCTCCGATGATGTACAACCTGTTTGACATTCAACACACATAAATTATACGGTTTGACCAGCAAGAGAAGTTAAGAGATTCTAATTAACGGCCTCAATGATGTACATTTCGGCCTTAATCATTTGGCCAGCTCCCGAAGGTAGCGGGCCTTTCGCTCGGCCAGAGTTTTTTGCTTGTTCTCCTCAGCAGTACTAAGATGCTCGGCCAAGCGATCGCGGTTGGTGCTCAGATCGACAAATTTTGATTGGAGCTCTTTCAGCTCGGCTTCCTTGGCTTTGCCGTCTACAATGGTTGCCTTGGTTGTTCTTCGCAATTCCAGCATGCGTTGATGGGCAATCTGGTTCTTTTACACAGCCTGCATATCATACTCAAAAAATTTAGGCAAACCGAGCAACAAGATAGAAAGACTAGAATGCCCAGAATTCAGGGTTACCAGAATTAGCGATTTGTTGGTGAACCGTATGGCCTTCAGCTCGGTCAGATGGGCGTGATGTTCCATGTCGGCTGGAAAACAGACACTCTTGGCTAAGTTAAAAGCCAGAAGGTGGTCTTTTTCAGCGCATACAGAATCCGACGTAGTCACAGCTCGGCCCCTAATGGACACAACTGGTGTCCACGCCGGAGTGGGGGATGGTGTAGCACGGTGTCCAACTGGGGATTGTTGAGGGTGAGCGGCCTGAAGTTGCTCGATTTCTTCCTCATCCTCTAGTCGCTGTGACTGGTTAGCCGAAGTATGGGGCCTCTTGCTGGGTCGAGATGATGAGGCTCTGGCGGTAGAAAGGGCGACCACGGTCTCGCATACCTGACCAGCTGAAGGCAGCTCAATCTGGGTCTTGGGATTCATGGCCGTAGTCTATTCGGTGATGAGGGCACGGACAGCTCACTTTTTCGCCATCTCTTGCTCTTTAGTAAGTGGTATAAGATTGATTTGGGGCAAGTTGGGGTCCGGTTCAGGTGAGGATTTAAGAAGGAAGTCAGTAACCTTAGTTTTTCTCTTTCCACTATATCGATAGGTCGGCTCGAAATTCAACAGCTCGGTCCAATCTCGGTGTCAGTATCGAAGTGCGGCACGAAGGGTGTCTTGATTGGCATAGGCGTAATTTGATTTAAGTTGGTTCAAATCTGCAAAAGAGACAAAAAAAGGCAAAAGGTGGCTGTCGATATAGCAAAAAAGGCTAAATTGAACTATTCATACCAGCTGTTCCTTTGTTCCATTTGATATTATAGCCCGGTATCTGGGCTTCTTGCTCTTCAAAATTTCCTGACACCTAGAGAACATCATCGTCGTTTAGATCTTTATCCGGTGTACGCTTGACGATTTTCTCTCGGCCCTTCTTGACTCTGAGATAGTAAACCAAACCGTCATCATTTTGGCTAAGGGAGTACTGGTGAAATAGCTTAGCCAATCCTAGGTTAAGGCCGAGGTGGCAATTTAGGTCAGCTATCCCATTAATAATCCTGTAGGTATTGGTGGATAACTGAGTGGGGCATAGTCTAGTTTGTCTAGGGAATTCACAAATCAGTGGTTGGACAGGAAACCGAAGTCCCCCCTCCATGATGACACCACGGTGAAAGGGACGAAACTGGGGTTACCCCATGGTGTTGTGTCTAGCGCGACTAAGGAAAGGTGGACGTCATCTAGGATTGGTAATCCCTTCGGAATTCAGCCATGGCACCGGGCGAGTCCACCAAAAACCGGTATTTGCCCATTGGCTTCATAAAAACTTGCGATGCTAAGTGTGCGTTGCTGCCTAGTATGGTGCTGGTATGACTTTGGTGGGCTCGGTTGAGCAAAGCCACCTAGGGGCAAAGTGCAAAGGTGTGCCTGGCCAACCTAGACAAGTCTGCAAAGTGGAAATATAAAAGGGTTATGCCCAAGTCATAAACCGGGATAAATAATAAGTTAAGACTGATTTAGTCTAGCTCGGCAGATGATTGGCACACTCTAAACTAGTTTAGCTAAGGAACAGTCGAGACAAGGGACGGTTCAGCTCTAGAACAAAGTTCAAGATTCTGACACTGGGATAAATTCAGATCGATTTAGTGAGAGGGGCAGGATTCAAGCCCGGTTTGTGGAGCACAGAAGTCCTAGTACGGTCTATAGTAAGTCCGAGTTTGCAAACAGATTCTTAGTCCGGTCGTGGTATGGTTTCGGATCAAAAAAACTATTCTTGGCTGGTTAAAGTCTAGTTATTATGTTTTTGGGTGCAAGTACGAAGTTTTGAGGTTCCGCAAGTTATTAGTGTGTATAGCATGCATTTGTGGTATATGAACACTATTTTCAAACATAAAACAGAAATATGTGTGTACAAAAATAGATACAAGGATGAAGAACTTACTGATTTGGGAATGTGATCGGACTCCAATATGAAGAACGAACACTGGCAACGATAATGAAAGCAAGAGATGCGTAGGCCAAGTCTTGAACGTAGGTGTGGGGAAGTGGTTTGGAAATATTCTTCAGATCTTGGGAGACGCTCTTGATCCTCAGCTAGTCACCTGTAAAAGCACCAACACTCCGATCGGGGGTGCCGGGGTTAGCACTCCGACGGGCAAGTCAGTCTCAATGGTCAAGAAAGCTTTTTCACTAAGTTAAGTGGAGTTATTCTTACATACCTTTCCAAGAACGCTGCTTCTGTATTTATATCTGTTCTTTTTGGGACCTCGGGGCCTGGGCCTACTTTTCAATCATTACCCGTTCTTCTATTCGGCTTCGAGGATCCTTTCTTAATCGGCCTATGTATTGTATTCGGCCCGTCCTAATCATGCAGGATACAACCGGTTAATGTTAATACTATAATATACCCCTTCCGATTGAGCCAAATATTCGGCTCCCACAGTAGAAAGTTAGGAGTTGAGGATTAGGAGCTCAAGAAAACGAAGGATTGCAAGAGAGGAGATGAACAGTAAAGGTTATTGTTCGAAGAATAAACGTGTTGTGTGTGACATAGAAGCACAAACGACGGGATTTTTCAAAATTTTTTGGGTTAGTGTGAGACAGCTGTTGCAGTACGGAAGGGCAATGGGCGCATGCCACGTGTCCTAGTAAGGACACGATGTCAGTTACATAGGACGGCGGGCTGTACGACCGGCGCAATTCTTGAAGACCGAGCTACCTACTGACGGAATGTTTTTAGCTCGGTGGAGTGGAATATTTTAGCTTGGTTGGGTTAAATGTTTTTTCGGTTGGGTTAATTATTTTGGTTCGGTTGGTTCGAATGCCTTAGCATGGCTTGAGAAGTCTAATCCCAATCATGTTGCGCAGATGGAATTAAGGGGTAATTGAGAGGGTAATTTATATGTAGGTTGGGCCGAGCTAAGTCCGTTTATCTTGGACGTTGGGTCGAACTATGAGCCGAGCTGTGTCCATTTATCTTAGATGTTGGGCTGAACTACGAGCCGAGATAAATGTTTGGTATGGGCGATCCTAGATCATCTAGGCGTCAAGTCAATCTGAGACGGGCAGCTAGGGGCTTGACCTGGCTATCCCAGGCTAAACCCTGTAGTGGACCGGGGTATCAGTGAAGGAGGACCGAGCTAAAGGTAGCTCTGTAGGGCATCATCATAAAGTCAAGACTGACAGTGTTGCCTAAGGTAGCACCGAGCTGTGTGAGCACAGTTAAGTCTGGTGCCAGTCGAGGTAAGAGTTGCAACCATCTCACTTGGTTAGTAGTGAGTAGGGTGTTATCAGGATAGGCATTATCCTTGGGAGTGTGATTCCTAGAAGGACTATTGTAAGGAGAGTTGGAGTCCTTCTAGGATTGTGCCAGGTGAAATCTATAAAGCTCATGACAGGACCTATGTACAGGTATCACAATTTTGACTCTCAAATACACAGAGCTTTTGTGTCTATTGTCTATTTTGCTGACTTAGGCATCAGAGAGGTTTCCGGCACACTCTCACCGGCTAGCTCACGTTTGTGTTTTCAGGGAGTAAAACGACTACGTTTGGAAGAGTGCAAACTTGATCAATAGGATTATACTAGAAGATTATTTCATGCTCATACATGTACTATATGTACTCCTAATTACGACCTTTGTGTTTTTTTATTATAACCTATTATGTTGTTATTATTTGTCAATCATGATGTTGATTATGCATTATTGTTGTTATTACCCAAGAATTTTTTGTTATACCTTATGTGATGTTTGATTCACTTTTTTGAACGAGTGCAAATACATTACAATGACAAACGAGCCTCCTTGGCCTACGTAGCTTTCTTTGAAATTTTTACTATGTCTGTACAATTTGAGGAACATTATGGTAGGACATGTATTTTATAACTACAAATAAAATGATATAATTTTATATTTGTTAAATTATAATTAAAAAAATATCATAACTAAACAAATATTAGACATAATTGAATAAAAAAATTAGCCATAATTAAAAAAAAAAAACATAACTAAAGATACATATAAATAAAAATTATGTATATTGAAATTTTTGTAACTTTTTAAAGCTTTGTACACCCAACAAGCAAATCACCGAAAAAAGATTCTTACACGACAAAGTAATAAAAGTAAATTGTACTTTAAAAATACACAACATACCAGAGTGTTTTTGTTTTTGTTTTTGTTTTTTTTAAATTCAGTATTGAGAACTTGTTTATCATGTTGATGAGAATGAATGATCGGTGGATGGGTCATGGTATTGGTATTGATTGATTATCAAAGTTGTAATTGGTTTTAACATGGTTTTAAAATTTGTTTTATAATTTTGGGGACGAAATTCTTTAAGGGGGGAGATTATAGCGATTTTGGTTTAGACCCGACCCATTTGTTATTCTGGACTCGAATTTCATGGTTTTGTATTGTTGTTCATGTCCTATTCCTCTTTCCCCTCCTTGAGTTTGGTTATGGGGATGTGTTGGTTGTGTTTGGAACAAGTTGGTATCTTGTTTTTCAAAGACTTTTTTGCCTATAATTTTGCTTCTATGCTCGAGTGTGACAACCCTCACCTTTGATTGATGCTAAACTGTGACTGAGCATGATAAGTAATTGAACAGACTGAAATTTTGAACTGAATGCATCAATATGTTGTTTGATTGCATTTCTATCTGTTAGTCATTAAATGATCTGTTCATGTTTTATCTTTGAACTGCGAATTGAAAGCCTTATCGGCGACCGATTCAGAAATTGATTAGTGTTATGTGTTAATTAGAATTTATGTGATTTTATGGTAGATTTAATTAAAATCCGATTAGAATGATTAAAATAGATTAAATAATGTTAAATTACATTAGTTTGGCCTTATTACCAAATTGCCATTGAGTGGCCTTTTCCTACACACTTTGTTTGGACTTAATGGTTGTACTTTATATCATTTCCTCATCTCATTTGAGACCAAAACCATGAGCAAGAGAGAGAGAGATAGGAGAAAAGATTGATTCATCTAGAATTGGCTTGGAGAACTAGAAGAAATTGAAGAGAAATTGCATAATTGAGCTTCTTTACTTTGAATTCGGGACCTAAGGTAGGAAATCATCTTCTTGATTGTGAATTCTAGTTGTATCTTGCATGGTTCATGAGTCATCATTGATCTAAGTCAAGAATTGGTTTAAAGAGTTGATTTGAGTAGCTAATTCATGCATACATGTACATGTTCTTGGAATTTGAGGTTGTTTTTATAAAATCCTCACATGCATGCCCATTTTCTAGTTGTAGTTCATGAATTCATCATGTTTTTGGAAGGATTGACTCATTTGATCATGTGTTAGAAGATTTGAATTCAATTGAATACATGCATGTTAAATGTACATCTTGTTCTTGAAGTTTATTTGAAATTTGTGTTTAATTGACTTACCTTTGGGCTTTGATTTTTCAAATTGATCTTCAAAACGTGTTATATTATGGGTTTTCAAGTGTTTTCCAGAAAATGGGCCCAAAAAGTTGAGTTTTCATGTGTTGAATGCTTGGTTTGAGCTTGGGAGGCAAATTTGGAAATTCCAGATTTTGGCTTCCACGTTCGAGTGAAGGATTCTACGCTCGAGCAACCACCTTTTGTTCAGAGCTCCGCTCAAGCGAAGGAATGCTGGCTCGAGCGTAGATTGCAAGCTCTCAGGTTTTCTACGTGTGCAGACACACGCTCGAGCGAGAGAACCTACGCTCAAGCGAGGACTGTGTCTCACACTCGAGTGAGCATCGAGCGAGCGTCGAGCGGAGATTTTCAACATCCAGCACTTTTTGCATTTTTACAGACCGCTCGAGTGAGGAAGTCCACGCTCGAGTGACCCTACTGTTTTGACAAGCTCGCTCGAGCGAAGAAAGCCACGCTCGAACGAGACCCCTGTTTTCTGAAAATTTTGAAAAGTGTTTTAAAGTGCATCTTTGCATCCTCATTCCATCCTAGGCATTCCTAGGCCTAGTTTAAGGCATCTTAATGAGGATAATGTTATAGAACCACACCAAGTATAAGTAGGGGCTAAGTTATTAATCCCGAGTGTGTATTCATTCTGCAACTGTAGGGTTGACATCCGAGGACGCACATTAGCTTGCCTATAGCCCAGTGCTCTGTGAGTAACAATGTTGTAAAGATATGTTCAATTATGATTATCTTCTGAATGATCAACTGTTTTGCCTACTAAAACGTCACTGTTTAATGAATGAATGTTTGTCCTATTTGTAAATTGTATTCGTGGCATCTATAGCAATTTACTGTTACTGTACTGTTACTGCTACTGTCACAGAGATCTCTGTCAGTTCCCATGTTTGGAACCACTACTATTACTGTTACGATGGCCATCAACTGACTGTTCGGTCTATTAAGACCTATTGTACTGTTTTGCTATGGGATATGGTTTCTAAGTGACTGATATGACTATTTAATTACCGAAAGGACATTCATTCTTAACCTCTTTACATTACTGTTATTCACTGGGCTTTAGCTCACTGTTTATGTACATATATGTAGGTGTCCAGGCACCGAATCGGAGCTAGGAGCGTCGGGTTAGCTCCCGTTTTGTCAAAGCCAACCATTGTGCCTCACCTCGAGGTTCCGAGTGCGTCAAAGCCAAGGCTGTTTTGGGGCGTTTTAGATTTCCCCTTTTTTGTCTCTGTTCTGTAATAAATGTTAAGACTTGACTGTACAGTTAGTTAGGGACTTGGTCCCTGACATGGATGTTTGTGTTTATGTCGCATGTACATATGTTTTGGTTATCTATGTGGCATGTTTATGAAAAGGTCTTTTCGCATTCAGACTGTCACAGCTCATTGGACACCTTTTATTTACTGTTTTGGCTTCCGCCAGCCCCTTCCTCTGTATTACTATTATTACTGTTAAGTAGGCTTTTGGTAATCACGGATTACTGGTCGATTACGATATTAAACCCATAGGGGCGGATTTGGGTCGTGACATCGCGTGTCACTTCTTGCGCTTAAGCAGACTTTGTGAACTCTCAGTACTTTTGTAGGTCTGCAAAACTACTAGGATTTGTTATTCTTCGCTCGAGCGAAGCATCTTGCGCTTGAGCGTGGCCTTCTGCCTGTAATACTACTAGGAGTGTGTATTCTACACTCGAGCGTCACTTCTTGTACTCGAGCGGTTACGCCTTTTTCATTGTGTCTTGACACTCGAGTGTCACTTCTTGAGCTCATGCGGTAATTATTTTTGTGTCTGGACGCTCGAGCGTCACTTCTTATGTTCGAATGGACTGTGCGTATATTAGTTCGTAAAAGTCACTTTTTATATCACTTTTTCATCTCCCTCCAACCTTTGGTATGGTTTTTAACTTAGTTATTTGTTTTTCTAAAGAATATTGTGATTTGGGGGATTTTAAATAAAACCTAGGGCTTGATTTTGAAATAAAAAAGAGAGGTTTTCAAATGGGCTTTTGAAAATGGTTGTGGGGTTTTGTGGGGTTTTAAATGTGATTGAGTTATGATAAAATGGTGGATTTCTATACTTGAAATGGTCTTCTAAAGAAAAGGGGATTTTGTCCTAAAATCATGGATGTTTGATTTTGTGAAAGGAAATGGGAATGATGTTGGGTTTTGTAAGAACGGAATGATGGTTATGTTGACGATAATGGTGGAGTTGGATATGTATTATCTGTAACGCCCTTAAAATATGCAATAAATACAACTCATAAGTGGAAGTATAATAGAAATAAGATACATTCATTCATCAGAGTTCAAAGTTCGTTTACAAAGGTTAGCATGCGATATGCATTCACCAATGTTCATCCTGAATCTATAACATGTGTTACAATGTTAAGGGAATTGAAACTACACATATAGTCAGATACCCTATAGGCTTACATTTTTCTAAGTCATTGCTTGGTTACATAAAAGTGAGCCTAGCTCAATACAATTAAAGCTCTTGGCTATACAAAAGAATAAAACAAAATAAAGAAGCTCTTGCTTCCCAAAAGTCCCTCCAAGCTATTGCCTTGACGGAGGCATGTCACCAACACCTGAAAATGGTTTTTCTAAATAGGGCGAGCCAAAGCCCAATAGGAACAATCTAATACAGTATATGAGATTTAGCAGAGATATAAGTACAATGTACATATATAATGCTTGTGACAAAACATTCACATTTTTATAAGATCGTAAAGTACCAAAGTTCGTATTTTAATTCATTTTCCTTCAATTCATTTCAAGTTAATTTATCCTTTTTCAATTCATGAGCCAATTCTATTATCTTTCAACAACCCAACTGAGACTACAACTCAGTGGTTTTCCAAGTCAATACAATACCACACAAACACTTCAATTTGCCATTTTACGGAAATTTCATCCGCGGGATTTGGCGCCCATGTATACACAAGATTTTGGGACTTTCACCCTGGACACACTGGCTAACTTAATTTCAATAGAGTCCATTCCCTATCTCCTCCCAAACAATGGAATCCATTCCCTTTCTCCTCCTAAACATCACATATATGCAATTTATTTAAACATACTCATATTCAATGACAACCAACAATAGATTAGTTTCAATTTATCTAATCCTCATTCAATTTCTATAACAATCATAGCAATCCTCTACCAATAGCCCAACACAGATATTTCTAAACAGATATATAATCTTCTCAATAGATAAATTAATCAAGTTTCCATAGGTGAGAGACAATACGTGTCCAACTCCACCCTTTATATCAATAATCCTCCAATTTCACATTACCAATGTCAATTTTTGTTAATTATACAAAATAACAATTTGACCAATTTAGGGCAAAACTCCAATTTTTTCCAAATATCAACCCAGGTACCAAAATTAACAATTTTGACACAATATAACCTTATTTTCAAACTCCATAACCACTTATTTTCCATTCACCAAAACCCCCTCCTTTTATTTCACACCCAAACCCTAGGTTTGTTCAAACTACCCCCAAATCCCACCATTGTTACACAACGACAAATAACTAAGCTAAAGACCATATGAAAGTGTAGAAAATCCCTACCTCAAGCTTAGAAGACCAAGGCACCAAAGATGAAACTTCAAAGACGACGAAACCAACTTCTACTCGGATCAAAATGAAGCTCTTGAGACGCTCTACCTTTTTCTCAAAGGCACTAGGGTGAAGATCCCAATGGATCTAGGTGAAATAGTAGAGAGAAGATGAGTTTTAGAGAGAGAAACTCAAGATCTAGGTTTTTGGAAAGTTTTAGAAAGAGAGAGAGGAATGAAAAAATGATGAAAATTGTCTTCCTCGTGATCTGTTATACACGCAATCCGCTCGAGCGTGAAAAGTGACGCTCAAGCGTCAGACACAATGTTCCACTCGAGCGCAAGAACTGACGCTCGAGTGTAGAATACACACTTTCAGAAGTTTCGCAGACGAAGGACATCACTCGAGCTCAAGATTGGATGTTCGAGCGTTCACCCGCTCGAGCGTGGGAAACGCCGCTCGAGTGTAAAATACCCTCTTCCAGTATTTGCAGGTCTGCAAAAATATTAAGAGTTTGCAAATCCCGTTTGAGTGCAAGAATAGCCGCTCGAGCGGAGGAGCAAAAATCGTAAGGCCCACTCGAGCACAAGAATGGCCACTCGAGCGGAGGAGCAAAAATGTGGGCAACAAAGGTTTGGAGAATCAAGCAATCAACCTGTTCCAAATACAGAACTACACTTCAGATAGCCAATCCAAAGAACAACAAGGGGGAAATAAGAGATGAACAACAACATTAAGCCATGAAACCCGAGTCCGAAATGCAACAAGAGTCAGGTCAAAACTGGAATCGCTATAACCTCCATCCCTTAAGGAATTTCGTCCCCGAAATTTCAAATCAAGTTCAAAATCATTATTAAACCATTCACAACAATGTTAATCCCACAAACTCAACACCTTGACCCACTCTCCGGTCATCCATTATCATCAATTCGATGCACAAGTCCCATTTTGAAAGTGCAATTTACAATTTCCCAAAACATTTATAATGTTCAAAATTTACACAACATATACAATGTTTTCAAAAGTGATACAACACATACGATATCCCATATTCTCAAAACATATGCAATGCTTATATTGAATCCATGTTTCCAAGCACCCTATAACATATACAATGTTCCCGTGTTGTAAAACATATATAATACTTTTACTTTTCATTAGCATAATCAAAATCTCAATATATAATCAAACACAAAAAAATAAATCCGGATATTTCTCTCAGACTTCAAATTCACGCTTCCAAGTCGTTTCCTCAACTCCGTGATGTTTCCACAATACCTTAACCAAGGGAATCGTTTTGTCTCGCAAAACTTGATCCCGAGTATCCAAGACTCTCACCGGTCTCTCCTCATATGAGGCATCCTCATCTACCTCTAAGTCGGTCCAATCCAACATGTGCGATGGATCTGACTCATATTTCCGAAGCATGCTAATATAAAACGCATCATGAACCCCAGAAAGCTGTGGTAGTAATGCCAAACGGTAGGCCACTTCTTCGATCCGGTCAAGGATCTCAAAAGGTCCAATAAATCGAGGGGACAACTTCCCATTCTTCCTAAATCTCATCAAATCCCATCTAGGTGATATTTTCAAAAAGACACGATCCCTTACCTCAAAAGACAAAGGTCTCTTTCTACGGTCGGTGTAACTTTTCTGGCGACTCTGGGCCATAATCAATCTCTTATGAATAAGTGCCACTTTCCCCATTGTTTTCCGAACCAATTCTGGACCCAATAAAGGTGCATCACCCACCTCAACCCAACACACCGGAGATCCACACGGTCGGCTATACAAGGCCTCAAATGGTACCATGCCAATACTTGATTGGAAGCTATTGTTATAGGCAAACTCCACTAAGGGCAAGTGCCTCTCTCACGACCCCTTAAAGTCAAGGACACAATCTCGAAGCATATTCTCAAGGATTTGAATGGTACGCTCGGACTGCCCGTCAGTTTGAGGATGATATGTCGTGCTAAAGGTCAGTCTAGTGCCCAAGGCACTCTGTAAGCTTTGCCACAGTCGAGCTGTAAAATGCGGATCTCTATCGAAAGCAATCGTCACGAGGACTCCGTGCAACCTCACTATGTCCCTGATGTAAAGGTCGGCAAGATAGTCAACTGAATTATTCACACGCACAGGTAAAAAGTGCGCCGACTTGGTCAGCTGGTCAACTACCACCCAAATGGCATCACTACCCGTTGAGTCCTCAGAAGGCCTACAACAAAATCCATCGTGACATGGTCCCACTTCCACTCGGCTATAGGCAAGGGTTGCAACAAATCAGCTAGCCTTTGATGCTCAGCCTTCACTTGCTGACAAGTAAGGCATTTCGATACAAACACAGCTACATCCTTCTTCATACCCCTCTACCAAAACTGGCGACTAAGGTCGTGATACATCTTTGTGCCTCCCGGATACACCGCAAGGTGTGAATGGTGAAACTCTAGGAGTACTTCCTTTCGGCAAGACTCCGGTACGAACAGAAAGTCACGGTATCTTACACTCAGGTTGGGATACAAAGTCAAGCCTCTTTCTACCTTCCCATTAGAAACCTTCTCTCGGAGGGATTCTACCTCAAGGTCACCCCTCTGTGCTTCAAACACTTGGTTCACAAGTATAGGTTGTGCAACCATTGAAAATAAGGCTACAAACTCGACAGACTCGCCTAGATAAAAGTCAAACTCACCAAGAGTACCCAACATCTCTCATTTTCGAATGGTGATACAAGCCACACTACTAATTGATTTCCTACTCAAAGCATCGGCCACAACGTTGGTCTTTCCCGGATGATAATGTAACTCGAAATAATAATCCTCTATGAACTCCATCCACCTTCTCTGCCTCAAGTTCAAGTCCTTCTGTGTAAACAGATATTTCGTACTCTTGTGATCAAAAAACACCTCAAATCTCTCACCATATAGATAGTGCCTCCAAATCTTCAAGGCAAAAATCAACACCGTAAACTCTAGGTCATGGGTAGGATAATTTCTCTCATATGTCTTCAACTACCGTGAGCCATAGGCCACTACATTTCCCTCTTGCATCAATAAAAAACCCAAACCTTCTCGTGAGGCATCACAATATACCGAATAGCCTAAGCCCCTCTCCGGAATAATTAACACTGGAGCAGTGGTGAGCCTAACCTTAAGCTCTTGGAACGACTTCTCACAAGACTCACTCCATACAAATTTAATTCATTTCCTTGTCAACCTAGTCAAAGGTGAGGCTAGCCTAGAGAAATCCTTCACAAACTGGCGGTAATACTCAGCCAACCCCAAGAAGCTACAAATTTCAAAAGCGTTCTTAGGTTGTGTCCAATCTTGCATTGCCTCTATCTTGGATGAATCTACAGTCACCCCTTTCCCGAATACCACATAGCTTAAGAATTTAACTTCTCTCAGCCAGAACTCACATTTCCCAAACTTAGCATACAGTTTATGGGCCTTAAGAAACTCAAGCACCACTCGCAAGTGTTCTTCGTATTCCTCCTCAAAAGGTAAGTAAATCAAGATGTCGTCCACAAAGAAGACCATAAAACGGCGTAGGAACTCACGGAAGATCCGGTTCATTAAATCCATAAACATAGCTGGAGCATTGGTTAGCCCAAAAGGCATCACTAGAAACTCGTAATGGCCATACCGTGTACGGAATGCCGTTTTCGGAATATCCTCCTCCCTTACCCTCAACTGATGATAACCCAATCTCAAGTCTATCTTAGAGAAATAGCAAGACCCCTTCAATTGATCAAATAGATCATCTATACGAGGCATTGGGTACTTATTCTTAACAGTTACCTAGTTCAACTTCCGGTAATCTATACAAAGTCGCAACGCTCCATCTTTCTTTTTAGCAAAGAGAGCCAGTGCTTTCCACAGTGAAGTACTAGGGCGGATGAAGCCCTTATGTAATAATTCCTGGAGTTGAATCTTCAACTCATTCAGTTCAGCAGGTGCAAATCTATACAGTGCCATAAAAATCAGTGCCGTGCCAGGCACCAAATCAATAGAGAACTTGATCTCTTGGTAAGGTGGTAAACTAGTAAGATCCTCGGGAAAGACATCGGGGTATTCACAAACCACCATTGGCAACTTAGCCAGGACTTTATCACACTCACTACTCAAGAAACTAGCAAGGAGGCAACTAAGTTCACTCTGCCCATGCGGATCATATATTGGCGATAAGATTCTATCCACCCGGTTCCCCAATAAATAAAAACAATCACCGCTTAGGGTACATACAATAACCCTTTGATAGTAGTAATCTATAACAACCCGGTATGACGATAACCAGTCCATATCCAAAATAACATCAAAACTAGACATATCAAGCAATACAAATGTAAATGGAAGTCGACGACCGACAACCTTTATGTCACAACCCCGACACCCCTGTTTCAAAATAACCTCACCACTGATAGGTGTCTCTACACAGATAGCAGAAACTAACTGAGCCAACTCTAACCCCAAAACCGATGCAAATGCAGATGAGATAAAAGAATGAGATGCACCCCGTATCAATCAATACATTAGCAACTGAATTGCAAAACAAAAAGGTACCTCTCACTACAGAAGGAGCAGGTACAAGATCTGGCATTGTAACAGCATACACACGCCCTGTAGGTCTCTACTGAACCTGCTCACTCCTCGGAGCATAGGCCTAATGCACTGATTGAGCCAAAGAGGCTCCTTGATTGGCCCTCGAGGCCTGTGCTGACTATGAAAGCTGGTGGCTCTGTGTCTGCCTCGACCTAGACACACCAGATGTGCCACCCAATTGTAGGCAAAATGTCTTCATGTGCCCTGCCTGCCCACACTGATAATAAGTGGGTGGTTGCCCCCTCTGTAACACGCCTTTTTCGCGCCCCCTTTCGGAAGGTTTGAAAAGAAAGCCCTACAGTTCGGACTCTCGTGGTTCTGAATTAATCTCACAAGTGCAATATGAAACTGATAACACCAAAGAGTCCAAATTCGGCAAATCGTTTTTGGAAAATTAATTTTAGGATAAAAAATGCCAAAATTAGATTGCTTTGCCAGATACAGAGTCGTCACCTAAATATTTTATTTTTGGGGAAATTTAGGAAACCCATGACTCGTGCCAAAGGCCACGTGTCTGTCATCACCAAAGTTGCCACTCGGTTCGGGAATTTAGGTAGGAGAGGGGAAGGTCATGAATTAAGCACCCCCGCTCGCCCGATCAAAGATCGGCCTCTACTAATTATGATATGATATTTTATAAACATTATGTGTTCTTATTTCGGTTACTAAACTAGCTTTACTATGTGATGCTCACAAGCAAGTATAGACTAGTTTGCTCAATTTGGAACAATTCAACTCATGTTTGTTTGTGAAAATGGTTTGAATTTGCCACCTCAAGTGGGCTTAAAGTTTGAGGATTTGCCACCAAACATAGTGGACTTAAAACTGATTTGCCACTCAACAAAGTGGACTTAAAATGCACATTCGTTGAATCGTTCCAATTCAAACAACAAGCCTTCATCTACAAGCATTCAAACAGTTTAGCATTTAAGCACATAGCCTCATGACAAGCATGCTAATCATGGCAACATTCACATTTATGCAAGTATGCTAAAGCATAACAACTCACCTAGTACTCCAAGCTAGGAAAATATGAGTTAGAAAATAATGCATGATTCCTAACTATACAAGATGCCTAATGCAACACATGCAATATGCAATTAATAGGCTTGGCTACTAATATGGCATATGATTCAATTAAATAACATGCGGTCAACGCGTATTCAAGGAATTATTGAAATGACGATGCAGTTTGAATGATATGCCGAGCCTTGGTGCATGCAAGACAAGATAAATGGATGCAAGCATGCAATATGCTAATTAAAACATGCCCCTAATCTAACCATCAAAAATGGGTAAATAAAAGGAAGAATGACATGGGGTTGGAAAAACATACACACGCACACTTATTACAACATTATGCCCTCGTGAATAAGGGTCTGAATGAATAAAAGCTAACTAATTATTACAAAACTCAAATTAATTAACTATTCTAAGCTAATTAAGTAAAACAATTAAATAGGTAACTATCTAAGTTAATTAAATATTACAAAGCAAACTAATTAGCTAAATACTTAACTAACTAATTACAAAGCAACTAAGCTAATTAATTACAACATGAATTAAATAGCTAATCTACTTAAATAATTACATCACTTGCAAGCATTAACTACAACTAGTTAACTAAAAGGGCACGGGAAACGAGGGATGCATGCATGCTTGATTTTTCACCCGAAAGGCCACTGTTTCGCTGTTGCAGGCCTCTGTTGCACAGAAGCACTTACGCTCTCTCATTCTCCAGATCAAATCTGTTTTCCCTCAGAGACACTCTGCTGAATTTTCATTGGTGGCCGACAGGGGGGCCGGTCAGCCACTACTGATGGTCGGTCGGCCAACAATGGTGGCCAGTCGGTTATTGATGGTGGTCGGTCGGCTACTGGTGATGGTCGTCGGCCACCACTGGCTTGGACTTCCTTGCTGCAACAGAGAGCAAACAGAGTAAAACAGTGTACTTTTTGAAGGTTTGTTTGTACTGTTACCCTCCTTATCATCAAACAAGTTCAAAGGAGTGATACTCTTGGCTCTCAAACCATCAACCAAACAATTTCATTGCATGATGGCCAAAGAACCAAGTTTGTACAAGTTTAATGAATGCAAAACAAGACTCAAATGACCATCACCCTATCATGCATGATCAAGGGCAATGGAGACCTAGGAAAATGGCACATTTCATCACTTTTGAGTATGAAATGTTCCATTTTCCTTGTGTTCAAACTAACGTCCGATTTGAACACATGCAATGCAACACGAAGAATGCTTATCTTGCTTCTTTTACTTACCGATTTTGTTTACACATTTTAATTATCAAATCATTCTTTAATCAATTAGTCCATTGGTGAGTGTCTTCTAAGGTGAAAGAAGTGTCAACCAAGGGATAGTTTAAGGCATGAGAGAAGGTTCATGTCGTTGGTAATGAACCCTCAAAAGAGGATTAAACCATTAAGCATGAGCCTCCATCTCAAGCTTAAACAACCCTAAGGTTGAAACAAACTCTCAAAGAAAATGAAAAAGTGAAGAAATAAGAGAGATTACAGGGATTATAAGTGCTGAAATTAGGTGATAAAAAGCACTAAAACATGCAATCAACTCAAACCAATGATGGTTAAAGCCTTAAAACACCAAGCTAGTGAAGGACTTACACTACAACTATGCAAAACAAGACTCAAAAGGCACCAAACAGCCAAAACAGTGGCAAAACAGTTCAAAACAGAGTGTAAAACATGCTGGACTTGAGCCACAAAAAGCTAAAACATTAAGCTAATACATGGGGCTAATTAAGCATGCAAACAAGACACAAGGAAGAGAGGTTAACCCCTCCAATTTTGGACTTCAAAATGAGTTTTTTACCACTAAAAAACCTCTGAAATTCAGTGGTTAAAAGACCCAAAAAAGTTAGTTTGAAAGTGATGAACAAAGGCACAAAAACTCTACAAACAAAGAAGCAAGAAGGATGAACCACCCTTTAATTGAAAATGGCCTCAAACCAACACTTTTAGGCCACAAAAACAGAGTTTTTGATAGTTCAAAACCAACCCCAAAACAGTTGAAATGGATGGCAAAACAAGTATACTAAAACAAAGTAGAGAGGTAAGTGTTATACCTTTGAAGCAAAGTTCACTTTTAGGCACCAAACCAACCTAAAACCACTTGCTAGAGCTCAAAGAGGGTCTCAAATAACCTCATCCCAAAGAGAAACAACTTTGGTTAAGGGTGTATATGCAAAAGTGTAGGATTTGTGAGCAAATGTGTATAAAATTACAAGAGCGAGAGAGAGAAATCTAGAGAGAGAAAGAGAGAATTTTGTTCCAAAATTGCTAACCCTAAAAAATGGTGGAGGAACCCCCATACATATAGAAAAACAAGCCTTGAGCTTAGAAACATCCTACCATACACGTGTATAAAGATGTAGTTCAGTGTGCCAACAGTTGTCACAGCTGTCAACAAATATCTAAAAAAAGACACTGGTGGCCGTCGGCCACCACTGGTAGCCGACCGGCCACACCAATGGCCGACAACCATGAGCCATGGTCGATAGCCTAAGGTGGTGGCTGACAGGTCACTACAAGTTCCAGGCTTAAAAAAACAAGGTTTTGGTCCAAAACAAAGCACAAAATGGACAAGCTTCAAAGGCTCAAAGACAGGGCGTTCCACCGAGGACTTTGGGCACTCAAAGCGAACAAATGCAATTGTAATCATCGAGTGCACAAGCGATGACGTCTAAGTCTTGAGGACGGTCAAAAATGGGGTGTTTACACCCTCTCCTGACTGGCCCTGAGAACGAGCCGAAGATGATGCTGTTCGCTACCTTCATCCTCTCTACGGGCAAGTTAGAGACTTGTGGCCCAATTGACCACACTTAAAACAAGTAAAATCTCCCTGGCCACCCCTCCCAGAACCCGAACTCGGTACTGGAAAAATGGACCTCGATTGAGCTCCCTTGGGCGACTGGGGGTTAGAACCCCTCTGCCTCTTGTTGTCCCCCTGATTATCTTGACTCCTCTTAGAGCCCCTCATCCTCTCTTTCTCTGCCTGCATAATGGTCTCAAGATGGGCCACCGCCTCCACAAGGCACCCATAATCTCTAATCATGGATCCGACTACTCGAAACATAAGCCCGGTCCTTAACTGCTTCTCAAACTCCAGACAACGGCATTCCTCAGTCGCCACAAGCTTAAGAGCGAACCTAGAGAGGCTAGTGAATGTGGCCTCAAACTCAGCCACCGGTGTGTTTAATTGCACCAGCTTGGAAAACTGGTCTCTCAACTTCTCCCTAACCGTGGGAGGTAGAAACTTGTCCTGGAAGGCATTGATGAATGCCTCCCACCTCAATGCACCCATGCGTATACTTCCACCACTGACCCATATCTCCTTTCAGCTGGAAAGATGCCAAGGTTACCCTCAACTGGCCATCCTTGATGCCAAGCATCTTAAACGTCTTCGCTATTTGTTCTAGCCACTCATCTGCCTTCAGTGGCTCCTTGGGATCATCCAAAAACTCATCCGGACTTGACCGAAAAACTCTCTTCAGAAAACATGGCCCTGCTTCAGCTACTTGGGCTTGGACTTGATTCTCAGCCCTGAGAATGTCTATGGACTTCTATAATGCTACGGCCATCTCACGGGCTAAGGCGTCCATGGCCTGTTGACCAACTAGTTCAGCCATATTGGCTTGGCTAACCCCTTCTTCCTGTGCTGGAATTTCATCCGGTATAGGCACCTCGTTCCTCCTAGGCCTACCATGCCTATCATCACAACCACGTCCTGACATCTTAATGAAGGTAACACAAGAGATTAGCACATTCACAAATGTGCCAAAGCTAACTCACTCGTGTCCTAATATGTTGGACAACAGTAATTCATTCCATCTAAGCACGTAGTCATATAAACACATACGAATTTCGTTTCCGAATAGTGACCGTCCCGCGGCATTGGTTAAGTTCCAATTAGAAACGGCAGTGATCAGGTGCCTTTCCAATAGGACTCCTAGAAACCCGTAGACTCGATCAATATCTTAAAAATTAAATCCCATACCCATATAATCATATAAGCATGTTATTACATAAGCATATAATATATACTAACGCCTCAGCTAAGCAAGACAAACCCATTGTGGTAAGAACCACTTCCCACGTACCCAAAGTATTCAAACCCAGTACGCTCTGATACCAAGTTGTAACGCCCTTAAAATATGCAATAAATACAACTCATAAGCGGAAGAATAGTAGAAATAAGATACATTTATTCATCAGAGTTTAGAGTTCGTTTACAAAGGTTAACACCTGTGATATACATTCACCAATGCTCATCCTGAATTTATAACAAGTGTTACTATGTTGAGGGAATTGAAACTAAACATATAGTCAGATGCCCTATAGGCTTACATCTTTTCAAGTCATTGCTTGGTTACACAAACAATACAATTAAAGCCCTTGGCTATACAAAAGAATAAAACAAAATAAAGAATCTCTTACTTCTCAAGAGTCCCTCCAAGCTATTGCCTTGGCGGAGGCATGTCACCAGCACCTGAAAATGGTTTTCCCAAATAGGGTGAGCCAAAACCCAGTAGGAACAATCTAACACAGTATATAAGATTTAGCAGAGATATAAGTACAATGTGCATACACAATGCTTGTGACAAAACATTCACATTTTTATAAGATCGTAAAGTACCAAAGTTCGTATTTCAATTCATTTTCATTCAATTCATTTCAAGTTAATTTATCATTTTCAATTCATGAGCCAATTCCATTATCTTTCAATAATCCAACTGAGACTATAACTCAGTGGTTTTCCAAGTCAATACAATACCACACAAATATTTCAATCTGCCATTTTACGGAAATTTCGTTCGCGGGATTTGGCAACCATGTATACACAAGATTTCGGGACTTTCACCCTAGACACTCCGGCTAACTTAATTTCAATGGAGTCCATCCCCTATCTCCTCTCAAACAATGGAATCCATCCCCTTTCTTCTCTCATACATCACACATATACAATGTATTTAGACATAGTCATATTCAATGACAATCAATAATAGATTAGTTTCAATTTACCTAATCCTCATGCAATTTCTATAACAATTATAGTTATCCTCCACTGATAACCCAACACAGATATTTCTAAACAGATGTATAATCTTCTTAATAGATAAATTAATCAAGTTTCCATAGGTGAGAGACAACATGTGTCCAACTCCACCCTTTATATCAATAATCCTCCAATTCCACATTACCGATGTCAATTTTCGTTAATTATACAAAATAACAATTTGACCAATTTAGGGCAAAACTCCCACTTTTTCCAAATATTAACCCAAGTATCAAAATCAACAATTTTGACACAATACAACCTCATTTTCAAATGCCATAACTTCTTATTTTCTATTCACCAAAAACCCCTCTTTTTTATTTCACACCCAAACCCTAGGTTTGTTCAAACTACCCCCAAATCCCACTATTGTTACACAATGACAAATAACTAAGCTAAAGACCATATGAAAGTGTAAAAAATCCCTACCTCAAGCTTAGAAGACCAAAGCAACAAAGGTGAAACTTTAAAAACGACGAAACCAACTTTTGCTTGGATCAAAAAGAAACTCTTGAGACGCTCTACCTTTTTCTCAAAGGCAGTAGGGTGAAGATCCTAATGGATCCAGGTGAAATAGTAGAGAGAATATGAGTTTTAGAGAGAAAAAACCAAGATCTAGGTTTTTGGAAAGTTTTAGAAAGAGAAAGGAATGAAAAAGTGATGAAAAATGTCTTCCTCGCGATCTGTTATACATGCAGTCCACTCGAGCGTGAAAAGTGACGCTCGAGCGTCAGACATAATATTTCGCTCAAGCGCAAGAAGTAATGCTCGAGAGTATAATACACACTTTCAGAAGTTTGGCAGACGAAGGACATCGCTCGAGCTCAAGATTGGACACTCGAGCGTCCACCCACTCGAGCGTATGAAAGGCCATTCAAGCGTAGAATACACTATTCCAATATTTGCAGCTCTGCAAAAATACTGAGAGTTTGCAAATCTCGCTCAAGTGCAAGAATGGCCGCTCGAGCGGAGGAGCAAAAATCGCAAGGCTCGCTCGAGCGCAAGAATGGCCGCTCGAGCGGAGGAGCAAAAATCTGCGCAACGAAGATTTGGAGAATCAAATAACTAACCTATTTCAAACACACAACTACACTCTCGATAGCCAATCTAAAGAACAACAAGGGGGGGATAAGAGATGAACAACAACATTAAGCCATGAAACCCGAGTTCGGAATGCAACAAGAGTCGAGTCAAAATCGGAATCACTATATTATCACTTCCATCTCGAAATTTATGAAATTATATCTTTATTGGAAATTATCTGTTTGAATAGATATATCTGTTTTGGGCTATCGGTGGAGGATAACTATGATTGTTGTAGAAATTGCATGAGGATTAGGTAAATTGAAACAAATTTCTCATCCATTCTGCATTAAGCATTGTTGTATGCTTAAACATTGAAAATGTATATTATTTTGAGAAAAAGTGGTAAATATCTTGGTGAATCTGGGTAAGGGATGTGGTTGTGGTATTATGTTGGCCTGTGTATCCTTGGTGAAAATCTAGAAACCCAAGCGGTTAGGTGCCGATCCTTCCGATTAGTACCAGTAAAATGGCTTTGGTAGTGCTTGTATAGCCTACTGGCAGACACATACCTAGAGATTCTCAATGCTTGTATCCACTGCCTTGTTTTCTGTTATAAAATGATGTTTTCATGAATTGTGATATAAACTGGCATTGCATGGTTTTGGAAAGAAATGTAAAACGTTTTGGTACATGGCATGACATATACATTCACCTTATAGCTTTGTTAAGATTCATACACTGTGTTAGAGTATCTTTACTGG
The DNA here is from genome assembly GCA_036172215.1 of Camellia granthamiana. Classification (NCBI taxonomy): domain Eukaryota; kingdom Viridiplantae; phylum Streptophyta; class Magnoliopsida; order Ericales; family Theaceae; genus Camellia; species Camellia granthamiana. The sequence goes on along the minus strand of CM069904.1, from coordinate 103,245,071 downwards.
GCATTGGCTTATCCTATGTGGAAAACAATTTTCAGGTGTTGATAATATGCCTCCGCCAAGGGCATAGCTTGGGAGGACTTGGAGTTGAGAGCTTCTTTTTGTTTATTTGTTGTATTTATTTCTATACAAGCCTTGAGCTTTAACTGTATGGAGTTGATCTCATTTTGTTGTAACCAAGCATAGTCTTGGAAAGCTGTAGCCATTAAGGCATTGATCATCTATTTAACCTTTATTTCATATCGTTTGCTTGTGACACGTGCTATAGATTCTAGGTTAGGGCTTATAAATTTATAGTTACATGTGTCTCCTTTTGTACAATTAAATCATATGAATGGAAGGGTATTATTTTTGGAATGTATTGTTATTTAATAAATGTCGTGGAATGAATTATTGTTATTATTTTGGGGCATTACACTTAGCCTCGCTTCCTCCGGCCCAAACCCAACAACCTAATGACGTCGACGAACAAGCCTTTATTGTCGTGACCGCATCCGAGATCAACGTTCAAGACTCTAGTCCTCCGAAATGTCAACATTTCGATTGAGAAATCGCCCACCGTGAATGAATCATCGCTGTACAATGCCAGGTAGAGACACATCTGACAGTTGTTGCATCCCGGCAAGTTAATTTGGTGTGTAACATTTTTGGCACGGGGAACACTAGATCTAAACGAACCGTCACCATACGATACTTGCTAAAGTCACGGCCGGTGGTAGTGTTGTCGTAGATAGCCACGAATAAGGTTTTGGCCCTACGGTGTCGCATTGGAGGCGGCATAGAAGAGGCATTCTAGGGTGGCAGTGAGGGTGATTTTGGAGAGGGGTTGTTGTCAGTGAGGGTAGTGTAACTATACGGAGAGGGTGATTTCGAATTATGATCGGCAGTGAGGGTTTTTGAATTTTTGGTTATTGTCCATGAGAGAGACTGCGGTTTTGAAAGCTATTATAAGAGGAGGGTTTGGAATTAGAGGGGTTGGGAGAGAAAGATAGAGAGAGAAAGGAAGATGAGTGAGAAACCAAACATTATTTTTATTTTATTTTATTTCTATAACTCAGGCATGCCCTAGATTTATGGGTTTATGAGTTTTATGCTCTTAAAAGTGAAGAGCATACCTTAGATTTATAGGTTTTTGTAGTTAGTATAAAAAAATAAAATAAATAATAAGAAAGAGGGATTTTAAGGCAAAGGGCATGTGAAATTGGTCCTCTTTTTTCTTTTTCTTTTTTTTTCTTTTTTTTTTTTTTTTTTTTTTTTTTTTTTTTTTTGGCATTTGCTTTGTGTGCTAGCTAATACTGCTGGGTTTGATTATAGTCATGTAAAAAAATATTTGTGAAATTTTTTTTAGTTTACAAAGTTGAATTCAAAATTTAAATAAATAAATAAATTGAAGTTGCTTGGTTATTAAGAGACGAAACATCATTAGAAATAGTTATGTTTGATGATGAGATCAAAATAAAATTGGAAGAAGTTTTTTTGGAAAATGTTTTTTTCTTTGGTGAACAAATTTGAATTCAAAATTTAAATTGGGTCTATTAACAAAAAAAAATGGTTTAGTTTTATTATTAAAATGTAATCTTTTCACAAGGAGAGATAATGGGGATGGTGTGATTTGTTTAAAGCAATGTTTTAAAAACTAGATCGGTGAGCAAACCGGAAAAGGGATCGGGTGGGCGAGTCACCTGTTCAACCGTCGAGTTGAATCAGAATCGAACTGTGACATAATAAATATATTAAAATTATACTTAAATAAAAATATAAGTAATAAAATTATAAATTAAAAAAATTTAAAATATTAAGTCATCTTAAATATTTCTCCTAATATTTTTTTTACTAAAAAATATAATAATATATTTTAAAATATTTTTAATTTTAATTTTGGAAGAGGAAATCAAATATTCAATATTCCCTCCATATGATTTTAATTCAAATAATTTGATTGAAAGAGCAAAATTTTTGAAGGGATATCAAATTTTCAATATTACCTCCAATACATTTGATTGAATCCCGCATGAATTTCTTGAGTTTTTTTGAAAGAATTTTTTTCTATAAATAGGTGGAAACTTTTACAATAATTTCAAACTTTTAATGGGATTCCTCACAAGAGGAGACTCTTGAAAGAGAGTTTTCAATTAAAATTTTCTTATATTCTTATATATATATATATAATAAGAAAGAAAGAAAAGAAAGAAAGAATAAAAAAAAAGTTAGAAGAAATAAATAATAAAAAAAAACAAAATTTTCAATTTCATCGACTCGGTGAACTGGCTCCGGGTTGACCAGTTCACCGGTTTAACCACCGGTTTTCTCGGTTCTCTCTAAATAGGCTGGTTTTTAGCTTCGAACGATTTAAAGGGTATATCCAGACCGGAATCCCGACCGGTCGACCCGGCCGGTTATAGACTCGACTTTCTTCGCGCGCCCCCTTTTGGAGAGCTCAAATTGGTCTTACAGTTCGGACTCTTGTCACGGTTCTGAATCTAATCTCACAAAGTGCAATATGAGACTGATAAACGCCAAACAGTCCAATCCGGTAAATCATTTTTGGAAAATCAGATTTTGAATCAAATAATGCCAAAACTGGACTGCTTTTCCAGATTACAGAGTCGCCACCTAAATATTTTATTTTTGGGAAATTTAGGAAACCCTGACTCGTGCCAAAGGTCACGTGTCTGTCATCACCAAAGTTGCCTCGGCTCGGGAACTTGGGTACGAGAGGGGAAGGTCCTGACATGAGCACCCCTGCTTGCCCAATCAAAGGATCGGCCTCTACTAAGCATGATATGTTGTTTTATTAACACATGTGTTCTTATTCCAGTTATTAGCTAACTTTGCTACTACGTGACACGCGCTCAAGCAAGTATAGACTAAATTGCAAGAATTGGAACAAATCGACTCATGTTTGTTTTTTTTGAAAATGGTTTGAAGGTGCCACTCTCAAGTGGGCTAAAGCGCGGATTTGCCACCCTCAAGTGGGCTTAGAAAACATGATTTACCACTTCGCAAAGTGGGCTTAAAACTCTCATTCGTTGAATTGTCCCAATTCAAGTAACAAAGCCTTCATCCACAGGCATTCATGTAGTTAATCATTTAAGCAAATAGCCTCATGGCAAGCATGCTATCATGGCAACACTCACACTCATGCAAGTATGCTAAAGCGTAAAACTTACAGAGTACTCCAAGCCAAGAAAGAAAACAAAGTTAGAAAAATGCATGATTCCTAACTATGCTAGATGCCTAATGCAACACATGCAATATGCATTTAATAGGCTCAGCTATCTAAGATGGCATATGAATGCAACGAGTTTGATACACGTATTCAAATAAGTATTGAAATTGCGATGCAGTTTGAATGATGCGCCGAGCCCGGTGCATGCAAGATAAATGAATGGATGTAAACATACAAGCATAAGGTATGCTAATCGAAATGTGCCTTAGACTAACCATTGAAAGCGGTTAAGTAAAAGAGAGAAAGACGTGGGGTTGGAAGACATGCACACACACACACATGCTTATTACAGCATTGCGCCCTCTCAAAGGAGGGCCTGAATAAATAAGCTAAGCTACACTAAGCTAAGCTCATTATTACAAACCAACTAATTAACTATTCAAGCTAATTAATTACAAACTGAATTGAATAACTAGCTATGCTAAGCTAATTAAAGTATTACAAAACAGATTAAACTAATTAATTACAACACATGTATTAATTAGTTACAACTAGCTAATGAAACAATAAAGTGGCCTTGCAGGCGAGGGAGACATGCATGCTCGAAAATCCACCGCCTTGCCTTTGGATGCCTCTATTTGCACTTTGCTTTGATCTCTGAACAATTCACCAAATAACATACTGCTTCTGCTCCACCTTAGGAACACTTTAAGCAACTTTTCCACTGATGACCGGTCGGCTACCATAGGTGGCTGTCGGCCACTACTACTGGCCGGTCGGCCACTACTACTGGCCGGTCGGCCACCGTTTGTGGCTGTCGGCCACCACTGGTGACCGGTCGGCCATCCTTTTCCTGAAATTCTTCTTTTTGTTGCAATGGAGAGCAAACAGAGGCAAAGCAGTGTATTCTCACATAATATATGCACTATTACCCTCCTTATCATTTCTCAAGCTCAAAGGAGTGTAATTCTTGGCTCTCAAGCCACCAACCAAGCATTTTCAATGCATGATGGCCAAAGAGTCAAGCTTGTACAAAGTCAATGAATGCACAAATAAGACTCTAAGTACCACCACCCTATCATGCATGATCAAGGGTGATGGCGACCAAGAAACGTGACACATTTCATCACTTTGAGTATGAAACGTCTCTCATTTCTCGTATTTGGATTAATGTCCGATCCAAACATATGCAATACAACACAAATGCTTATCTTGTTCATGTTTTACTTTGCTCATTTCTTGTTTACACATTTTAGCATTACCAAGCCATTCTGTAGTTAATTTGTCCAAGGTGAGTGTCCTCTAATGAGAGACGGGTCAACCAAAAGATGGCTTAAGACATGAGAGAGATCATGCCTTCGGTTAGTAGAAACCCTCAAAAGAGAGTTAAAACCATTGAGCACCAGCTCTATCTCAAGCTTAAACACAACCATAAGGTTAGCCAATCCTCAAAACAAATGGAAAAATGAAGAAATGATGGAGGTTGCAGAATTTTTAGTGCTGAAATGGCATGAAAAATAGTGCTACAACATGCAAACAACTCATGCATAACATATTAAGAGCCAAAAGCATTAAAGCTAGTGAAGAACACTACACTAGAGGCATGCAATATCAAGCTCAAATGACCAAACCAGCTAAAAAAAGAGCTAAGACATGCCAAAACAGTGGCTAAAATATGCTGAGATGGTAGCATAGAAGGCAAGAAAAACATGCTCACATGTTGGCTCATAAACAAGGCTCAAAGCACAACTCTCAAAAGCAATGAAAGTGTGAGATAAGTGAGAGTGTGACAGAGATATATGCACTGAAATCACATGTTAAATGACGCTACAACATGCAATCATCTCAAGCAAAGCATGTTAGAAGCCTTAAATCACTAAGCTAGTGAAGACATTTGCACTATAGCTATACAAAACAAAGCTCACAAGGGATAAACACTTTAAAACAGTCCTAAAACAGTTTAAAAGGAGTCCTAAAACATACTTGAAGTAGGCTAAAAAGAGTTAGAATGAAAGGTTAACACATAGCACAAACTAAACTAGCAAGCGCCATTGCACTACAAGCATACAAAGCAAGCCTCAAGTGGCCAAATTAGCTCAAAACAGAGCTAAAGTAGGTCAAAAAAGTAGCAAAAACATGCTGAGATCAAGTCACAAAATGGTAGAAAAATATGCTCACATGTTAGACTATCTACACTTGCAAACAAGACACAAGGAGGGGAGGCCAACCCCTCCTATTTTGGACCTCAAAACATGGTTTTGTCATTGAAAAACCTCTGAGTTCAGTTAGAAAGGCCAAAAATTTTGATTTAAAAGTAGCAAGAAATGGCACAAAAGGCTTCACAAGCCAAAGAACAAAAGAGGAGGAGCACCCTCTAACTCACCAAGGCTTAAACTACCACTTTTAAACCTCAAAAACAGAGTTTTTTTACAGTTGAAAAACCAGGTCAAAACAATACAAAAGGATAGCAATTAAATTATGCAAGACAAGTTTAAGAGGCAAGCCTTATACCTCTTGAAGCACAAGCACACTTTAGGCACAAATGAGGCACCAAATCAAGCAAAAATCACCTTATAAAGCTCAAAGAAGGTCCCAAGGAATCTCAGCCCAATAGTGGTCAAGTTTGATCAAGAATGTCTAGGCAAACTAGAAGTGTTTCTCTACTTGTATGCACAAAAAGCAAGAGAGAGAGAAATCTAGAGAGAGAGGATTGTAGAGAGAGAGAGAGAGAGAGAGAGAGATTTTAGAGAGAGAGGCCCCCAAACTTTTCTAACCTCCCAATATGAGAGATATGGCCTCCATATATAGCAAAAAGAGAGCCTCAGGTCGAAATATCTGATTTAGAGACAGTTGGCACAGTGTAGGACAATTGGAGGAGAAACATCTGCAAATTCTAAGCTTTCTGGACATTGGTGGCCGACCAGCTACTAATGTTGGCCGAAAAGGGTCACTTTTGGCCGACCTATGGCCGGCAAACTCCATTTGTGGCCAATACACTCCCCCAGTGGCCGACAGCAAAAACTGGTCCCTGTCCCCGACTTCAAACAAACATAACTCCTTCATCTAGACTCCTTTTCAGGTCATTCTTGAGCGTAAACTGAAGCTCCGGAAGTCTTCTTTCCAATGATGGAAACCTTGCATCAAAATTACAAGTGTACTAAGAGATATCCCTCTTTTAGTGAAGACTGCTCAGTTTCGATCCAACCAGATTAATGCCTAACTTCAACCAGCCATATCTCCCTCATCGGACACGGCTTTAAGAGATTCTTGAGTGAAAAATGAAGCCCTAGAAGTCCACTTTCCAATAGTGGTGGCCTCATAGCTGAAATCTAAGTGTACAAATGGATAGGCCCGATTTAGCGAGGGCTGTCCGACTCTCTTTTAACGGTTCATGCCCAACTTCTTCCCCAACTGGGTTTCTTCCCTCTCCTCCAATTTTCTTCAACTCCAAACCCCTAACAAGGTGTTTTGAAAGATTTTTCAAAGATTTCACCTCTCTTTCATTCATTTCCACTTTGTCCTTGCTCAGTTTACCGAAAAGCGCAACATTTAACGAAATGCGAGCCTCGGAACATCGTAGAATTATTTTCAAAAACTATTTTGAAAGAGAGGGCTTTAAATTCTAAAAATTATTTTGGTCAAAATCATTTTGGTCCAAAAATGGGGTGTAAGGTTAGGATTTGACGCTCTCCTTGCTGAAGATATCGAACCTTTGCACTGCACAAATTTCATCACCAAATAAGCCATCAGTGGCGCCCAAGTCTTAGGGCGGTCAAAAATGGGGTGTCTACACCGGTCCAGTCCAATTTTCAAAACCATGGTTTAAAGACTGAAAAAGCCCACCTCAGTGACAAAGATAACATATTTTTATTTCCAGATAACTAATCAGAACTGTATTTACATTTTAACTTAATAATTTTATACTCAATGATATTTTGATCTCATTATTAATTACATCGTGCCTTTAGGCACATGCATACACTAGTACTTTATATGCCATATATAAATATTTTACGATATGTTTTTGCATGCCGTAAGTTATTACACTTTTCATAGTATAATTTTGTATGTCGTATAAAGATATTTTTAAGATATATACATAATATACAATCATTATATTATTTTTATATCTCTTACTATATTATATGAGTATTAGATATTGTTGAATAGTTTTTCACACAAAAAATAATTATTAAAAATCAAGTAAAGACTATTATTTCTAGAATATCAGTTAAGACCATGTATTATTCCAATGGGGATAAAGAGGCTAAATATACATTATTTTTAGAATAATTCCTAAATTAATTCAACAAAGATTGTTCAGATAGTGATAATTAAATTAATTAAAAACTAAAAATGAACAAAAGTAATATAAAATCGAGTTGAGACATGGAAGTGATAATTTTTTTTTTTTGGGATAGGATGGAAGTGATAATCTTACGCTGTGTTTGGTTAGGGAATTTGAGAAGGGATTTGGAAAGGGAAAAGGAAAAGGTAGATGAAATATAAATAAAATGTACTAGATTTCCAAGGAAATTGAGAGACTTATCTGCCTCTGGTCGAGTTTGTATACAACAATAGCTACCACTCAAGTATTGGAATGACTCCTTACGAAGCTCTGTATAGTAGAAAGTGCCCATCCCCAATTTGTTGGGCTGAAGTAGGTGATAGACCGTTATTGGGACTGGAACTTGTGCAAGAAATAACCGAGAAAGTGAAATTGATCTAGCAACAACTAAAAACCGCTCAAAGTCAACAAAAGAGTTACGCGGATATACAAAGGAGGGATAGAGAATATGAAGTCGGTGATCATGTGTTTATTAAAGTGACTCCAATGAAAGGGCAAACTCGATTTGGGTTAAAGGGTAAGTTGGCACCACAATACATTGGGCCGTATGAAATCATTGAGAAAATCAATCCTGTGACATACCAAATAGCCTTGCCTCTGGTTATGGAGAACATGCATAATTATTTTCATGTTTCGATGCTTTGGGAATATTTACGGGATCCGCACCATGTTATTGACCCAACACACGTGCTTCTAAAAGATGACTATACGTATGAAGAGAAGACAATTCAAATTGTGAACCGTTGAATCAAAAGACTGAGGAACAAAGAAATTCCATTGGTGAAAGTAGATTAGCAAAATCATGGAGGGACATATGCAACATGGGAAACGGAAGAGGATATGATGAAGAGATACCCTTATTTGTTCCCTCTGGACTCGATATTCTTCCAAAACGAAGGTAATTCGAGTTTAAAGGACTAAACTCTTTAAGAGGGGGAAGACTGTAACAACTCTGACCTGTAATTAGCCTATAATCCATGATTAAGAATGTCTAATAAGTAATTAAGATGAAATTCTACGTTAATTGCATGTGTTATATGTTATTTGCATTTATATCTGTCTATTGTAGAAAGATCTGTCAGTGTTTCTGTTTCATTATGCGAATTGAAGGCCTTATCAGCATCTGATCACGAAATTGACTTGATTTATGTGTTATTTGAAAGTTTTAGAACATTATGGTAGGTTTAATTAAAATTTGATTCAGACCCCATTATTTAGAATAAAATAATCCTAATTAACTAATCTTAACTCAAATTAATTAAGGCAGCCTAATTAAGTCTATATAAGACACAAGTGACTTTAGAAGATGTAAGATACTAGCATTTCATCCCCTTCTTGAACTTTCGCTCGAGCGAAAGTGCGAAAATAAAGGTGGTTGCTCGAGCACAGGATCCGTCACTCGAGCGGAGGAGCAGAAATCTAAAATTTCCAGATTTGCTTCCAAAGTGCAAAACTCATCTTTAACCTTCCAAAACACATCTTTTTTAGCCCAAAGTTGGGAAAACAAATGTAAACTTGTAAAACTTCATGAATTGAAAACTATTTCACAAAATCAAGGCCCAAAGCTTGTCAGTTGTTCAAAATTAAACTTGAAACTTTGAAAACAACACATGGACTTTACATGCAAACACTTTCTTGACTTCAAAGCTTCCAAAACATGATCAACTAAGGCAAATTGATGGAGAACATGATGAAATTGCAAAACTATGGTAGACTTAGTACATACATGTGAGAATCCTTAATAATTAAACACAAAATAAAAGAAAATATGCATGCATGCATGGTATGAGTTACCATTCTTCAATTCTAGCTTAATCCTCATGTCAATCCACCTCTTTCACTTGAATTCATGCATGAACTAACTCATTCACACAACCAAGGGTTTGATTTCTTACCTTAGGTGTTCAATTATGCTCTAGGTGGCTAATTGGTTGAGGTTCCAAGCCAATTCTTCCAAATCTTTCTCAATTGCTCTAGTTGAGTTCAAATCTCTTATGGTTCCTCTCCCTCACATGTTTGGAGCTCAAGCAAAATGACATGAGAGTGTAAAGTGTATCCTAGGGGTCTCATATGCCTTATATAGGCCCCACTAATGAAGCTTAATTAACTTGAATTAAAGATAACTAATTGGGATCATTTTATTTTAATTATTTGATTCCGAATCAAATTTCAATTGAATCTACCATAAAATTCTAAAAATCCTAACTAACACAAAAACTAGGTCAATTTCGTGATCGCATGCCGATAAGGCCTTCAATTCGCAGAACAAAACAGAAACACAAACAAATATTCCTATAACAGGCAGATATAAACACAATAATGAAATGCACATGCAAGTACCCCAGAATTTCTTCTTAATTACATATTAAGCATACTTAATCATGGATTATTGGCTAATCACAGGTCGGGGTTGTTATAAATTCTGTGTTGGATTATTTCTACTAGGCTTTGGCTCACTCTATGTGGGAAAAACATTTCAGGTGCAGATAACATGCCTCTGCCAAGACAATAACTTTGAAGGACTTGGAGCAAGAGCTTTATTTTGTTGATTTTTCTTGTATATGTTTTGTATAGGCCAAGAGCCTTTAACTGTATTAGATTTAAATCCACTTTTGTTGTAACCAAGCATCGTCTTGGAAAGTTGTAAGCCTTTAGGGCAACTCTTATTTGTTTCACGTCCATCCTATTTCTTTATTATGTAACATATGCTATATATAGATTTAGGGTTAGGCTTGTGAATATATATCAACATATTTTACTCTTTTGTAAAACTTAATTGGAAGCTAATGGAAAATCAATACTTTATCATTGTCGTTGTTTATTGATATTGTGGATATGTTATTATATTTATTTCGGGGCATTACAAACTTAGTGAAAAACTTTAAAGTATAGAAATTATAAACAAACTTTGGCATAAAATAATACATAAAGGCAAGCATGTAGTCATTGTAAAATAGAAGTAAAAAATTTTTATAAATAATTACCCTTACTGTAATGACTCGGATTTTTTTTTTTATATTTATAAAATCATTGCATAATTTAATTGAATGGTTTTTGCACCACGTGGTTAGTGATTTTTTATATATTAAATGATCATTTGTAAATGGGTTTATGATAATCGAAACACAGTTTTTAATTTGTTACACAAGTGCGGGGTGAAATTTGTGTCTCTCGAGTTAAAGACCTTACTTTTTTAAAATTTTTAAAAAATGTTGTATAGCTCAAACACTTATGAAAATTTTATGAAGTGTTTATGGATGAGTATTTATTTTTTGAAAATTTACGAATTAAACAGTGTTCAGTTTAATTTATAATAGAATTTTTGTGTTGAGATTTGATATTAAAATCATGACTTGAGGTAAAACTTATTGGGTTTAGTTTTGTATATATTTGGGGCATGTTTGGTTCATGGGTGGAAATTTAATTCAAGAGCCATAATTTAGAATCAATTTAATTTGAATTCATGTAACACGTGTTTAACTGTTTGGTCCTTTTTAATTATGTGAATGAAAGGTACCACCTTGAGAGTTTTTATTATTTATTATATTGTATTATAATAAATGTTTGAAATGTGAATTTATGATATGTTTTATCAAACTAAAAATATATTTTGTGATGAGAAAAATTATATTATTTTATGTTACAAAATATTAAAGTGTTGCTAAAATGATTTTAATTGATGTTTATATATAGATGTAAGTATAAATAGATTAATATTTGAATATTTTAAAAAAAAAAGACGATCCACGTGGGGCTGCCTCTCGCCCCCTCTCCTTTTATAGCGATTCTGGTTTAGATCCGACCCATTTGATGTTCTGAATCCGGGTTTTATTGCCTTATATGATTGTTCATGTCTTATTTTTCCTTATTCCTCATTGAGTTTGGCTATTGGAGTGTCTTGGTTGGGTTGAAAATAGGTTAGGAGTTAGACTTTTCAAAGTTGTGTTGCCCAGAATTTTACTTGTTCGCTCAAGCGAAGCTTCTTGCTCTCGAGCGGTCTTTTACAGTCTGCAAAACTACTGAGAGTTTGATATCTACGCTCGAGCAATGCTTCTTGCACTCAAGCAAACTTTTGCAGGTCTGAACTACTGGGAGAGGTGCATTGCGCGCTCGAGCGACCATTCTTGCACTCGAGTGGTGTCTTTGTTGTGTCTGGTAGCTCAAGCGACCATTCCTGAGCTCGAGCGATCTGTGCGCATATTATTCCGAGGAAGTCACTTTTTGGATCATTTTTCATCTCTCTCTCTCTCTCTCTCTCTCTCTCTCTCTAAACATTTCAAAACCATAAGTTGAGACCCTCTCTCTCTAGAACTCGCATTCTCTCTACAAATACACCTAGATCTGTTGATTTCTTCACCCTAGTCTCTTTGACAAAAAAGGTAGAGCACATTGAGAGCTTTCGTTTGATCGGAACAAAGTTGGGTTTCGGCGTCATTGAAGTTTCTTCTCTCTCTCTCTCTCTGGCTTCAAGGTAGGGGTTTCTTGCATTTTCTTATGATTTTTAGCTTAGCTATTTATTTTTATAAAACAAGATTGTGAAAATGGGGATTTTTGAACAATCTAGGGTTTTGGATTGAAATCAAAAAGAGGGATTTTCAAAAGGGTTGTTAGAAATGATTGAGGAGATGTATTTATTGTTGAGTTATGATGAAATGATGGATTTTTATCTTTGAAGTTGATTTATAAAAGAGAGGGGATTTTTTCCTAAGAATATCAAATGTTGATTTCGTAATGATAAATGGAATTGATGTTGAAAATATAGAATTGGATATGTATTATCACTCCCATCTTGAGATTTTCGAAAAGTTTATCTTTATGAAAATTATTTATCTGTTTTAGGCTATCGGTGGAGGATAGCTATGATTGTTGTAGAAATTACATGAGAATTAGGTGAATTGGAACTAATTTCTCATCCTTTTGCATCGAACATTGTTGCATCTTTAACACATTAAAAATATATATTGTTTTGAGAAAAAGTGGTGGATAACTTGGTGAATCTGGGTAAGAGTGTAGTTGTGGTATTAAGTTGGCCTGTGTATCCTTTGTAAAAGTCTAGAAACCTGCACGGTTAGGTGTCGAGCCTTCTGGTTAATACTGGTAAAAATGACAAATTGATAGTGCTTGTGGCCTACTTGCAGACACGTCCTAGAGATTCCCATTGTTGTATTCATTGCCCTGTTTTCTATTGTAAAGGAGATGGTTTTATACATTGTGTTATAAACTTGGCATTGCATGGTTTTAGAACGAGAAATGAAATGTTTTTGGCACAAGCATTGCATATGCATTCACATTATATCTTTGTTAAGATTCATAAACTGTGTTGTAGTATCTCTACTGGGCTTTGGCTCACCCTATGTGGGAAAACCATTTTCAGATGCTGATGATATATCTCCGCCAAGGCAATAGCTTGGGAGGACTTAGAGCAAGAGCTTCATTTTGTTTACTTGTTGTAATTATTTTTGTATAAGCCTAGAGCTTTACTTGTATTGTATTTAAACTCACTTTTATTGTAACCAAGCATCGTTTTGGAAAATTGTAGCCATTAGGGCATTATCTTATTTGTTTATGTTCATCCTATTCCCTTATCATGTAACATACGCTATAGATTTAGGGTTGGACTTGTGAATGTATATCTGCATATGTTACTCTTCTATACAGGTAATTGGAATTAATGGAGGTTAATTATTCTATCATGTGTTGTTATTTAATTAACATGATGTATGGTTTATTGTCATTTATTTTAGGGCTTCACACCTTTAGCTTTTCTTTTCTCTTTCTTCTTCTTCATTTTGTTTTTCCTTTTCCAGAGAGTTCATCTCTCTCTCTCTCTCTCTCTCTCTCTCTCTCTCTCTCTCTCTCTCTCTCTGTGGGAGTCCTTAGAGTGAGATTTTGCATAATCTTTGCAAAGGGAAGTTGGAGAGCTCGTCGCACTCTTCGCAATGGTAGTCTCGGATTCTTGATTCGGCAAGCTTTGCATTTTCGGATTTGCTTTTCTTCATATTTTGAGGTAGGTATTTCTTTGATTCTATTCAATATATCACTATAGATGGATATGTGGTACTTTCTATTGCATTAAAAAACATGAGTTTATAAGTGATTTTTTGAAATACGTGTAGATGAGATTTATGGTTTTGAATCAAATAGTTTAATCTTATATTTGTTTGTTGATTATGAAAATTTTAAGCTAAAAGAACATGTTTATGATAGTTGAAATAAAAAGCCCTAGTTTTTAATTTTATGTTTATGAGGATGAAAAGAAAAGATGATTTTTTTATACATAAATATTGAGTCATGTTGATTTTTTTGTGAATAAGAAATGTGAAATGGAAAGAAAAGGAAATTTTTGAATGGTTGACCTTGTGATGTCGTGGTTAATATATGATGAATTGATGCTATTAAAAGTTAGTTGTGAAGTTTAAAATGAAAAACCCTAATTTTGTCATTGGCCGTTGGTGGAGGATGGTATTGCTTGTTGTAGAATTGATGTGAAATAGGTTGATATGAAACTTTATGTGTTGTTGATTAACTGCATAATTACGTAATTATATGTGAATGAATGGAAGGAAATTGAGATGCACGTGTTAAGGAATGTCATTGTGCTATATAGAGGTAACGCGATCCTTTTGGCTAGCAACCGGTAAAGCAGGCTAATGTGCTATATAGAGATAATGCGTTCCTTTCGGTTAGCACCTAGTAAAGCAGGCTGTGATATATAAAGCTAATGCGTTTCTTCCGGTTAGAACCCGATAAAACAGGCTATGCTATATAGAGGTAATGCGTTCATTCTGGCTAGCAACCGGTAAAGTAGGCAGACGTAGGTCTTAGCGGGACCACGGTGGTACTGTGGGGCTTGGCGAGACCACAAGTTGTTTATTTTATTATGAGATTTTATTGCTAATGTGTGTATATTTGTAAAGATTATTGTTGATGAAAATATGTTTTGAGAATATAGTTGAAGTTGTGTTATGAGGTGGATATTGAATTCGGTAATAATGTGAGTGTTGTTTAATGTAAATGAGTAGCACGAGAGTACAAAGGATTAATTGTGGATTGATTTGAAAATAAATAACGTGATGAAATCATTTGGATTATAAAAGATGAGTCACAGAGTTGACGAAATGGTTAATGTGTGTGATATTCGAGATGAAATTTAAGTGTGAAATTTTTTTTGAATTGGAAATGATAAGTTATGAAAGTCTGAACATGGATTTTCTTGAAATGATAAAGAATGATTCTTTTAAGAAAAATATATGCATGTGTCTTTTGGATATGAAAAACAACACTATCTATATATATTTATTGAGCTGGAGCATTCATGATCATATATATCTATACTATACTATTGTTTAGAATCATTGGGATTACTACTAGACATTAGTGTTCATCCCACGTTGTTAACCATTTTTTTCAAGTGAGAAGTTTGCAATATTGTTCAAGACCATGGAGTCTCCTTACTTGTTGGCCACGAGGTCTATTACTTGTAGGCGGAATGTCATCTTATTGTAATAAGGGTTGATCCCTTTTTATTTATTTGTTTTGTTTTATTTTCTTCTGTGTAAGCCTAAGGGCATATGTTATAAATTATTGTAGTTGAATAGTTCATCACCGTACATACGAGAGATAACATTTATTGCTTAGTTATTTATTCTTGCTTCCACTTTTATTATTATGGAAATGGACTATAATCAAGGATTAGATAATAATATTCGAGTAATAAAATTTGGGGCATTACACTTACTCTTATAAATAAAATTCACCATAAGAACTGATACCCACTTTTCAACGGCATAATAAAAATATAAGGGTTTTTTGAAATAAAAGTTTAACTAGATAGTCTTTTACTAATTTATAATACTTATGTGTTTATATTTTATTTTTATAATCCTTTTAAAAATTAAATATGTTTGAATTAAATATTTTAGGAACTTAATAGATTCAAGGATGCAAAGTATAATTTACCCAAAAAGATATTTTATTTAACAATAATATTAGATGAAATATAAAAGTTTGGTCATTATTTTAACTATAAAAAATGATAAATAAAAATTTGAGAAAATTGTTAAAAGTCCAATCTAAGGAGGGTATAAGGCATTAGGTCCAGTGAATATTTTTAGGCGAATTACACTAACAGTTCCTGTAATTTAAGGCTTGTGTCATTTTGGTGGCTTTTCAATTGTGATATATTTGATCATGAATTTTAAATCTTGTTTCAAACAAAGACAATCAAATATGTTTCTTTTACAATAGTCAATTTCAAGGGCAAAGTCATCATACAACTTATTTTGCATTGGTTAACTTATATATTGTTTCTTGATTATAAAGATCTATTTAGTTTGGTTTTCAAAAATTTTTTCTAAGAAATTAAAAATTAAATTGGTAAAATGATACATCATTTTTATATAATTGTATCTTTTGGGTGGGTAGAAATAATTTTTTAAACTAATTTTTTTGATATTTATTTTCTTTGAATTAGTTTCTATTTTTTCAAAAGCCAAATATGGCGACAATTTTGATATCATTATTAAACTAATCCATTAAATTAAAAAATCCAAAACTAAAAATATTTCATATATTAAACATATTGATTATACATTAAAAGCCAATAACCATCCATTACAACAAAAAATATCTATTGATAACAAATACAACCATCTATAACATAATAACCATACAAAAATATTAACAAAAACAACCACCAATTATATGATTATCATCCAAACATATATTAAAAATTAATTTAGTAAAAAAATAAAATTTTTAATTTTTTTTATATAATTTTATCTTTGGTGGATAGAAATAATTTTTAAAAATTTAAAAATATTTTTTTGACTTTTATTTTTGTCAAATTAGTTTATATTTTATCAAATTGACGACTTTGCCCTTAAAATGGAGCAGCCGTGTCTTTAATTGTCCTTATTTAAAATGAGATTCAAAATTCAAGGTTAAATATATCACAATTGAAAGGTCAATGACCAAAGTGACATAAGCCCCAACACGAACCATTAGTATAATTTGCCCTATATTTTTTGTTTACAAGAGGTCTACCCTTGGTGAAATAGTTTGGTGAGAAGTCTTTTTTTTTTTTTTTTTCAAGGATATTTTGTTTCCAATTTTACCTATTAAGTTTAATTTTTTTGACTATATGTTTAAATTTATATTCATTTGTTCAAACTATTTTCTATCTATTCAAATTTTTCGACTATTTGTCCAATTTTCCCTCTTATCTGTTCAATTATCTGTCCAAATTTTATTATCTATTCAATTTTTTCATTTATCTGTTTAAATTTTATTATCTATTCAATTATTTTCACTGAATTCTTTTTATCTGTTCAAATCTTTGTTATTGAAATACACCAAGCCACAAGAAATGCTTAGAGATTGTTTGGAAAGTGCTAAATAAGTATATATATATATATATTTTTTTATGAAAAAAACGTACAAAAAAAGTTAGATAAATGATACGAGTAAAAACAACATAAAAAGACCCAAAAAAAAACGTGTGCTAGTATAGTACTTCCCAAGCCATTAAACTAAACGGTAGTGATTGGTAGCTCGAAAGCTACGGCTTGAATGTGGCTCGAGGGTCAAAACGACATCGTTTTGACCCTTTTTTTTTTTTTTTTTCCTTTTCTTTTTCTTATTTTCGACTTCACTTCATCTTCTCTAATTTTTTTTTTTTTTTGCAGAAGAAGAAGACCAGGAAGAAGGAAGAGAGGAGGAGGGAGGGAGGGAGGAGGAGGAGGAAGATGAGGGGGGAGGGAGGAGGGAGCAGGAGGAGGGAGGAGGAGGGAGGAGGAACTGGAGGGGGCCATTAAAATGGCGGTGGCGAGGCGAGACGAGCAGCGGCGGAGGCGAGGCAGGCCGGCAATCGCTGGTGCTGCGACGATCGGCGGCAGCGAGGCGACGGAGGAGTTGCGACGAGGACGGCGGCGGAAGGCGACGACGGACTCCAAACCACCAGTCCCTCTCCCTCTCTTCCTCTCGAGCCATTTTCGAGCCTGGTAGCTTCGAGCTACCAGGCATTTTCCTAAACTAAAGTGGAAGAAGTAAAATTTTGGGGACATGTGTCGAAGAACAGAATTGCAGTAGATTTGTTTGAAGTGGAAACAGTGCTGGATTGGAAGCAGTCGCAGACGGTGTTTGAGATCTGTAGTTTCTTAAGTTTGGTTGGTTGCTACAGAAGATTCATCTAGGATTTTTTCAAGCCATTAACCCTTTGACGTAGAAGGGAGTGAAATATGAAGGGAATGAGGCATATGAACTCCGAAGACGAGATTAACTAGTGCACTGATATTGATCATTCCAGAACGAGACGTGGAATATACGATGTATTGTGATGTATCAAAGCCAACCATCTATTTGCGAAAACAGAGCATGCGTGAATCTCTATCTGTGTGACGACCCAAAAATGTCAATCGTAATTATAAGTGATTAATTATGTATTGAATTTTAATTATGACATGTGCCAAGTGATTAATTGTAAATTATCTAATTTGATTCGTTGTAAATATCTGTTTAAATTGAGAAACTATCCGTTGTGAGCTCGGCTTTGAAACTGAAATTGACGACATAAAAGGGTTCAAAAATCAAAATTGAGTATAAGGATATGTTAATTGGAATTTTTAGAGTTATCCGAGAAGTTTAATTAAAAAATTGATTCCGTCTGATTCGCTGATTTTAATAAGTTGGAATTAAATAACTAAATAGGAATTAGAGCTTAATACACATTAGTATAATTTAATTTAGTGTCATTAAGATTCTAAATGATGAAGATTAATTTAATTTAAGGAATTTGATTTATATTAATTAATGTGATTCATTATTAGCCTAAGTTAATTTTGAAGAATAAGAATATAAGAATCAAATATTCGACTCATCAATTGACTAAGAAGAGACTAGTGGGCTTATATTAAACTATACACGTAGAGAGAGAGAGAGAGAGAGAGAGAGAGAGAAGAAGAAGAAGAAGAATTAAGGGAGAAGCCAGATATTTGTCTTGAATTCTAACAACCCATCAAAACATGGTAAGCTTTACACACTAATTTTTGAAATAGAAACTTGTATATACATCATCTTTAAGTTTAAAGTTTAAATTAGAATGAATTGATGAGGAATTAGAAGTTTTGCTCATATAATAAAGAGTTAATACATGCATGGCTTAAAATGGACAAAATGAAAGATGTAACTTAATATAGCTACATGCATGGCATGATTTTTATGGAAATTTGTTTTAATCCATTTGAATTCTTGCATGGGTCTTCAATTGAAAGGGAATTCCATGGGAGCTTGAGTTTTAGAGCTCACACTTGCATGTTTTATACATTTACATACATGTACATAATAAAGTGAGGGTTTGATTTCTTCATGGCAATTTGAGGTTGTTTTAAACTCATGATTTTTGCTTGAAATTAGAAATTGTGAATTCAAAGTGTTTTTGAAGAAGTTTCAGGCCTTGAAATTGAAGTTGAATTCTGAAATTTATATATTTTATGAGTTTCTGATTTAGTAATTTAAACATGACTGAATAATTATAATTTAATGTGTATGAGCCTAATTTAAATTTAATTGTGTAATTAGTGAACTTAATAAGGATTTGTATATGATTAGAGTCTTTATATTTAATTAGTTTGGTTAATACATGGCTAAACATGTTTTAATTAGAGGTTAAAGGAAATTAATAATCTAATTAATTCATAATTCTTGTCATCCATATTTAAAAGCTTAAAACATAAGTGAACTAAATATGTTTAAGATGATTTTGTATCATGCTATGCATATTTGTGATTGTAGGTCACGAGTCAAGCACTGCTTGACCAACTATTCTGGAAGTCCACTATGAGTAATATTTCTATAAAGATATGTTGATATGAACTATGTTTCAACTGTTATGCGATAAGTTATAATTTCTGAAAAGCTATTTTAATTATGTGAACGAATGTCCTATTTGCAAATCTATTATGACATTCACAGATAGTCCCAAGTCATGGGGAACGACATGTAAATGCGAGTCCATGACACATATATGATACGAAATCTCGTTAGCCACTTCATTATGGTGATATGTGTTTAATCGGTATCCGGAACCAATTACTCTAATTGGAATATGTGACATGTTCTGTGAGATGTACCATTATATTATGTTTTGATATAAGATTGATATGAATGATTGTGTCATGATTTGTTTTACGGATATAATATATTTGGAATTTGCTCACTAACTCCTTTACTTTAATGTTATTAATTGGATTTTAGCTCACTGTTTTTATATGTAAATGTATAGGTGAGCGTTTTGGAGGACAAGCCTAGAAGGGTCTTTAGCCGAGCCACTGTTTTGAAGCCTACCGGGTCGTTTTGAGTGCCTCCAAATTCGTGTTAGGCCTGGAAGGCCGTTGTCAAGCTTTTGATTATGACGTACACTTTTGACCCGTGCATATGTTTTGTATAAGATAAGATATTATGTTATCATTATGTATTGTAAGTGGGTAAATTAGCGTTTTTGCATGTACATATTTATTCATATAGATGCACAGCTCATTGGACTATTGGTGTTTTTGTATATTGCTTCCGCTAGCCCCGATTATTTTTGATTGTATAGGAAGGCCTTTGGTAATCTCAGATTACTGGCCAGTGACAACGCCAAACTTTTAGGGGCGGGTTTGGGCTATGACAATCTGCTCAATCTAATTTGCTAAAAATTGAGTACAAAGTCATCCACCGTATAATCCTTGAAAATATTATTGGCCTTGGACCAGCATGCTACTCTCAATTTAATCGCTTCAGTAATGGAATCCCAACTGAGTTGAATTCTTTCAAAAACCAATTAATTTCTAGCAAACCCAATTGACCAGAAAATTGCTAAAGGAATTACATTCCAAACAGCTTTATCCTTTTTCCTGATAGCAGTCCCCTGCCACTACAAAAACAAACCAAATCCTTGAAAATATTTTGAGTACTTCAGACTTTTTTGTTTCCAAAACATGTGCAAGTCAATTTGCTGAAGCCTTCTTCTAGTCCTATTTGTTACATTCTCTCATCAATCAATTTGATTTTATGGTTGCTCACAGAAGTCAGAAGTTGGCCAAAAATTCAATTAGTATGATTACATGAGTTTGTACTAATTTTCTAAATATTCAGTTATCAATCAATTTTCCCAAGAACATTAAAAATAGAAGGGGGGAAAAAAAAGAACTACTTAAAGAGTAAATAAGATAGCCAATTAACTGTAGAAACACAAGGCACACTGAACCAATTAAAAAGAGAAAGCTTCAAAAAAAAAAAAGGAAAAAAAACAGCCAAACAGAGCATATATTACAATTCTACACCTGACTCACTGCATGTAGAAAATAGCAATGAATAAACCAAATTAAATAGCTACCAATCCACAAGCCAACTATAATAATCTAACTGAACAAGGAAACAAGTCAATAACTAACCATACAACTGTTTTTTCTTAGGAATTGGGAAGAACTTGCATCAGGTGATAAAAGGGAAGGGGAAAAAAAAATCATTCGTAAACTTCTTCAAGACAAAAAGACATTTCTTGATTACCAGTGTGGCTCCCGCTGCATAAAATTCCTCCTTGACATCAAAATAGCAATCAACCTCTGCGCCAAAAATGTCATATGTGATACTTTTAAGGGCAACAAATGAACAAATAACTGTCATGTGTCATATTTTTAAGGATAAAATTATAAATTTACTTAATTCAGTGAGTTAATCTCAACAAATTTAGTGTTAATTTTTTTTTAAAAAACTATTAACGATATTATCAATTAGATTAAATCGACACAAAATTTAAAATTAAGTCCTCGTTTGGAAGTATGCTTTTTTAGTAACTTTTTAACTTTTCGACTAAATGTGATGTAAAAAAAACTAGTATGTTTGGGATGACTTTTTGATTTTTTACGAAAAGATGTGCAAAAAGTAGAGAGAAAAGGGAATTTTTGACTTTTTGGTATGAGTGATTAGCTTTTTTATTTTTTTAATAATTTTTTGACTAAAAAAACTACTTGCTAAATGAGGCCTAAGTGTCAAAATTGAACAATTATAAGTGTAGAGATCAAAATAATATAAGATATAAAATGTAGGAATTGTCAGGATATTTTGCCCAAAAATATAATAATAATACTAATAATACAAGACCTGACGCAATATAAGAAAGAATAGAAAAAAGTGGCGTTGAGGAGCTCTGAATAGTGGGGTCCATCAGCTGCATTCAAGTTTTGTTTGAGATTGGTTACCGTAGTTAATTTTTTGTATGGAGGCTTTTTTAGCTTGACTTTTTTAGTCTTATTTTATTTTTGTTTTTGGACAATTTTGATTTTTATAAAAAAAAACATATAATAATTATGATTTAAATGTAACATTTTATCTTATTAATTTATATGGTATATTTTATCCTTTTATATTTTTTTAATCCCAAAATGTTTAATTGAGACGCCTACACCTTACAATTAATTTAACCGCACCCAGACTTCCATTTCCCTTTTTTGATGTTTCATTTATAATAAATAACTAGCACTTGACCCGATGTACCCGATGCATAAAAATTTATTTTTAAAATATAAAATTAATTTTAAATCTTAATATTTTATATAAAATATTTTAATAATTGAAAGTCAAATATAAATAGATTTATTAATGGCTAATGAAAATTTGTCACTACTCTATGTAAAAGGCTTATAAAAGTAATTTATTTCAAAGTTTAAAAAAAAAAATGAAAAATTCTATAATATATAAATTATGACTTGGTTAAAACTCATGATGTATTATTTTGATTATTAATCGAAAAGATCTTGGCTAATTTCTTCTGTTTTTGGTTATGTCTAAAGTGGTGTATTGAATCTTTAATTATACTTCAAGTGATGTTTGATTATGATTTATTATAATATTTTTATATGACAATATTTTATAATTTAAATTATTTATTTTAATAATCTTGGTCTTACCCTTCTATAAAAATGTTACTCAAATACTTATATATAATAAATTTAGTTAAATTATTTGTTTATTTTGACCATTTTAGTTCTATTGTGTTATAAAAGTGTAATTATCATATAATAATTTTGTATGACATATTAAATTATAAGATAGTAAAATAATCACTTATTTTGATATTAAAAATAATAATTAAATTAGAAAAAGAATTAGTAATATAAAACTAAAAGTGATTCTAATTATTTAATTTTATTTTTATTTGAAAAATACAAATATGTAGAAATAGAATTACACAAAATTTATTTAAAAGATTAAATATAATTAAGAAGAAAATACAAAAATTAATTATGTAGAGTATGATTTTAATTATTTATTTTGATAATATTAGCACTATCGTTTTATAAAATTGTTACTTAAATACTTATATGTATTAATTTTAGTTAAATTATTTGTGTATTTTGATAATTTTAGTTCTATCGTATTATAAAAGTGTAATTATCATATAATAATTTTGTATGATGTATATTAAATTATAAAATAGTAAAATAAATACTCATTTTGATATTAAAGATAATAGTTAAATTAGAAGAAAAATTAATAACAAAAAATTAAAAGTAATTCAAACTATTTAATTTTCTTTTATATTAATTTGGAAAAAATATAAAATTTGTTAAAAAAATTAAATATAAATATGTTGTAGTTAGATTATCATATAATGATTTTATATGATATATATAAATATATATTAAATTATAAGATTGTAAAATAAACACTCTTAATTAAATTAAAATATCAACTATATAAAATAAATTCAACAACGACTAACTAAGAAAAAATCACATAATAACATCTAAACCCAAAAAGAAAAAATAATAAAAACATCCAAACGATAGATACATTTCCGTGTGTGAAGTGATTAATCATTTGTAATATGATGTCAAAACATAAAAGAACTTACTCTTCAATAAATGAAAAAGTAATTCAAGCAGAAAATCTAAACTTTATAGGTTCCTTGAGAGTATATGTGGAAAAGAAATATTTGTCAAATAAAATCCATATAAAATAGATAAAATTAGTATAATTTAAATTAGGTTTTGGTTTGTGTAGAACTCTATATGTAATTAAGAAAATACATACTGATGTGACTCTTTTAGAAGAAAAAAAAAAGAAGTAAGCCCTTATAATGTGCTACCTTAGCATAGGAAAAACAGTACTTTTAATAATATATATATATATATGTGATGTGAGAAATGAAGTATAATTTCATATATAGAATCATTATAAAATTTAAACGACAAATCCATAATATAGAATTGGTATTGGGGTATATAATAATGTACGAGAAAATAAGTATAAAAATAAAATTAAAAAAAGCAATTTAGCATTAAAAAAAAATCGTTATACCCTGAAAGAATTAAGAAGAAAAACGTGACGCAAAATTGGTATTGGGTTGTGGATTATCTCAATTTACCATGAAAAATATATAAAAAAGAAATATTTGTCAAATAGAGTCCAAATAAAATAGTTAAATTAGGTTTAGGTTTGGGTTTGTATAGAACTCTACATGTAATTAACAAAATACATACTGACGTGGCTCTCTTAAAAAAAAAGAAGTAAGCCCCTATAAGGTTTGTAGATTATCTCGATTTACCATGAAAAATATATGGAAAAGAAATATTTGTCAAATAGAGTCCATATTGTAATAGTTCATTTTGGCAGACCGCTCAAGCGGTCATTAGGTCGCTCGAGTGTAGATGCATAGCTCTTAGTAATTTGCCAATTTGCAAGCGAGATCGCTCGAGTGATAAAGTGGTCACTCGAGCATAGAAATTAGGTTCCCAGTATTTTCACTATAACTCTGCAAAATTTCTAGAACCTTGCATTTACCACTTGGGCAATGAAAAGTTCGCTCAAGCGGTCTGTTCGGGATAGCTCACTTAAAAGTCTATCAAACCCATTTCTCTTTTACTTTTTCCACCCTCTTCTCTCTCTTTTTCTCTCTCACCCATTTTCAAAACCCTAGCCCTAAAACACTTGATTTCTCTAGTTTTTACCTTAAATCCACCCTAGATCCTTCGAGGAGGTTGAAAGGAAAGCCTAGATCAAGATTTCTACTGATCGTTTTGCTATTTCATCAAAGTTGGAGTTGGGTTTTCATTTTTTGTCTTCATCCTTGAGATAGAGATACTTTTAACTTGTTAAATCTTTGATTTGAGACACATATGTAGTATTTTCATTAGATATTAATATATATATATATAATGTGTTGTGTTAGTAAATGGGATTGATGAAAAGATGGCTATGCCTCTTGATTATGGAAGAGTTTAGGTAGATTATGGACGATTATTGTTGTTGATGATAAGAATTGGCCTTTAAATCATGAAAGAGGAAAAACCCTAATTTTCCCAAAACCCTAATTTTCGAATTTGTCCAATAAAAAGGAGTTTTTGCTCAATTAGTCTCCAAAACTTGAAATTTGGTGTATTGACTTAACTTTGATGTTGTAATATGAGATTTTGAAACTTTTTAACACAAAACCTTGAAATGGTGATGGTTGTGAATTGGAGAATCTATTCATTGTTGATGTGTAAATTATTGGATTGTTGTGAATTGAAATTACCATAGGGAAATTGAGATTTGGCAATTCATGCATCATATACCTTTATAATTATATTTTGTAACTCTTAAAACATTGATGTATGGAAGGTGTTGGAAGGGGGTAAATAGCGTATTAGTCCAGGTAGTGAGTCGGGCTTTGGTTTGAGTCGTGTAATGTATTTTGGTACCCGTGTGGGGAGTCAAGGTGCCCAATTGCCCTGTTTTGTGTATATCGTTGAACGAATGTGGGAAAGGCTTTTGGGTATCCATGAGCCTGCCGTTTTTAGAGTCGGCAAATGTGGAAAGGGAAAGTTTTGGGTGCCCATCGCTCCACCGTTTTTAGAGCCAACAAATGTGGGACTATTTTCTATATATTAATCTATATATGTATGTAAGGTTTGCGGCTCTTGCTTGGGACGTCATAGCGTATCTATCACTCCACTTTTTTTTTTATGAAACTTGGAAATAGAAATCATGCATGGAACAAATTTTTGATTTTAAAAGGAGAAAACATGGACTGTATTCCAATAAGTAAATAGTATGATCATATGTATTTCGATTAATTATATAACTTGTTAAATGTATTCCTATTGGGCATTAGCTCACCCCAAAACTAATCATTTTTCAAGAAAAGATGTTGATGCGCCACCTCAAGGATTTGTCTGGGAAAAGGATTTTGGATGGAAGCACAGATGCTCTCCTTTGATGTTTATATGTTAAGCCTCGGGCTATTTTTGTATGAAAATGTAAAATTCAAATTTTGTGTATTCAAGGACACTCCTTGAGAATATGTTTGCCTTGTTGACTCTTTTCTTACGTATCACTTCTTGTCTCTTGAATAGAGCACAAAGAGAAGGATGCAATCACTAAAAAAAGAACAGCATATTATATACATACGAAAAAGAATATAACAAACTAGCTAAATTTTAATGCTCAAAAGGACTCATCATGCATAGATTAAAAAATAAAATTTGGAATATAACAAATTAAAATATGTAAACACCGAGACATCTAAACTAGTTAATGAGTTCAATTTATATGATAAACTAGCATAGCAAAACAATTTCCCTGTATAGGATGAACAAATCAAACTACTATCTTAATTTAAATCATCACAATTTCTAGGCCGCGGACAAAGAAAAACTGCTATCTACTCATTAATCTTCAAAACGTATTTTAGATCAAAAAAGTAATAAGAAAAATGATTCCCTAGAAGGGGACAAGACTGTTCAAAAAAAAAAGAAGAGGGACCAGAATTCAATTACATAATTGAAAATTCAGATATTATTAGAGGTGTTATTTGGGATTAGATATCAAACTAAACAAAAAATAAACAAACAAAACAGGAATCAAGATGTGCGCTTACAATAGGGGGAGATCCATAGGCAGGCAATCTAGGAAGGAAGCAGGTTGATGGAACCCATAAGAATGGCAGCACAAGACAGATACCCTGATTGTTGTAGAAATTCGAACTACAGTGCAATGAAGAAGAAGACTCTCATTGTCGAGCCACACAATGCAAAACACATCATCAGCAAGATGTGTTAGGGTCATGTTCATTGCATGGGTATCGTCAGAAGTTTCACTTAGATATTGGCAAATCTTGAAATCTGCAATGGGCACCGATAACTTGTTTCCATGTACAAAATCACAAATATGAAGTTGTGGAAAATCATATTCAATCCAGTAAATTTGAGTGCCCACGACAATCGGCTTGCTTATAGAATTCATAAAGTGGACATGAAGAGCTATTTTTTCCCAATATTGGTTTGCAACATCAAACATAAAAAGAACACTTGATGCTCTGGCACCAACCAAAATCTTTCCATCAAGAGCAGCTGTTGCAAAAAAATTATTATAGCCAAGAGAAGATGGAGCATCATGTTTCAAAGGACTCCACTTACCCTTCCCTTTTCTTTTTCTGTTGCCTCCTCCTCCTCCTCCTTCTTCTAAATTGGTGTTTAAAAATTCGCAACAAATACCGGGAATGTTCCTTTGGTTGCCACAGAAGACAAAAATTTTCCCATCAACCACCACCACAGCAGCATCTGCTCGGCCACAGATAGTGCGAGGACCTTTCTTCCAATCCTTCTTTGGATGATCAACATCAAAATAAATTACAAGGCGAGACTTGTGAAAGCCACCACGACCATCTTCATCAGAGCAACTCCCCCCGAACCTATATATTCTAGACCCTACCATGGCTGAGCAGGTACCATATTCACAATCGGCTTTACCATTCTCCAACTGAGCGATGAGAGGTAGAGTCGCTGGATTTTCTCCTCTATGCTGCTCATCGTGATTGACAGCAAGACGAGCTGCTCGAAGTTCAGGAGTCGGAAAGTTTTGAATATATCTTTTTCCGCTCATCTCCTTTCTCTCTTTCTCATTATTATTATTGCCAGATAGATTGAGCATGTACCATTCTTTGATGTTGTAAGAATCGTCAAACTCAGCGGCAGATACACAGAAATATCACTACAAAAAAAAGCACTTTTGGCGACTAAATTTTTAGTCGCCAAAAGTCTGTTTTTAGTCGCCGAAAGTCGAAATTTTACTTTCCCCGACAAAATTTTTTAGTCGCCACATTTGTCGCCTATATATGGTCGCCGGAGGTATTGGCGACTAACATTTTTTTAGTCGGCAAAAAGTAACTCTTTAGCGACCAACTTTTTAGTCGCCAATAGTGTTTTACACTTTTGAAAATCAGACATTTACCGACTAATAATTTAGTCGCCAAAACCCTCTGAATCGCCGACTAAAGGGCTTAGTCGCCAAAATGAAGACTTTTGGCGACTAAATTTTTGGTCGCCAAAGGTGTTTCCGGCGGAAAAAAAAAAAAAAAACCAACTTTTTTTTTGCTTTTCCTGAGTTTCGAACCCCAACCGTCCCACATTCCAAACCTTTTTGCATCACACTCCCTCCATTATGCCACTACAACATCACATGAATATATATTATTTATATAGTATCTTAATCGGTATTAATAGAAAACTATATATATAAATATAATTATTTTTATTTAATATAATTTATGTAAAAAATAAATTATTTATTTAAAAAAAATTTAAGCCACTTTTGGCAACTAAAACCATTATTTAGTCGCCAATTCTATTATTTTGGGCTACTAATAAATTTTTTGTCGCTAAAAAAATAAGTTCCAATTAAAAATCAACAGTTTTGGCGACGAAACCTATTTTTAGTCGCCAAAGACGTCCCCTTTTGGCTACTAAACTGAATTTTAGTCTCCAATACTCAGTTTTCAGCTACTAATTTTTTTTTTTGTAGCGAAAAAGCTTCACTTTCAGCGACCAATCTGATTTTAGTCGGCAAAACCCCTACAATCGGCGACCAATCTGTTTTTTAGTCGCCAAAACCATCACTTTTGGCTACTAAATTATTTTAGTCGCCAAAAACCGTCACTTTTGGCTACTAAACAACCTTTAGTCGCTAAAACCCCTACATTCGGCGACTAAACTGCCTTTTAGTCGCTAAAACCATTGTATTCGGTGACTAAAGTCTTTTAGTCGGCAAAAGTGTTCAATTTTGGCAACTAATTCCATTTTAGTCGCCATTTCTACTACTTTCAGTGACGAAAAATTCAATTTTGGTCGCTAAAAACGCTTTTTCTTGTAGTGTATATATCGCAGGCTGTGAATTTTCTGTACATCTCACGAAGACCGGTCCTCCTCTGTTCCTTCTCCCCATATCTATCGATCGCCGCGACGATGATGATGATGATGCCATCTAAGAAACGAATTAAAGTTGAAAACATCATTAACGCAGAGCAGAATTAAGGCTAAAAGACTTGATTTTTATAAAAGATTAAACTTTTACACTAACCACAACTTAAAAAAAAAAAATAAAAAAATAAAAAAAAAAGTACAAAGAAAATAGGATGGGCTGACGGAGTCGAAATCGTTAAAGGAAGAAACGATTAAAAGAAAAGGAAGCTGTTATGGCTGTCGGAGCTTCTCAGCGACGAGAATCTATGGCCACTGGGGGGAGATTGCAGCGGTGAGGGCTTTGGGGAAGCAAATCGCTATGGTTGAGGTAGGGAAAACATATCACAGTGGTGGATATAAGGAAGAAGATTGAGAGAGAGAGAGAGAGAGAGAGAGAGAGAGAGAGAGTTGCACCAAGAGGTTTTAGGTTTGGGTTGGGGTTTCTTTCCAAAAAAGAAAAAAAGAAAAAAATCAAAATAACAAAATTAATTTTTAATTTTTAATTTTATCAATTTAAATTATAATACTTTGATTTTTTTTTTCTTAATTTAAATTATTCATCTATTTGTGTTAAGTAAAATCAATAAAAAAAATATTTTAATCTTTAAACTCGATATAGATATTCATAAAATGTCTAATATATATTTTTCATTAAATTTAATGACTAAACCACATATATTTTTTTTTATCAATTTTATTTAATGAAAATAAGCAAATAGTTTAGATTAAAAATAAATCAAAAATTTAGAGTTTAAATTGATAAAACTAAAAATTTAGGATTTATTTTATCACAAGACTCAAATTCAAAAGTTTTTTTTTTTCGTAATTTGGGATTTGGTAAAGTGTAATTTATTAGGTAAAAATAGTTTAAATAAATTAAAAATAATTGATTATTTGAAAGATGTCAGGGGGTATTTTTTGACTTATACTATTTGGATTATCAACTTTTAACTTACAATATATTACACATTCTCCAGTCCATAATCTAAATTTGAGGTTGTTATTTATCCCCGTGGTGTTTATCATGTGTTTCGTTTTGATAATTTAAATTGTTCATTTTATAATGTTACGATTATTAAATTGACCTAATTATTATTTTTTATTTTTTTATTGAGTAATTAATGTAGAATGAGAATTATATATTTTTTTATGTTTTTATTTGGGACAATTATAAATAAATAAAAAAATCAAAGGTTTGAGTCTTTTAACAAAATAAATAATGAGTTTTCAATTTTGTCAATTTAAATGCTAATATTTTGATTTATTTTTAATTTAAACCATTCACCTTTTTTCTTTAAGTAAAAACCGATTGAAAAATAATATTATAGTCATTAAATTCAATGTAGGCATATATAAAATATCTAAAATATCAAATCAATGACTAAAATGTAATTTTTTTTTTTATCAATTTTACTTAACGAAAATAGACAATTAATTTAAGTTGAAAATAAATCAAAAGTTTAGTATTTAAATTGATAAAATTAAAAATTAAAAATTAAAAATTTATTTTATTACAAGGATTAAACTTTGGATTTTGTTTTTTTATAATTGTCCCTTTTTATTTTTTATAATTTTAGAATTAAATTTGCATAGAATTTTAAATAGTTTAGATTTTTAATTTCATATTCTCTTTAGTTTTCTAATTTGTATTGATTTAAGTTTCTTAATTTATTTAGAATTATTTTTTCTACAAGCATATATTTTTCATTCATTCAGTTAATAATATACATACTGATGGCAAAGACGAGAAAAATTAAAAAATTTCTTAATGAAATGGAGGTATAATAAATTCATATTATTTATAATAAAGTTCTTAGATTATTTATAATAAAGTTTTTAGAGATGGTCTATCTTTCTAGTTCAGACCTCCGTCAATTATTTTCAACACATTTAGCCTTTGCTTGGTATATGGCTTGGTTTTTTTGATTTTTTTTTAAACTATTTTAACTTAGAATTAAAAAGTTTCATTTGAGATAAATTTTTTAATTTTTTTAATTTTTGTGTAAAAAATGATTATGATTTAGATGTGATATTTTGTTTTATTAATTTTTTAGTTTTTTTTTTTTTTTTTTTTTTTGACTATTTTAACTTAAAAACCATATGTCAAACGAAACCTTAATTGTCTCAATTTGCGTGTACCGATCCTCGAGTTGATACAGTGTCAAGAGAAAAAAAAAATTAGAAAAATGCTTGGGAGCACTAAAAAAGGAGCACTAGGAGGAGCACTAATGATATGGCAGTGGGCCCTGCCCACTTTCTATGCCTTGTTTTCTTTTTCTTTTTTTCTTTTTTTTTTTTGTCATTTCCAATACATTAATATTATTAATGGTATATTTTTTAATGATCTAAATCATTATTAATAAAATTATTTGGTATTCTTGAGTTCCGCCACGTGCTTCACAACATTATTAGGATACCGTCTCGTAGTGGCCTAAGACCAACCAGTAACTTCTTGAGAAGCATACCATCTGGCCCAATACACGAGGTTTATATGAGAACGCACCGTAGGTCAATGAAATTAGGAAATGGGGATGTTGTTGTCCAAGTCACAACAGCCTGCTGTGAGTGTGGTGGATGCCCATTCCAATTTTTTTTTATGATCCGAATTGTTGATGGTATAAAATTTGTTAAGTTAATCATCTATATAAAAAATTAAATTAATTAAAAATATAAGATTGTGTTTGGAATGATTTTCAAATTATGATTCTATCATTATATTCTAATATGATGTTTGAATAGTATTCTCAAATTATATTTCTATAACATTTAGAAAATTTGAAGGAAAACTCTGTGTGAGGCTCGATTTTCAAAATTTTTTTTTTTTTTAAATTTGGCATAACCGGTCGTCCCACCGGATGTCCTACCGGACGTCCCACCGGTCATCCGGCCGGTTGACCGGAACAGTGAAATTTTTTTTTTTTTTTTTTTTTTTTTTTGCATTTGACATATGTTAATTTTTATATATTCGAAAAAAATATTTTAAGAATTTTTTAAAATTTTTTATGTGCTTTAATGGAATTTTGAGTTATATGTTTGGTTATGAGTTGTAAGTTTTTGTATCAAATATCATATGCTACATCAAAAATTCCCTACTCTATTCAAAACTCTTTTTAAAACTCTTTTACCAAACAAACTTTCCACACTCAAATCATAATTCCAAAACTCATAAACTCAAAATATAACTCCTACTCTCAAATCATATTTAGGCGTGGTTTGGGAAGTTGGTTAGCTTTTTGACTTTTTGACTTTTTTGGCTATTTTAACCTAGGGCGAAAAAGCCTGGTTTGGGAAGGATTTTTGGCTTTTTAAACTTTTTTGTGAAAGACAGAATGTAATGATTATGGGTTAGATGTGATATTTTGTCTTATCGGAGCTAAAAAGTCTCTTTTTTTTTTTTGTGACTATTTTAGCCCCAAACCCATCCAAACCCACTTCCCAAATAATACCGTAATAAGAAAACATTTATTTTTTAAAAAATAAACGGGTAAATAATTTTTAAAAATAATAAGGACCTGATCATGGGTCTATGAATGTTTAATTAATTTAATTTTTTACGTAGATAATATACTCGACGAACCTTACAATATGAACTATTTAAATTATTAAAAAAAACTTAGAACGAGCCTCTACGAACTCAAAACAAGATGCTGTGACTCGGAGTCACAATCAGCTTGTTTGGTTTCATTTTTCCAAAAACAATTTTCAGAAAATTCTACTTTCTTATTTTCCGTATTTTTTTGTTTTTACTGAATTTTTTAATATTTTAAGCAATTTTTTTACTTTTTAGACACACCTAACATAAATACACCTAAAAAGTAAAAAAAAATCTTTTAAAAATTCACCAAATACCAAAAATACAAGAATTCAGTACTTTTTTTGTATTTTTATGTATTTATTAATTTTTAAAAATATTTTTTCACAAATTTTTTACTTTTTAGATACATCTAAGTAAGGTGCATCTAAAAAAGTAAAAAAATGTTTAAAATTTTAAAAATATTCACTAAAAACAAAAAAATACGAAAACCAAAAAACTCAATTTTCAAAAAACTTAATTCAGAAAACTCAAACCAAACACACTGAATAGTATCCCATGTCCGTGAAATTAGATCCCTAAACCCAACTAAGGAATGCAATGCTGCGATCATCTTGATTTGCGTGCACACAGGTCTGATTTAGTTGGGAAGCTGAGAGATGGACTCTCTAAGGCAAAAGAAAAATGAGTAAGACCACTAAAAAGATGAGCACTAATAGCTTTAAAGTGGTGTAGGTCTCACATGATGGGATGTTTTGCTCTTGTTTGTTTGTTTGTTTTTTTTTTTTTTTTTTTTAAATTTCCACCTTATTAGTGGTCAATTAGTGCTCCCAAATTAATTAGATGAATCATTGTTGAAGATAAAAATATTATAACTCAATGCGAATATAGTGTAACTAGTTAATCTAGAGTGATTATGATGAATTGAAAAATTAATGTACAATTTGTCTCGCTTTGTGCACAAGTATTCAATTCAAACTTATAGGATTTGAGAGATGGACTTCCTAAAATCGGTAATTATTATTGATATATTTAATTTATTTATTTGAAATTATCATGCAAAATTTGTGAGATTCTGATATTTAACGCACCAAAACATTATTAATTTTATATCAAAAAATAGTAAAATTTTGGAAGAAAAATCCAAAATCCTAAATAAATATGAGTTAAAAGTCATTTTTCATTTTTTAACACATTTTAAATCACATCATCTCTTATATTTTTTACACTTTTATTTTTAAAAAAATATTAAAAAATTAACTTTTAACCACCTGCTAAAAAAACATTTGAGAGTTTGTTTTTTTGAGGTCTCAAGGCTGATTAGACCCTTCCCCATGTGACCTTGTACTTTCTTTTCCATTTTAGAACCTAATTTTCTTACAACTTTCTCTCTCTTTTATCCTGCTTTCACTAGAAGGGAAATACTCTCTTTGGAAATGCGCTAACATACGGTAGAGATAATATCAATTGATATATTAATTAGTATATTAATATATATATTATGATATTATTCTTTTAAAATTATGTACTTCACTTATTATATAAATTATAAATGTTCAAAATCTCTAAAATTATACTATATTATCTGTTAGTACAATTAATTATAATTTTGTTCATATAATGGGCTGATGTGTATATATTTTGGATTATTTCAAATTGAAAGGCTAAGATTGATTTCCTTAAGGTTAGATTGAATGTGAGTGCTTGGATGAGATGATTAATTAGTGGCTTATGGGACTTTAACCAAAACCCTAAATAAAAAAGTGAGAATTTTTTTTTGTTTTTTTTTTGGTTTGAGGGCCCAACCTTTCCCGTGTGACATTGTACTTTCTTTCCCATTTTAGAACTTAATTTTCTTCCATTTTTTTTTTCTTTTGTCCCGCTTAATCCTCTCTTAGCAATTGTGCTAACACAGTATAGATAATGGGCCGATGTGTATGTATTTTATTATTTTTTAATGATTTTCTAAAAATTTAGTTTTTTTCGCTTTTAGTTTTTTTTTTTTTTTTTATGAGAAAATTAGTTTAAGATCCATCTCTCATATTTAGTAATACAAGATATCCACAATGTTATTTTATTCTGTCTAAGGTCCTCAACCCCCACACTCATATATACCACAGAGAAATTTCCAAAGATCTCACATCCTCTCCCAACAAATCCCTCATAGTCTGGCACCTCACTAAAGAAGACAAAGTCTACGGCCTCCCTCGTTGCCGCCTCACCAGCCACTCTCACTTCGTCGAAGACGTCGTCCTCTCTTCCGATGGCCAGTTCGCTCTCTCTGGCAGCTGGGACTCCGTACTCCACCTCTGGGACCTCTCCACCAGCATCACTGCTCGCCGTTTCGTTGGCCACTCCAAAGACGTCTTCTTCATCACTTTCTCCTTCAATAATCGCCAGCATGTTGGAATGATAAACCTGGTTTTAAGCAATGCTCAACGTTGAAATGGTCGATGCTAGCGTTGAAACAATTGGATGATAATGCTTAGACAGAAGGTTGAGTTCCCAAAGAACTGAAGCTAGGGCACCGCTAAGATTTGGGTCTTGAGGCATAAGGTTGATACTTCTGTAAGTAATTAAATTAGTCATTAGTAAAAGGACTAGGAAATTCAAATGAAGAGTCCACTAGTTCAATGGAAGGTTAACTACATAACAAGAATAGAACATGTATATAATCATACGTTTTGGGGAATACACTCGCTACAGGCATAAATTATGTATATACAAGTATGATTATATATACACACACATATATGTGTGTGTGTATATAAATTGATGTGGTGTATGATTATATATTTTGATAGGTATATATCTCTGGTTGTTCAAATTTCTCCTCTGGACCAAACCAGAGAAAATTCAGTTGAAACCAGAGAATTTCTCTAGACCAACCTAGGGAAAATTCAGTTCAAACCAAAGAAAATTCAGTCCAAACCAAAGAATTTCTCTGGACCAACCTAGAGAAAATTCAGTTCAAAACAGAGAATTTCTCTAATCCAAACCAGAGAAATTCATTCCAATACACGAAGCAGAAATAGCAATGTTATGTACAAAAGTCATAATCATTTTCACTGGGCGTCTGAAAGCACTACAACACAACTTTGCATATGGGAATACTCTCCAATGAGGCCTTTATGTTTAGCCATGGCTGTGAAATTGCGAGTAAGATTGTGGGATCAACACCTCAAGATGAGTTCTTGATTCGTACTTCGGAGTCGTTTTCTAGGTTGCTTTTGTTTGCCATTGGGTTTCTTCTATTCATGGTGGCATTTGTTAAGGACAGAGAGTTTCAGATCTTCTTTGCTAAAGGGTGTGTGCTTCTTCATGTTGTCATGGCGGTCTGGAGGGTTTACTTTGATAGGAAGCTTGAAATACTCGGCTACAATTGGCTAAGACAGTTTGTTGGAGACATTGTATTGGCACTTTCATGGGTATTCTTCCTTCTGTACTCTTGGAGGGAAAGTATGATTAATTTCAACAGAATTATTGATAGAAACAAAAACTAAATGTTTAGCTTTGTTGTGACACCCGAATGTTTTAAACTTAACATTTCAATAAATAGAACTCAAAAATTAAAAATAATAAATAATAAATAAATAAATAAATAAATAAATAATAATAATAATAATAATAATAATAATAATAATAATAATAATAAGTATACATATATATATATATATACATGTAGTGACAATGATAATAATAAATAAAGGCATAATTTAGGAGATTGGCAATTTTATGGTTAAAGAAATACGTCGTGAAACATTACACATTAAATATTTTAGTAAGTGGTAAGTGGTGATTTATAGTTGAGTAGTGAGGTATTAGACGTGAACCTAACGTATAGTCATATATAATTTTAGGAGTCATCTTGAATTACCAAAGAAGGTATTAACTTTTAAATTAAAAAAAACAAATGGTCAAAACATGTCTAAGTTCTAAGAAGCTAGGTTAGTCAATGGTCATAGAATTCAAACAAGTTAATAAATAAAATGGATAAGGGTGGACTCAGTTTTACACGCGTCAAATTTTGGAAATTTCTGAGACTTACTACCCATGTTTCACTTTCCTATAAATAGGAAAGAGTGGCGAGTTAAGGCAACGGAAAGAAAAAAAGTTATAAGAGAGGACGCACGGGTGAGCATCTTGAGTGTTGGTGGAAAGAAAGGATAAAGGAATTAATTTAAGGTGAGTTATATTATACCTTGAATTATCAAAAAGTATTTGTTGGCTTTTTGACTTTCGAAGGGTATTTTTGTAAATGCGAGCGTGCCAGCAAGGATCAATCAGTCCTTACAGAAATTATAATTGCCAACCAGTTATCAGACGATTGTGTTTTAGTTCTTTCAGCTTCAATGAAGAGGACTTTTACTGGTGGCTTGACTTAGGAGAAATTAAGCGAAATAACAGTTAAATGAAGAGCAATTGAAGTATTTCATTAAAATGAAAACTTACAATGGTCCAAACTCAGCCTCGTAGAGGTTTACAACAACAATCTACTTGAATCTACTTGAAACTACTCCTATGAATGAAGTGCAGAGCAGGTATTTAAAGTGCAGGAATGTAAAGAACAGGTATTTAAAGTGCAGGAAATGTAAAGACTGGAAATGTAAAAACTGGAAAAGAAAATATGTAAAGTAAGACTGGTTTGTATGATCTGAGTCTGGGGGGGTTTTCTGGGAGTTTCCCTGCTATTTATACTTGTCAAGGATGACCTTCGAACTGCACTTCAAACCGTCAAACTGCTCCTCCATGATCATCGATCATGTTGCCTTATAGGTAGTTCCACTACGCCATTACTTGCAGTTGAGCTTCCTTCTTATATTTGAATTTGAATATGAGTAACCGTTGAAGCCACGTCACCTTGTATCTCTTTACTGATCCAGTGTTACTCAGATCACGTGAGAACCAATATTCACTGCCACGTGTACGATCAGGATCGAAGACTTGAATAATCTTCCTATATTACCCTTACTCTGCCACGTGTCAAACTGTAACTGGCTTTTACAAAATATGTAGCCAACATTACCCCCCGCACTAATATGCCCAATACTTGGTAATATTAGTGGATCACGGTCTTTTCCCGCACTTTTAGAACGTGCAAGGAGTCTACATTCTGGAAACACAACCGTCATCTATTTGGTGATCATTTACATTAATTCTCCTTCAATTTGTCGAACATCCCAATACCTTAGCATTCGAACAGACTATGGCTAAATCAACTTCCCTTTCTATTGATCAAGCATATGAAGAGCCATTGAGTAATGCTGCTTCCCCTCGAAAGAAACTCCACGCATTAGCCACCTTTACCCGCCTTTCTATATTCAGGTCATGGGAGCCTTTGCAAATTACCAACCTTTGGACTACGAACACATTGCCCTTAATCCTTCGATTCAACAAGTTGTAGATATAGATACAAGAAGTTCTTCTTCTAACTCCCCCTTGTACCTCGAACAAACTGCTCTCAAACCTTTGATTCGGCAAGTTGCAAATATGGTCTTGGGAAACTCTTCTTCACAAACCTCTGCATGGGATGAAGCTGCAACTTCTTCCTCTTCTGGAGTTTCTGACTGGACAAGCTAGTCAACACCTGAGACCTGGGATTTGAGGGAACGAATCAACCATCGTTTTGTTGAGTTCACTGACCCTTTAGAGTTTCCTTCTTACGCTCGAAGTTCAGTGGTCTACCCCTACGTGCCCATTGATCATCGATGTAGTTTGGAGGAGAATCTACTTGTAGCATGGTACACATCCTCCATGCCTACAAAGATAGTGCACGCTACCCGATGCCTAGAAGAAG
The DNA here is from genome assembly GCA_036172215.1 of Camellia granthamiana. Lineage (NCBI taxonomy): Eukaryota > Viridiplantae > Streptophyta > Magnoliopsida > Ericales > Theaceae > Camellia > Camellia granthamiana. The sequence continues at coordinate 103,206,968 of CM069904.1, read as the reverse complement.
CACAAGGGTACAACCCATCATTCTTAGCCCAGAAGGCGAAGATTTGTTCTTCTGATTGGCTTGATTATATTAATGCCTTTGTTCCTTCTGCTCTCGTGCCATCTCCCATAATAGAAGCATCCATACCTTCTTCTTCATTTTCTGAAATTGAAGCATCCACACCTTCTTCTCCACCTTCTGAAATAGAAGCATCCACACCTTCTCCTCCGCCAACTCTTTGCTGGACAGAGAGACTGAGGCTTGCCCTTCCCATGGAAAAAGTCTTCCCACCTTACAAACCTCCACCTTCTCCTACTCCAGCTGAGCAGAAACAAGCTCAATTTCTGCTTGCAGCTTTCTCTCATTTGCCCTTCAATGTTCCTGAGGACGAAGTCCCTCTCAAGAACCTTCGATGGGCTTGTGATATTCTGACTAGGGACCATACCCTTAATCCCCTTGCCCAAGCAGAACTTCATATGTTCCTGGACCAACTTCCAGTGCTCCTCTACTGGCATCGAAATTCCATGGTCACCACACAATCTTTGGATCAACTTTCGTTTCTTCGAATTCATGCCCAGTACGAAGCAGAGAACTTCATCGAAGAATTCGATGATTTCAAGAATAACGATTCTGCGTATTGGGATGACTTGGTCATAGACGAATTGGAACAAAGACTGAGAGAGGAAGCTTTCGAAATAAAGGCTGAAGAGCTCTACTACGAAGTGAGAGCACATCAACTCATGCAGCCAATGTTAGAAGAAATAGAAGATATAATAAAGAAAGAACAAAAATTCATTGATCATTGTTGGACTAAATTTCATGATCTTGTTATTTATTCTATTCCTTATTTTTATGAGCTTGAGTTTATACCCAGATAGGGTCATTCGATGTAATTGCTTTGGCTTTAATATAAACAGAATTCTTCATTTGGCATTGCTTGACCCTGTTTCCATTTGCCTTTTAAGGCCAATCCAGAGCTTCGAACTGAACAACCTTATTCTTCGAATATGGACTCAATTCTTTAAAAATGAAAACATTAAGAATCAACATGACTTTTCCAATTTATGGAATAAGTTTGACAATTCTGGCTAATATCATTTAGAATTAGTGCTTCAAATTTAACAACCTCATCCTTCGAACCTGGACTCAATTGATTTTAATGAAACACTAAAAGGAATCAACATGACTTTTCCAATTTATGGAATAAAGTTGACAGTTTCTTGGCTGATTTTCAATCAGAATCAGTGTTTTGAATCTAGCAATCTTATACTTAAAGCTTGTTTCAACCATAATCAACATCTGACCATGGTTAGTATGATCAACTTAGTTTTAAATTGACCATCCTTTGCTTCGAACAACAGTTCATGCTGCTTTAGTTCCACATACAGCTTTTCTGTAAACCAACCACTGGTTTTGATGTTTTGAACACCAAATCTTGTCCTTGAAGAGTCTCAAGTTTAGCCTCAAAGGACATTACCTTCGTTAAGCAACCTAAAACAGGTCTTTAAACCTTTTGGAGTAAAACAAACACTTGAGTATTCTTATACTTTTTAAGTATGAATGTGCTTCGAAGCCGACTTCTCTGTTTCGAAGCCGTTGTTTTTTGGTTTCTGGCACCAAAATTTGGCTTCGAAGCCAAATATTTTACTTCGAAGCTAACCTCAATATCTGGGCTGTGTTTTTCCCTCCAAAAGTATCAATATTGAAGGAAACTATTGGTATTCGTACTTTCAGTACTTAACGACTTACGCAATATATTTTTCAAACACAAAAGCTTTTAAAAACCCTTTTGTTTCGTGTTCTGAAATCACTTGCTCTTTTACCACACAAACCCTACCGATCTTCTGTTAACCCTCTCTTCCTCGCTACTTGCTATCAATGGATCCTTCCTCGCTGAAAGTGCTCACTGGCGACCGTATCAACCCTACCATGGCTTTGAAGAAATGTATTGATGAAGAAATCGCCAAGCTAACAACTGGTGGGTCAAGCGCCATAGATGGACGTCTCTTCGTTCCTCGCCACAGCAACCGACAAGAGTACGTCCTAGGTCCCATCTTTCGAGAGGCCTCTGACCAACTTCCAGCTTTATACCCCCGTTTGGAGGATCACTTTCTTCTCTACGAAGAAGGGCTTGACTGGAGCAATTGGAGAATGACCCGGCCTCATCGCTACTGGCCGACATTGAGAACCGAATGGGAGGAATGGTATAACAGGGTTATGCCTGCGAGGGAAGATGACCTACAGGAGCTCTGCATCCTCGACGCTCTTCATCTCTCCAGGTTCATCATTCCTGAGGACCCCTTTTTAATTCCTGCTGCTTTATGTTTTTGGAATATGGCTTTCAACTTCTTCCAATTTCGATGCGGCATGATGGCCCCCACCGTTCTTGATATTTGCCATCTTTTAGGGCTTTCGCCCCATGGCTCTCCTTTTACTCCCAACTACCCAGACCTCCCTGTCAAATTTTCCCTTCCAGCCTTAAACTCTTCTTATAGTGATTTCGTAAAGGCTGAAAATAAAATGGAAGGCCCTATGAAAGACAGAGAGCTGTTTTCCTTTATTTTATACTGGTTGTGCAAGTTTCTCTTTTGCACTTCATCTCAGAGGATTATGCCTGAGTTCGCTCCACTTGCGAAGGCACTTATCTTGAAAAAACACCTAGCTCTTGCCCCTTATCTATTAGGTCATGTCTACAGAGCTTGCTCCCAATTTTGCGAAAAACCTCTTGACGTTAACCAATGAGGTCCCCTCTGGGTGCTCCAACTCTGGCTCTTCGCTTATTTCACTGACCTACATCCCAAATGTCTAAAATTCCTTGTTCAGGATCCTAGTACTTATGGGGAAAAGTATGCTATGATTGCTTTCTATCCTGCTTCCTTTGCTTATTACCTTACTTTCTTTCACCAACTCCCTATTTCTCTATCTGCCTCCTTCTTTTGTCCTTTCGAAGCCAATAAAGGACCAACCTGGCTGCAGACTTTTCTGGCTGATAAAGAGTGCTCCACCTCACCTCATAAAGATATGTGGGCCTCTATACTGTTACCAAGGGAATTGTTCATTGGCACTTTGAACCCTCGAGCCTATAAATGCATATCTGAGGTGTATTGCCCTTCTTAGTTCGCCAGACAATTTGGATTCACTCAAGGGATACCTGTTCCTCTTTGCAGTCTCTCGACTATCCATCTTACTGCTAGAGACTTGAGAATATCCAAATCCAAGCTAGAGACGGCAACACTCAAACTGCTGAAGGAATTGAGTGAATTCCAATTTGTCCCCTTTCTTCTATCTGGCTTAGTTTTGAAAAGATTCCAGAACTGGTGGACAGCCAATATGGAAGTGCGCCTATCTGTACACCCTCATGACTTGCTAATAGGGCTGGGAGTGCCTTCGAAGGCCAAGTCAGCAACAGCTGAGAACATTTCCCCTCTTCCTGAAACTGCCACAACTGCTCCTGCAACTTCACCCCCTTCAGCTAGAGTTACTAGAGCTGCTTCGAAGAAGGGTAAGCATTTTCAGATTCTCCTTTTTTTTCTTTTGAATCTTTTGTTTGTTTCTTTTACACTCATGTTCTTTGGTGCAGGGTCCCCACAAGAAGAATCCCCTAAGAGAGCTGAAACTTTAGTTACTCTCAAAAAGAAACAACAACAGAAACAGAAAAGGAAGCTAATCCTCCCTCCTGAGGAATCTGAATCTTTGGCAGAAGAAAGAGAGGTTGAGCAAGAGCCCGAAGTGCCTTTGCAAAGAACAAAGAGACAAAAAATGGCTGTCTCCTCTTCTGATATAGTCGAACATCCTACTCTCGAGGCAACTACCACAATAATGGGGAAAGAACTTACTTCTGAAGAATCTGAACCCCAAGTTGAAGAAAGGGAGGTTGAAAAAGAGCCGGTAATATCTCTGCCAAGAAGGAAGAGAAAGAAAGTGACTGTTCCTGCTACTGACTTGGTTGAAGACCCTATTCATGAAGCAGCTACCAAGGCAGTAGAGCATGAACATTCCAAAGCTATGATTGTCTTTGAGAGAGCTGAAAAGAGACGGCAACAACAATTTCTGAGAGATGAAGTTGTTGCTGCTGATGCATTACAAAGGGAAACGGCAAGAAGGCAACAGACTACCGAACATTATTCACTTCGCAGCTCTCCCACTATTGCCAACATCTCTGAAACAAGTAATATCTTTCATGCTTCTACTATTTTGCCTTATCAAATTTTGACACTAGAGCTTGATCTTACGCTTCTTCCTTTTTGCAGCAACAACTACTGAGGCTATACTTCCAATGAGGACTCCCTCAATTTCAATTGAAGTTGATCAGATGCAGAATGTGAAAGCCATTCAAATAATACTTCCACTTCCTAGGCCCACATTTCATGTACCCCCTTTGAGTCCTAGCATCCCTTTAACTTTTTCTTTTGGTTTGACTCCATATCTTCCTCACTTGACCCTTGACACTTCTCTTTCGAGCCTTACTCCTCCTCCTTCTTCCAAGGAAATTCCGACTGCTACTCCATCTATGATGGCAGTTGATTCCCCTATTGAGGGTACTGGTAGCTTTCCAACCTGTGGTTCATCACCTTTACCTAGCTCCAGCCCTTCTTCACTTGATTCATTGGTGGCTAGGACCGTGGAGACTGCTAAAGATGCTCCATCCACTTCTCCTATCCCTATGCAGTCCTTTATGCCTTCCACCACAACTCTCTCTACACTCCTCATGTCTACGGATGAGGTAGACATCTTCGAAGCCAAACTAGCTAGTCTCTTCAACGTACCCTCTACTTCTCCAATATTGAATGTTGAAGTTGAGCCATTAGTTTTGGCTGACTCCTTGTTGGAAATTTTTTAGAGCTCTTCTTCTTCCAGCAGCAAGCCTTCTGTACCTTTGATAGACCTAGACACATGCCTGGAACTGTTGATTTCTTTTTCGAGGATTCCCTTCGAGGCTCTGCAAAGGCCTATAATCAGAAATGGGTTCCTCCAAAGCTGCAAAATTGCTGAGCAGTCTGGCATGAATATTTCAAGTCATCTATCTCAGGCAGCAGCTACTGTCGACTTCTACCTCAGCATTTGTCATGCTGCTAAGGCTGCAGATGAGAAACTGGTTAGAGATCAAAGTTTTGTTTCCCAAGTGCACACCGAAGTGTCAAATCTGAAAGAACAACACTCCTCTGTCTCCCACTTTCGAGTCCAGCTGCTGGAGAGGAAAGCTCAACTTGAAGAGGAGCTGGCTGCAGTGAATCAAGCCTTAGTCCGAACTGATACCAAATTGCAAATCACCAACCAAGGACTGGCTGATCGAAAAGAAGAGATGGCTGCAGCTATTCAACTAGTTTCATCACTTAGCAATAGGAAATCTATGGTACAAAAACAATTAAGACACTGTAATGATTTTTGGGCCAATTTGTGGCAAAATGTACTTAATTCTTTATGAAAGCACAAATTTTTATCTGTCATCTGAGTAATCTTATGTTCTTGTACTTAATGTTTATTTCATTCCCTGTGTTTCCCAAATGGTTAGAAAATAAGGTTTCAAATATCTGCTATTCATCTTTTTGGGATGTATATACCCATTCAAATTTCTCAAATGGTATGCTCCAAAAGGCAGAACTCTATGAATTTGATATGGTCCTTCCCAGTTAGGTGACCATTTGCCAAACTTATGGCTTTTAATTCCTATTGGGAGTATTGTCTTCCATACCAAGTCACCTTCATCAAAGTCAATGTGTTTGACCTTCTTATTATAATTCTTGGCTACTTTTTTCTTTTGGAAAAGAATGCTATTTAATGCCAAAATTCTGGCTTCATCTATGCCTTCTAATTCCAAGCACATACTTTGATGGTACTGCTCAGGATCTAACTGATCTTGGCATCTTACCCTCAAAGATTTAACATTAATCTCCACAGGTAACACTGCATCATGCCCATATACTAAGCCATAAGGAGTGACTCCTGTGCTTGACCTTGGGGAAGTTCTGTAAGCCCACAAAACATCCAACAACAGGTTATGCCAATCCCTGGGATTATCTTCCACAACCTTTTGTATTCCCTTTTTCAAGGACTTATTGGATGATTCAGCTTGACCATTGGCTTGTGCATAATAGGGTGTGGAATTAACAAGGCTAATTCCAAACTCTGCCACAAAAGATTTCACCATTTTCCCATCGAACACAGTCCCATTGTCCACAGTTATGGTTTGTGGGATGCCAAATCTATGGATCAAATCTTTAATGAACCCAATGACTTCTGTCTGGTCTACAGCTTTGTATGGCTTGGCTTCGACCCACTTAGTGAAGTAATCAATGGCCACTAGAATGAAACAATGATGCTTCGAAGAAGGTGGGTGTATTTTTCCCATCATATCCATGGCCCATCCTCTGAATGGCCAAGGCTTCATTACTGCATGTAGGTCAATTATGGGCACATGCCTTATTGTGCCATGCTTTTGACATGCCTGGCAACCCTTTGCATATTCTATGCAGTTTTTAAGGATAGTTGGCCAATAGTAGGAATGCCTTCGAAGCAACCATCTCATCTTTACACCAGGCTGATGAGCACCACAGATGCCTTTATGAACCTCAGCCATAGCTGTTAATGCTTCTTTTGGACCTAAACATTCCAGCAACAAACCATCTCCCCCCCTTTTGTAAAGAGCATTATCATATATCATATATTGCATAGACTGCAATTTAACTTTTCTGCTGGCCTTCGAAGATGGACCAGCCAAGTACTGCATTATTGGATGCCTCCAATCTTGCTCTTGTAAGTCATTATGATTGACTTCCAAGACCACATTCCTTTTATTCAGAGGTGGTATTAATTTCTGATATGTTGTTTGGCTTATATCCCTTTGGGCATTATCCCTTCTCTTGAAGTTCGAAGCTTTCTGAGCCACATCATTAGCTTTATCGTTCAAAAATCTTGGAACATAAGTTACATTTGCTATTTGAAACTGAGAAAGCAGATGTAACGCAACAACATAGTATGGCAAAATACTTATGCTTTGACACTTGAAAATTCCTTTCACTTGGTCAACCACCAATTGAGAATCTCCAAATATGTCAACTGCATGTACTTGTAATCCAATAAGAATTTCTAGTCCCACTATTAAGGCTTCATATTCAACCTGGTTATTGGAACAGGTAGCTTCATCCACTCTGAAACCATGTGCGGTTTCTACCCATTGTGGAGATTTAATCACAATACCAATTCCAATTAAGCCATTGGCTTTCGATCCATCAAACCACATCTGCCATGGCTCAACACTAGCCATGCCAAGTTCCATTATCTCTTGGCTCTCTGTTTGAGATGAATGGTCTGCCAAAAAATTGGCCAGAACTTGCCCTTTTACTACCCTTTGAGGGACATATTCTAAATGAAATTCTGATAAGGCTAGTATCCACTTGCCAATTCTTCCCCTCAACATAGGTCTAGATAACATGTACTTAACCAAATATGTGGTTGCAATTACCAAGATAGTTGTAGGTAAAAGATAATATCTTAATTTCATTGCAGCAAAATACAAAGCAAGACACAGCTTTTCTACAGCTGAATATTTACATTCACAAGAATTTAAAAACCTACTAAGGTAATAAACAGCTTGCTCCTTGCCTTCTTCATTATCCTGAGTCAAGAAAGCTCCCAATGAATCTTCTGCTGCAGCTATATACAACTTCAAGGGCTTATTACCTTTTGGTGGCATCAGCACTGGAGGGTTGGCCAAGTAGGCTTTGATACCTTCGAAAGCAATTTGATGCTTTACTGTCCACACAAATTCCTCTTCATCTTTCAGTCTTAACAAGGAAGAAAATACTTTAGTTTTCCCTGCAGTGTTAGAAATGAACCTTCGAAGAAAGTTAACCTGTCCAAGGAACCTTTGTAATTCCTTTTTTACTTGATGAAGGCCTGGCTTCAATGATGGCTTTGGCTTTATTCTGATCAATCTGTATTCTTTTCTTGTGCATTACATAACCCAAGAAGTTTCCAAATGATACACCAAAAGCACATTTAAGAGGATTGAGTTTCAACTTGAACTTCCTCATTCTTTCAAAAGCTACTTCTAAATGAAACAGATGCTCCTCCATGGACTGGGATTTCACTACAATGTCATCAATATAACACTCTAAATACCCTCCAATGAGGTCATGAAAGATAGTGTTCATAGCCCTCTGATATGTAGCCCCAGCATTCTTCAGGTCAAATGGCATTTTAACCCATTCGAATGTGCCAATATTCCCAGGACATCTGAATGCTGTCTTGTGGATATCCTCCTCTGTAATGCAGATTTGGTTATAACCAGAGTGTCCATCCATCATTGATAAAACTTGATGTCCTGCTGAACTGTCTACCAACAGATCTACTATAGGCATAGGGTACTCGTCTTTTGGAGTTGCTAGATTCAAGTTTCTGAAATCAATGCATACCCTCATTTTACCATTCTTCTTAACTACAAGCACATATTAGATAGCCATTCAACATACCTGGCTGTCCTAATAAAGCCTGCCTTGAGTAGTCTAAGAATCTCTTCCTTTGCTTTCTGAATTACTTCTGGACTCATTCTTCTTGGTTTCTGCTTGTATGGCTTGAAGTTAGGCTTCATAGGGAGCCTATGTTCCACTAATGACCTATCCAATCCTGGTAGTTCATTATAAGACCATGCAAAGCAATCTTTGTATTTCTTTAGAACAACCAACAACTGGTCCCTGTCCAGAATATTCAAACAAGCACTTATATAGGTGGGCTGTTGTATAGAACCTTCCCCTAAATTTACTTCTTCTAAGGGGTCTTGTGTCTGAGGACTTATTGAAGCTTCTTCCTTGGTTTCTTCTACCTTCGAAGCAACCTTCTCGCTCTGTTCTGCTCCCGGGTTCTTTAGTTCAATATCTTTGCCCTCCTCCTCATAGACAAAATCTGTCCATAAGGCATCCTCTTCCTGTATTTCCTGGACTTTTGTTTCAATGTCCAATGCACAGTATTTACCAAGGGTCAAAATTCTGACCCGTTGCTGCTCCTGTTTGCAGCCAATTATCATGGCTTTTCTCTCTTGCTCCTGTACTTTCCGGACTATTGATTTTACATCCAATGTTGAGAATTTAATTAGAGCCAAAGACTTGGCTTCTTGTTCTTCATCTCTTTGCCTACAACCAGGCATCATTGTCATCCTTAACGACAATCTCTTCATCAGCACTCTCTTGGGCTAAGTGCTTCAGGCGTGTCACTTCCTCATCAGCCGTCACTTCGGCTGAGCCATTAGCTTTCCTCAGTATACTAAGTGGGGTCACCCCCTCAATATACAGTTTGGCCTCTGCAAAGTCTGCACAGGCTATGAAGGGTTAGGATCTGCATCAATTTCCTCTGTCTCTCCGTTGCCTAAGGCCATCATAATTTTCTGATGCAAAGAGGAAGGCACACATTTGTTAGTGTGGATCCAATCTCTCCCAAGTAAAGCATTGTATTTAGCATTACTGTTGATTACGAAGAATGCTGTCATGCAGTCCCTGGTTCCCACACTCAGGTTGATGGGTAAAATTCCCTGAGCCATCTGTTTGTCTCCAGCAAAGCCAGCGATGGTTGTACTGGTTGGGATCAACCTAGGATTCTTTTTCCCTAATTTCTTCAAAGAAGACTTCGGTATTAAATTCACTGCTGCCCCATTATCTATTAGGACTCGGTTCAATTGTATCCCATCGAAGAAAGCCTTGATGTACAAAGGCTTGACATGTTGTGTCATAGAATTCGAGGGATATTCAAAAGGATATGAGAGGTTAATGCTCACCTCTTCTTCGCTCTCATATTCAGTTTCCATTGGGATAGCCATTCCGGAATCATCCTGTGCCATACTCACTTGTGAATCTTCACTAGAGACTGGAATTAGATCAACTTCTTGACCATCCTGGTTCTCATCTCCAGCTTCGAACTCATGAGGTAGTATATGTACCATATTGACTGATACCGGAGGAAATGAGCCAAACTGGATGGCTGGCTGTGCCTGTTTCTCCTCTTGGCTACCTTGGTCAGTTACCTCAGAAGCATCCTGCATGCTGCATTCTGGCACTTCATTGCTAACAGGTTCCTTCGAATGGTTTTCCTCGACTGGTTTTTCAACCAAAAATGTTTGCTCAGCCATGAAGGCTTCGAACATTTCTTCTTCCACCATTTCTTTCTTTTGGCTTATGCCAATCTCTTCTTCTGTCTCGCTACCACTCTCCATCAGAGCCTTCTCCAACCCTGCTAAGCTAGCCTTCTCTCTGGCTTTTAGTTCAGAATGAACCTTGGCCAACTATTCTCTACTGCAAACCACTTTGTTCTGTGGAATTGGCTTTGGAGCATGGTCTGACTTTGGATTCTTCTTTCCTTCTGTCTTGACCAGTGAAGAACTCTCTCCACTTTCTTTCAGATCTTGCTGGTACTGGGTGTACTTGCGCTGAATCTTTCTCCTTTGTGATCTTGAAATGACTGGGACCATATCTGGTTCCTTTGTCTTTGGGTGTTTAAGTAATACCCAATTGTTCGGAGCCACCAAAGGAGGCTTGACCATCCTGCCTTGGTTTCCAACATCCCTTTGGGCAGGCACTTCCCTAGGCTTGTTCTGCATTACAAACCAATCTGGAACCCCAGGTACCCACGAACTTACTGACCCAGACGTTGAACTGTTTCCTTCTACCTTCGAAGCCATCTTCGAGGCTGGCTGTGAAGGCAATTGCTTGGCTCTGACCTCATGTTTCGAGCCTGCTTCAGGCCTTCGATGAAGGTGGCCACTTTCTGTCCTGCGCGAGGTTGGTCTAGGGGGCTAATCTCTGGCTTTGACCCCATATCCTAAACTCCTCTCCAGCCTTCTTTCAGAATGGCTGCGCTCCATTTTATAATAGTTAGGTGGCCTGGACTCATACAAGGGTCTCTTGCCTTTAGCATGTATTCTATCCACTGCAGGCTCAACCACTAACGGCCTCTGCCTGTCACTAGCCGGGTACAGCCTCTTGTTATAAGCATTGGTTGATTTAGGACGTCTCTGTACATCCCTGTAATATTGCTTCCCATCAACTGGAAGGCCTTTCAACCATTTATAACTCAGTCTGCACCTGAGACACATCCTCTGCATTACAGCTGCTTCTAAAGAATCATCATCCAGTGCTTCTTCATCAGAGTCTCCCCCCTGGCGTAAGAAACCTTGTCCAATAGCTGGTAGATTTCTAGTATCCTTCTTGGTAGTTGTCTGGTTGGCAATATGCATCTGCACATTGACCTCTTCCAATTCCTGCAGAGATAAATTCTGGAAGTTTGGTACAACAACATTAGCTGCGCTTTCTCCAACTTCTGGAAATGGATTACTGTCAATCCCCATGGCCTTTTCTGTTTTGGCTGGGAATTTCAAACTTCCTTTCCGAATTTGTTCTTGAATCCTGTCTCGAAAAACAATGTAGTTTTTAGTCGAGTGAGACCAAGAGTTATGCCACTTACAATATACTTTTCCTTTAAGTTCATCTGGATATGACATTTTCACTCCTTTTGGCAACTTAAGGAAATTGGCTGCAAGCAAATGATCAAAAATGTCATCTGCTTTAGTTAAATCGAAAGAGTACTTCCTGTGAAAGTCTTTCTTCTTAAACTGCTGGTCAATTGTTGTATCCTTATGAATTAATACTTCACAGATTACAGGTTCTTTGCCCACAATCTCTGCTGCATCGATCTCATAATTAGGATCTCTATAATATGTCTTATACGATGCATTATTTCGATCTTGTTCCTCCTCTAATAATGCTTCATATCGAGACACCTTATAGGTTAGTTCCACCAAATCTCTGAATTCAGTTGAGTCAAACTTCTTTCGAAGCTTGAATTCTAAGTCATTTTGCGCCAATCTTACAAATTCTGGCTCTGGCAGTATGACTCTACATTTATTTCGAGCCCTTTTAAATCTGGCAATAAACTGAGTGGCCTTTTCTTCAGGCCTTTGACTCAATCTTGCCAAGTCTGCCATGGAAACCTCTGGCTCCGATTGAAAGAATTGGGCATGAAACGCCTCTTCCATTTGTTGCCAAGTTTGAATGGAGCCAGGTGTAAGGTTGATGTACCATACAAATGCTCCCCCAATTAGAGAATTTGGGAATAATCTCAGTTTCATATAATCATGATTAGTAAATTCACCGCATTGAGCAGCAAATCTAGCAATATGCTCTACTGTTAATTGATTTCCACTCCCATAGAAAAGGGTAAAATCTGGTATCCTGAATCTCCTTGGGTATTCATGTACCCTATCTACCCACTCTGGGTATGGCTTTCTGTATACAGGAGTCTGGACCCCCCGAGCCATCGGTCCACACATCTCCCTAACAATATCAGCAATTTGGTCCCTAGGGACCATATTTTGTGCCTGCTGAACCACTACTGGCGGAACAAACACAGGGTTTGGTGGACAAACTTGTGCCTGTGGTCCTCTTGGTCCATAAGGTGGTCCATTTGGAACTGGTTGTCCCTGTGGTGCAGGTTGCTGTTGGAGGTGTGGGTAACCCCTTTGAGCCTGTCCTGCGAAAGGTGCTGGAACAGGTGTTGTGTCCCTTCCGTTTGTGGGAAAACCTTCTAACCCCCCGGGTATACATTCGAACAAGGGATTATTATACCCCACAGTGCCAGGTATGGCTTCGAACATGGGATTTGTAACCATTCTTACACCAGTTTCTTGTACTTGACCAGATCCACCAATTTGTATGGCTTCATTGTTGAGTACTGAGGCATTTTGGCCTGCTGTAAGCCTCGAAATGGGTTTATACCAAGACTGAGGTGATGGTCTTTCATAATTCTGATTACTAGTTTGACCATTAGAATGTCCATTAACTTGCATAGGCTGTTTATCTCTAGCCAATCTTTGCTGAGGAACATTTAAAACTTCCTCTGTGTGTCTTGTGTTCGTTGGTTGGTGGTTATTCATTCGATCCAAAAAGGATGTTGCCCACCTTTCCATTGTGTTCATTAATTGTTGTCCCATGGCATCTACTAGGCCATCCCATGGATTTGTTGGCTGAGTAGATGGAACAGTGAATGGTCCAATTCCTTGGTTTCGTCCAATATTATGAACATATGGTTCTTGTCCAGAAATACTAGTCTGTTCGACCATAGGTTCTGATAACATAGGAGTTTCCATAGGATGTGTTACTACGTTATTCTCTGGATTAGGTACTTCTACCTCTCCTTCTACGCCTTCTTCCAAGCGTTCATTTTCTCCTTGTCGTCTTCGTCTAGCCATTTTAAATTAGTCCCACTGGGCATGCCAAAAATATATGTTGGCTTTTTGGCTTTCGAAGGGTATTTTTGTAAATGCGAGCATGCCAGCAAGGATCAATCAGTCCTTACAGAAATTATAATTGCCAACCAATTATCAGACGATTGTGTTTTAGTTCTTTCAGCCTCAATGAAGATGACTTTTACTGGTGGCTTGACTTAGGAGAAATTAAGCGAAATAACAGTTAAACGAAGAGCAATTGAAGTATTTCATTAAAATGAAAACTTACAATGGTCCAAACTCAACCTCGTAGAGGTTTACAGCAACAATCTACTTGAATCTACTTGAAACTACTCCTATGAATGAAGTGCAGAGCAGGTATTTAAAGTGCAAGAAATGTAAAGACTGGAAATGTAAAAACTGGAAAAGAAAATATGTAAAGTAAGACTGGTTTATATGATCTGAGTCTGGGGGGTTTTTCTGGGAGTTTCCCTGCTATTTATACTTGTTAAGGATGACCTTCGAACTGCACTTCAAACCGTCAAACTGTTCCTCCATGATCGTCGATCATGTTGCCTTATAGGTAGTTCCACTACGCCATTACTTGCAGTTGAGCTTCCCTCTTATATTTGAATTTGAATATGAGTAACCGTTGAAGCCACGTCACCTTATATCTCTTTACTGATCCAGTGTTACTCAGATCACGTGAGAACCAATATTCACTGCCACGTGTACGATCAGGATCGAAGACTTGAATAATCTTCCTATATTACCCTTACTCTGCCACGTGTCGAACTGTAACTGGCTTTTACAAAATATGTAGCCAACAGTATTTTACTTATGTTTTGACTTACCAAAATCTGTTTCATATAATTTATGTTTTATTAATATATTAATAAAAGTTATGTTTTATAAATGTTTCACTCATGTGGTTTATTTTCTGAACCCTATTTGTTTAAAAGGAAGCCCATGGATATGTTTGTTTTACTTTTAAAGAATATTTGGCTATGACCTTATATGAAAATATGTTTTGTGAATACCATCACGGGAGTCCCATGCCTTGGGGGACTTGAATAACCATTGGCTAGTGTTTGACCACTTTGTGGTCCAGTGTTTGTCGTGGATCCATTGACCAGTGTAATGCTTGTCACTTAGTGATGTACCGTGGTTATAGTGATTATTTCAGTTTCTGACACTTAATTAATTTGTGTATTCAACTCAACTCAATTTATAATGTTTTAGCTTAAATAAATATCCATGGCCATTTTGTGGCCCTCATAGTATAATATTTCTCACTCTGCTATGTGTTTATAGCTGTTACCCCTTTCAGGTGACGGGGTTTAGCGGGATTAAGATGGAAAATGAATCGCTATGTTATTTTGTTTTCTATCTTTTATTATTAAACTCTTGTAATACAGTGAAACTCAAATGACTATGTTTTATTTTTTTTTAAATAAACAGTTGGTACCCAGTTATTTATTTTAATTAATTTATTTTATCCACTTGCATTATCCGAATTATTTTATTTTTATCTTGTTACGACGCCGAGCCTTTGGGTACCGGGTTTGGGTCGTGACATTTGTACTTTTGGAGGCATTTCAACAAAATCGAAATTTCTCTGGAGAGAAATAGAGAATTTCTCTGGGTTTGATTTCTACTTTTCAACTCTGAATTGATTGTTCCTATTGCATTTATGGTTCCGACTTTGGATTTCTCTGCATTAGCGATTTTTTTAACAAAATCGAAATTTCTCTGAAGAGAAACAGAGAATTTCTCTGGGTTTGAGAGAATTTCTCTTATCCAAAATTTTTCTGGGAAGTCCAAAGAAATTCTCTGGATGAAATTTCTCTGGATCAAATTGAGGGACCTTAGATATTATGAAAATATTAGATATCCTTTATGTTATAAAATCTTAATACTAGGGACCCTAAAAAAAAATCCTATTTTTATTTTTAATATATTTTTTTTAATATCTTAATTAATTTTTTTACTTTCTAATGCATAAAATATTTGTGACAATATATTTAAAAAAATAAATGAATACTCAAGAATATAAAAATATACTAAATTTTTAAAAAAAAAAATTTTGTATTTTTATATTTGATGAATTTTTTAAGTGAAATTTGATGTTTTTTTTTCCTTCTAATTTTTAAATGCCCTCTATTTTCAATCATAATTAAATTATATGGTGTAAGGAAAATGAATCTATTTTTTTTTTTTTAAGGAAAGTGAATCTAAAAATTAAAAAAGAAAAACGAAAAAAGAAAAAGGAAAGTGAATCTAAAAACTTAAAAAAAAGAAAAGGAAAATGAATCTAAAATTTTAATTAATAAAAGAAAATGAATCTAAAAAAATAAAACAAAGGGCATATAATTTTTTTATATTTCTTATAAAAATGAAGGGCATTTAAAAATTAGAAAGAAAAAAAAAACTAGAAATTTCATTTAAAAATAAATGCATTTAGTTTTGTGATTAAAAAAAAAAAAAGTTTGAGTTCTCTCAAGTTAGCCATCTCAATTTGAGAGAGCGTTTGAATTTGGTAAACTCATTTTTTAATCGATTTTAGTCATCCAAATCGTTTACCTTTTAGAGCTCGTTGAGTAGAATATTTATTCAAAAAATCAAGAAGATCGAATATCGGTAGTTATATATTTGAATCAAATTTGTATTATAAAAAAACAGATGACTATTCTTAAAATTATATTTGTCGTCTATTTTTTTAAATTAAATATGATTCAAACATATAGCTATTGATGTCCAATCATCTTTATTTTTTTCACGAATATTCTACTTAACGAATCCTAAAAGATGAACGGTTCGAATTACCAAAATTGATCAAAAAATAGGCCTACCAAATCCAAACGTTCTCTCAAGTTAAGATGACAATTTGAGCGAATCCAAACCAATAAAGAAAATGTTAAAATAAAAATAAATTCCATAGGTCCCGTTTCGATGATTCAAACAGTTCACTTTTTAGAACTTATTAAGTAAAATATTTATATAAAAAATCAAAATGATTGGACGTATGTAGCTATATATTTGAATGAAATTTATATTATAAAAATGGATGGTTATTCTTAAAATAATATTTGTCGTCTATTTTTTTAAAACAAATATGATTCAAATATATAACTACTGATATCCAGTCATCTTGATTTTTTGTATGAATATTCTACTCAACGAATGTAATAAAAAAAAAAAAAGTAAACAATTCGGATCATCGGAATTGATTCCAAAATAAGTCTATCAAGCCCGAACGCTTTTTCAAGTTGAGATGACAACTTGACAGAAGCCAAAAATATATGTTGAAATAGAGAGAAATTGAGAAAATGATATTTTAGTCTTTAGCAATATAATTATAATTTTTTCCGGTGGTGTTATATGCACCAATTAGTATATTAACTAATGTACCAACTAGTGTTATGACATTATTATTAACCCCACTCATTATACAAATTACAAATACCCAAAATCTCTAAAATTATATCACATCATCTGTTAATACACTAATTAATATATTAATTGATACATATAGTATTATTTAATTTTTCCTACTTTTTATGATAGTGGAGGTGGTTAATGTATCACTTCAATTAAAACTCTTATTATTACTCCCATAGTTAAAAAAAAATTGTCATTGATACATCATTTTAAATGTATTTTACATGTTAACTTTCTATTTACAAATTATTTATTGTGGTGTCACCGATCGATGAAATCTTGTAAATGAGAATAGGTGGATAACTATTGGCTCTCACTTTCGAAATCATGGACAGCCTATTTGGAAAGTTGTTTTTTTAGTGATTTTTGTAATTTTTTTATTTAAAATATGAGATGAAAAAATTTAATATATTTGTGAAAGATTTACTGACTTTTTTTATATATAAAAAAAAAAAAAAAAACTTTCAAAAATATAGTACATGGAAAAATTCTTTAACTTTTTGGGACAATTACATTTAAAATAAAAAAATAAAAATAAAAATAAAATAAAATTCTAGTGTTTGACCATTGTAATAAAATAAGAATAAGTCTAAGACCCAGACTTATGGTCTAGAAGGGTGATTATGTGGTTAAAATTAAATTTGTATAGTGTGGGATTCATATATAGAATAAATCTAAATTATTAGATGATAATTCTATGTAATTTTTGGATAGTTAAATCTGGGTTTGTAGTATTTCTCATAAAATAAACTATATGTTTTTAATTTTGCTAATTTAAATCATAATCTTTTGATTTATTTTTAATGTAAACCATTCACCTATTTTCGTTAAGTAAAACTAATGAAAAAAAAGAGAATTTTAGTCATTAAACTCAATTTAGTTATACATAGGATGTCTAAAATATATTTTTTCTTTTGTTGAGTTTATTGACTAATGAAAATAAATCAAAAGTTTAAGATTTGATTTGATAAAATAAAAAATTCAGAACTTTTTTGCTACAATGGTCAAACCTGAGGTCTTGTTTGTAATTTCTCATTTTTTATGTATGAGTTGAAAACCTTTTAAGTTTTATGACTTTTTTTAGTGATTTTTTAACTAAATTAATCACTTCCCAAACATGTTCTACTGTTACAATTAAGGCTGACTTTGAGGACAAGCCAAGCAAACGGTCGCTTTGGGCCCTGAAAATTGTTTTAAAAAAAGGCCCCCCAAAAATGTTTGCCATTATATACTTGTTCATAAAAAAAGGACTCCTAAAAATAAATGAAAAAGCTAATTGATGTGATGAACTATTTAAAACTAATAGATAATTATTTATCAAATATATGAATTATGTATAGGATACTATCGATTATAGTTTTTAAAATTGCTTTTGCAAAAGAAGCATTTCAAAGTTAAAATTGATAAATCTTATATAAGTCAGCTATGTAACGAGAAAAATTAAATAGATTTGATTGACAAGTTGGATAAAACAAGCTTGATTAGTAATTTTGCAACTAATGTGAAAATTGCCATATTTAAGTGATACATTGTTATAGTTTGTTCATTTTTTATAGTACTCTAGTTTGGATTATTTTGATCATTAATCTTATAATCTATATGTAACGCCTCGAAATAATAATCATAATTCATTCCATCACAATTATTAAATAACAATACAGTTCTGAATATAGTATTCTTCCATTTATATGATTCCATTGTACAAAAGGTGACGCATTTTTTTTTTTTTTTTTTCAACAAATATTAGTTGTTAGTTGTTAGATTAGCACTTATAGAAGAAAATCTCATCACCCTTAGCAAAACACATAAGTACTTACACTCCCTTAATTCAACTCCCCTAAAGGGAATTGAACCCATGACCTCCTTGAGACTAAACCCTAAGGAAGGTATGATGGCCAATTAAGCTAGCCTAGTTGGTTTACAAAGGGTAACACATGCAGTTATACATTCATAATTCTAACCCTGAATCTATAGCATGTGCCACAAGTTAATGATATAAAATAAAAGTTAAACAGATATATAAATGCCCTAATGGCTACAACTTTTCAAGACGATACTTGGTTACAACTAAAGTGAGTTTAAACTCAATACAATAAAGCCCTAAGCTTATACAAAAATAAATATAGCAATAACAAAAAAAACTCTTGGCTCCTAGTCCTCCCAAGCTATAGCCTTGGCGGAGGCATATCATCAGCACCTGAAAATAATTTTTCCACATAAAGTGAGCAAAAACCCAGTAAAAATACTCTAACACAGTGTATGAATCTTAACAAAGCTATAAGGTGAATGCATATGCAATGCTTGTGCCAAAACATTTTATATCTCTTTTTAAAACCATGCAATGCTAGGTTTATATCACAATTCATGAAAACATTTCTTGAACAACAAAAAACAAGGCAGTGATTACAAACACTGGGAATCTCTAGATACGAGTCTGCTAGTAGGCTATACAAGCACTACCAATGCCATTTTTATTGGTACTAATCGGAAGGTTTGGCACCTAATTGCGCGGGTTCCTGAACTTTCACCAAGGACATACAGGCCAACATAATATCACAACCACACCCCCTACCCAGATTCACCAAGGTATTCACCCATTTTTCTCAAAACAATAACCATTTTCAATGTGTTAAGTATGTAGCAATGTTCAATGCAAATGGATGAAAAATTAGTTTCAATTCACCTAATTCTCATATAATTTCTATAACAATCATAGCTATCCTCTACCGATAGTCCAAAACAGATATCTCTAAACAAAAGATAATTTCTATTAAAGATATATTTTCCAAAATTTTGAGATAGGAGTAATAATACATATCCAACTCCACCATCACCATCATCGTCCTTATCATTCCAATTTCACAAAACCCAACATCATTTTCATTTCTTCTTTACAAAATCAAATATCTAAGATTTTAGGGCAAAATCTCATTTTCTTTATAAATCAATTCTAAAGATAAAAATCCATCATTTCATCACAACTCAATCATAAATACATTCCCACAATCTTTTCCATGCACCCATTTGAAAACCCCTTTTTTAATTTCAAAACCAAACCCTAGATTTGATCCAAAATCCTCAAATTTCAAGATTTCTTTAAATAGACAAATAACCAAGTTAAAACGTATACTAAAGTGCGGAGAAATCCCTATATCAAAGCTAGAAGGCAAGAGAGAGAGTAAAGAAACCTCGACGAAGCCGAAAATCAACTTTGTTCCAATTAGAATGAAACTCTAGGTGAGCTCTACTTTTTTATTAAAGGGAACAGGGTGTAGAAATCAATGGATAATAGTGTATTTGAAGGTAGAAGATGAGTTCTCGAGAGAGATAGAGAGTAGATCTAGGTTTTTGGGATGTTTAGAGAGAGAGAGAGAGAGAGAGAGAGAGAGATGAGAAAATGACTCAAAAAGTGACTTTTACGGACTAATATACACGCAAACTGCTCGAGCGACCAGACATAATAAGTGAGAACGCTCAAGCGAACAAAGTTACCGCTCGAGTGCATAATAACACTCTCTTAGAAGTTTTGCAAATAGGCTAACTGCTCGAACGCAAGAAAGACCGCTCGAGCCAATACCGCTTGAACGCAAGAAACATCGCTCAAGCAAAAAGCACCACCCTTCCAGTATAGTTGTAGACCTGCAAACATACTGGAAGTTCTCAAAGATCGCTCGAGCGAACTGACCAAAATCTGGGCAATGACTCCTTTGAAAAAATAAACTCACAACATGTTTCAAACGCAACCACAATGCGCACACAATCCAATTCAACAAGGAATAAGATGAACAAGAACATAGACAACTATTAAGGACAAGGAAATCTAGATTTAAAACAATAAACGATTTGGGTCTAAACTAGAATCGCTATACTATATTTGAATGATAGTAATCTTTAGGGGGGAATGGGAATGAAAATGTGATTTTAGATCTCTATGATTTCAATATTTGAGGAGTCGTACTTCTTATAAAAGTATCTCATGCTAATCATAAATTCATTCACAACAGTTGGCCTAACCATGTGGTTAATAATTTGAGTTACATATCCACATGAAACTTTAAAAATTTTAAATAAAATTTAAATTACTAACAAATTTAGTTTTGTCAAAAAAAGGTCAAAGTCAATTCATATTAGAGGCTTATTTTGAAATTTTTTTTATATGTATAAAAAATTCCATGTTAAAAGCTTATTTTAGGCCTCGAAAAAATCAAAACCAATACTTATAACACTGTAAGAACTCTCACCGCTTAGTGATGCCAGCATAGTATTACCACCAGTATACTCGTCTAGATCGCAAGTTTAGTGATTTAAAATATATTAATTTTAATGTTACCATATTAATCAAAGAATCAATAACTACATTTGATGTGGAATAATCAAAAATTACATAACGTGTAGTTTTTCATTTTATAAACTCAAAATTCTAAGAAAAAAATATTATAATGTATTTTTTGTTTGGTTTATAATTTTTTTAAAATAATTTTTTGAGTCATCAATTTGTACATATATTTTTTATTTTCAGTATTTTTTTAATTTTATAATTTTTTTAGATCCACTTTAAAAAATAAAAAAAAAATTGAAAACATTTTAAAAATTCATTTAATGCAAAAAAATAGTACATTTTTAATTTTTTATATTTATTAATTTTTTTTATAGATTTATTTATAAATATTTTAGTTGTTAAATATATCTAAATATGTTACAAAATAATTTTAAAAAATTTAAAAATTTACAAAAAAATATACAAATTCAAAAATTCAAAAAATTATTTTTAAAACTCAAACCAAATGGAAAGTAGACACCCACAAATTAAAACCTATAATTTAACCACAATAACTTGACAAATTATGTGTTAATTTTTTATAAACTTAAATTCTGAATTTATAACGGTTGCAGTCACGGAACCTCTAATCATCATTCGTCTACCAATCTGGCAGATGTGGATTGAGCGGATTGACAGATGGATGTGAATCGGTTTGTCAGTTTAAAATTTTATAAATTTTTAACATTATTCAACTTGTGCACTTCCTTAAAAAAAAAAAAAAGTATTACAGTCAATGACTTAAAAAAGTATTACAATCACTGCATGCCTTATCCAAAAAAAGAAAGTTTGAAATTTTATAATATTACAATCACTGCATATTTTATCCACATATTACAATCACAGCATGTCTCATTCACATAAAGTATTATAATATGTGGTTCTTAAAATATAAAAACAATTCAAACCACCAAAACTATGAACAGAGCCGTAGTAAAGATTGTATGTCTCTGTATTGTTACATCTATATCTGTTTTTTAAAACAAAAACTAACCAACATATATCATCTTTTTTATTTATTATTTTTAGAGTTAGATTTAAAAACCAAAAAATATAGATAAATAAAACATTTATTTTTTTCAATTCAAAAAATATATTCAAGTTGAAAACTCTTTTTCAACAGAATATATTCAACAGAATATTTAAACTCTTTTTCAATTGAAAACACAAACAGAATATCTAAACAAATTAAAAATACAAAGTCTTACAAATTATTAAGGGTGTTCGCGGTTTGACGGTTCGGTTGCGGCCAAAGGAATCTCAAATCCGCCATCTGTCCAAAATTAGACGGATTGGAAAAAATCAATCCGTAACCGTCTGCTCGTCATCACACATTCGTCCAAAATGCGGCAGATTGGTTCGGTTCGGTCGGTTTGGGGCAGATCGATATATCTGCTGCTCACCCCTAATAGATATCGTTCTAGATATGCTAAAAAAAAAACTCAAGTTTCTCTCTAGTTCGAAATCACACTAGAGCATGTTGTTAGGTTCCATGGGCTCACTATGAAGGTTACATCGATGATCTGAACAGTTTAATGTGTAGATCTCGTTAAATGCTTTATCCTTATAAAAAATCACGTTGATCAAGAATCCATAGCCACTTGATCAGATCAAATTGATGTCAATGGTAATTATGATTTTAAAAATAAATTGTTGATAGGAATATGATCTGATCAAGTGACTATTGATATACAATTAACGTGATTTTTAACAAACATGAATTACTCGACAAGCTGTACGCATTAAACGATTCACTTTATTAATGTAGATTTTGTGATGAGTCCACATGATAAAAGCCCAACAACATGCTCTAACTAAAAAACCCCACCAAAGAGAAACTAATTCCCCAAAAAAAAACACAGATAACTCCGATTTGTGCACGAAAATGTACGTGAAGAGTTTCATCTTTTTAACTTTTTCTTCGCAAATACATTACAATGACAAACGAGCCTCCTTGGCCTACGTAGCCTTCTTTGACATTTTTACTATGTCTGTACAATTTGGGAAACATTATGATACGATATGTATTTTGTAACGCCTCGAAATAATTACAGTAATTTGACCCAACACAATTTACATACGACATCGTAATCGAAATAATAAACTTCCATTAACCTAAATCATTATACAGAAAGTGACACATGCAATATACATTCATAAATAGTTCATCATGAATCTACAGCATGTGTTATAAGCAGTAAAGAGGAACGAAAGCCAAACATATAATTATATGCCCTAAAGGCTTACACCTTTCCAAGTCATTGATTGGTTACAACAAAAATGATTCTAGCTCAACACAAATAAAGCTCTTGTCTATACAAAAAGGAAAACAACAAAAGAAAGCTCTCGCTCCAAGGTCCCTTCACGCTATTACCTTGGCAGAGGCATATCACCAACACCTGAAAATGGTTTTCCCTAAATAGGGTGAGCCAAAGCTCAGTAGGAATAATCTAACACAATATATGAATTTTAATGAAGATATAGGCACAATGTGCATTTACAATGCCAGTAATAAAACATTCATATTCTGTATAGTCATAAAGTACCAAAGTTCATATCTCAATCATTTTTCCTTCTCTTCAATTCAAGTTAATTCATTTCATCTCAATTCATGAGCCAATTTTATTATCTTTCAGACAACCCATTTGAGACTACAACTTAGTGGTTCCCAAATTAACACAATTATCATACAAACACTTCAACTTGCCACTTTACGAAAATTTCGTCCGTAGGGTCGGCACCCATGTATATGCGCGGTTTCGAGATTTTCACCCTAGACACACAAGCCAACTTAATTTTAATGGAGTCCATCCCCTATCTCCTCCTAAACAATGAAGTACATCCCCTTTCTCCTCTCAAACAATCATATATATATACAATTTATTTAAAACGTAGTCATATTCAATGACAACCAACAAGAGATTAGTTTCAATTCACCTAATCCTCACGCAATTTCTACAACAATCATAGTTATCCTCCACCGATAGCCCAATACAGATATTTCTAAACAGATATTCAATCCCACGACAAATAATTTATTCAAATTCCCAAAGGTGTGAGGTAATACATGTCCAACTCCACCATTTATATCAACATCCATCCAATTTCATATTTACAATATCAATTTCATTTATTTATACAAAATAAATATCTGAAGCATTTTAGGACAAACTCTCTTTTTTCCCAAATATCAAGATCAGCTATTTTGTCACGATATAATCTCATATTTACCCCCATAACCATTTATAACTCATTCACTTAGAAACCCCTCTTTTAATTTAATACCTAAACCCTGGGTTTGTTCATAGTACACCCAAATATCACCATTGTTACACAACAACTCATAACTAAGTGAAAAATCATATGAAAGTGTAGAAAATCCCTACCTTAAGCTTAAAAGACCAAAAAAACAATGGAGGAACTTCAAAGACGCCGAAACCAACTTCTACTCGAATCAAAACGAAACTCTTGAGACGCTCTACCTTTTTCTCAAAGGCAATAGGGTGAAGAACCCAATGGATCTAGGTGAAATAGTAGAGAGAAGATGAGTTTTAGAGAGAGAAACTCAAGATCTAGGGTTTTGGAGAGTTTTAGAGAGAAAGAGGGATGAAAAAGTGATGTAAAATGAGGCTGTTACGAACTGATATACGCACAGTCCGCTAAAGCACAATAGTTGACGCTCGAGCGTCAAACACAATAAGTTGTTCTGCTCGAGTGCAAGAAGTGACACTCGAGTGCCAAGACACAATGAAAAATGGCGACTTCGCTCGAACGCAAGAAGTGATGCTCAAGCACGAAATACACACTTCCAGTAGTTTTGCAGACAATAAACCAACGCTCTAGCGCAAGAAAGGCCGCTCAAGCGCCCACCCGCTCGAGCATATAATACACTCTTCTAGTAATTTTGCAGACCTACAAAAGTACTGAGAGTTTGCAAAGCCCGCTCAAACGCAAGAAGTGTCGTTCGAGCGAAAAAGCAAAAATTTAGGCAACACAAGTTTGAAAACTAAGCTACCCACCTATTCCAAACATGCTCCAACTAACTCAAAAACCAAACTCAAGTAAGAATAAAGGGGAAAGATATAAATAGCATTTGGAAACCATAAAACCCGAGTCCTGAATATCAAATGGGTCGGGTCAAAACCAGGATCGCTATAACCTCCCCCTCTTAAAGAATTTCATCCCCAAAATTTCAAATTAAGTTTAACAGTTATGTTTAAACTAAACACAATATCGATAGATAATCAATTCCATCATCCTGACCCATTTTCCGATCACCACTCTTAACAACAAGATAAACAATATCTCAGCACTGAATATACAATTCATATTTTCCCAAAACATATGCAATGTTTATAGTAAGCTCGTATTTCTAAAATATAAACAACATATACAATGTTTTCATATTCCATTAATCATGACAACAATACAATACATGTTCAAACATCAATAAATAAATTCGGATATTTTTCTCGGACTTCTAATTCACGCTCTCAAGTTGCTTCCTCAACCTCGTGGTGTTTCCACAATACCTTAACCAAGGAAATCGTCTTGCCTCACAAAACTTGGTCTCGAGTATCCAAGACTCTCGCCGGTCTCTCCTCATATAAAGCATCCTCATCTACCTTTAAGTCAGTCCAATCCAACATGTGTGATGGATCTGGCTTATACTTCCAAAGCATGCTAATATGAAACATATCATGAACCCCAAAAAGCTATGGCGGCAAGGCCAAATGATAAGCTACCTCTTCAATCCGCTCAAGGATCTCAAAATGCATAATTAATCGAGGGGACAACTTCTCACTCTTCCCAAATCTCATTAAACCCCGCCTAGGTGATATCTTCAAAAAGACATGATCTCCCACCTCAAAAGACAAAGGCTTCCTCCTACGGTCGACGTAACTTTTCTAGTGACTCTGAGCCGTAACTAACCGCTTATGGATAAGTGCCACCTTCTCCGTCATTTCCCGAACCAACTCCGGCAATAACAAAGGTGCATCACCCACATCGGCCCAACATACTGGAGATCTACATGGTCGGCTATACAAGGCCTCAAATGGTGCCATGCCAATACTCGACTGGAAGCTATTGTTGTAGGCAAACTCCACTAAGGGTAGGTGCCTCTCCCACGAACCCTTGAAGTCAAGGACACAACCTTGAAGCATATCCTCAAGGATTTGAATAGTACGCTCGGACTGCCCATCAGTCTGAGGGTGATACGCAGTGCTAAAGGTCAATTTAGTGCCCAAGGCACTCTGCAAGCTCTACCACAACCAAGCTGTAAAACGTGGATCTCTATTCGAAATAATCGTCACGGGACCCCGTGCAATCTCATTATGTCCCTAATGTAAAGGTCGGCAATATAGTGTACCAAATCACTCACACGCATAGGTACAAAGTGTGCTGACTTAGTCAACCGGTCAACTACTACCACCCAAATAGCATCGCTACCCCGTTGAGTCCTTGGAAGACACATAACAAAATCCATCGTGACATGCTCTCACTTCCACTCGGCTATAGACAAGGGTTGCAACAAACCCGCTGGCCTCTGATGCTCGGCCTTCACTTGCTGACAAGTAAGGCACTTCGACACAAACACAGCTACATCCTTCTTCATACCTCTCCACCAAAATTGGCGATTAAGATCGCGATACATCTTTGTGCCTCCCAGATACACCACAAGGCGTGAATGATGAAACTCTTGGAGTACTTCCTCTTGGCAAGACTTCGGTACAAACAAATGGTCAAGGTATCTAACACTCGAGTTAGAATACACGTTCAGGACCTTTCAGGACCTTTTCTATCTTCCCACTGGAAATCTTCTTTCGGAGGGTTTCTATCTCAAGATCACTCTTCTGAGCTTCTAACACTCAGTTTACAAGTGTAGGTTGGGCAATTACCATAAACAAGGTCGCAAATTCAACAGACTCGCTAAGATGCAAGTCAAACACCCCAAGAGCACCCAACATCTCCCACTCTCGGATAGCAATACTAGCCACATTACTAATGGATTTCCTACTCAAGGCGTCGGCTACAACATTGGCCTTCCCCGGGTGATAATGCAACTCAAAATCATAATCCTCTATGAACTCTATCTACCTCTTCTGCCTCAAATTCAAGTCCTTTTGCATAAACAGATATTTCAAACTCTTGTGATCAAAAAACACATCAAGTCTCTCACCATACAGATAGTGCCTTCAAAATTTTAAGGCGAATATCACCGCTGTTAATTTTAGATCATGAGTACGGTAGTTCCTCTCGTGTGTTTTCAACTGCCGTGAGCTATAGGTTACTACATTCCCCTCTTGCATCAAAACACAACCCAAACCTTCCCCGTGAAGCATCACAATATACCAAATAGCCTAATCCCCTCTCCGGAATAATAAATACTGGAACAATGGTAAGTCTAACCTTAAGCTCTTGGAACGACTTCTCATAAGACTCACTGTAATATCCTTGTTCTGTAGTATGCTAATTGGTCCTTAACATGAATATGATTATGTGTTTGATACGATTTTGTGTGCCATTATATGAAAATATGTGGTTTTGAATTTCTATCTGTTCACCGTAGGAATATCTGTTTGATTGTCTGCTTTGGAAATTAAATTGAAGGCCCTATCGGCCACCGAAACCGAAATTGGTCACGCCATTGTGATTGGCATAATTTTTAGAGCCTACGGTGAAGTTTAATTAAAAAATTGATTCGGACCAGATTAAATCAATTAAATTGATGAATTAGTGCCCAATTATTTATTATTATTAAATTGGAATTAATGGGGCTTTACATAAAGGGCCATATACACTCTCATGGTTTCTTTTTGAGCTCAAAATCTGAGATACACATTTGAGAGGGTGAGAAGGCCGGCTATAGAGAGAGAGAAGGGAGAATTGTGCAATTTTGGCCTTGAAGCTTGATAACTTTGAAGCTATACTCAAGAATTTGCTATTAATTGGAGAAATTGAGCCTCTAGGTAGGTAATTGATCTTGAATTCAAGTTTGAATAATGGTCAAGAACATGGATTAAATTCATTATAAGGAAATTGAGTTGATTTTGTTGCGTTTGAAGTCATGGAATGCATGCATGTGCATAATAGCCATGAATCTGTATAGTTGAGCATGAAAAATATGATCCATGTAGAATTGTGGCTAGAATCCATGCTTGTGACCACCATTTGTACAATTTGAGTTGAAATGGAAGTTATATCTCACATGCATGTACCATTCATAAGAAGTATGAGCTTAAATGCATGAAATTGTTATGTTGAAAGTGAATTTGGTGTAGATTGGGACATGCATGTAATTAATTTGTGAAATTGAGCTCCATTGTGTTGTAATTTGGTGTTGGTACCATGTTAATATATGATTATGTGAAGTTTGAGCCAAAAGCATGCATCTAGAACCATTGAATGTCGAATTGGAGCTCAAGAACATGTTCTGGAAAACCCAGAAAATTTGATGTCCACTCGAGTGGGGGAAACCGCCGCTCGAGCGTGAATTTCGTGCTCCCAGTATTTTTGCAGACTTGGATGTCCGCTCGAGCGGGGAAGTTAACGCTCGAGCGGGGAGCTATGTAGACAGATCTTCAGCTCGAGCGCTAGACTTCACGCTCGAGCGTAATTTTGATGCATCCAGCACTTTTGCAGACCTCATGGGTCCGCTCGAGCGAGGAAGTCCACGCTCGAGCGGGGACCCTGTTTTCTAAAATTTTGAAAAGGCATTCTGAGTTTCGTTTTCCGTCCTCTTTCACTTCTAAGTACTCTTAGGCATGCATTAAGCATTGTAATTGAGTTAAAGAGTTAAGAATGAAGCCTAAAGAGGAAAATGTGAATTTAGAATGGATTGAATTGTTTGTGACCCTTTTGTGTTCATGGAATGTGTAGGGTCGAGCTCTAGGGCAAACCAACCAACCGATCACTGTGAGTAATATCTTAACAAAGATATCTGAAATATGTTGTTGTCCAAATTACTTACTTCTATGTAAGTTTTATAAGTTCGATGATTCGATTGGTGGACAATGTTGCTATGCCAAGTGAATGGGCCAGAGGCCGTTTTGACAAGAATGAATGCATGGGCCAGAGGCCGTTTTGACATGAATGAATGGGCCAGAGGCCGTTTTGACACAAATGAATGGGCCAGAGGCCGTTTTGACATGAATAAATGGGCCAAAGGCCGTTTTGACATGAATGAATGGGCCAAAGGCCGTTTTCACACGAATGAATGAATGGGCCAGAGGCCATTTTGACATGAATAAATGAATGGGCCAAAGGCCAGTTTGATACGAATAAGTGAAAGGGCCAAGGGCCAGTTTGACATAAATGAAAATATGAATTGGGCCCAAGGCCATTTGAAGCATGTTGTTCTACATACCGTTTGTATAACTCCTTTATTTGATATTATTCACTGGGCTTTCGCTCACGCTCATTCATGTGTTTGTAGGTGAGCCAAGAGAAGTCCAAGCCCAACCCTAGTGAAGTCTGTGAGGAACAACACAGGTTTTGAAGAGTCAGCCCTTGCGTCTCACGCACGAGACCCGTCTTCTCCTTTTTGTCATTCTGTTTTATTTTGTCATGTGGGCGAAGTCTTTGAATATGTTGTATATAGTTTTCTTAGGTTGACTTAAACATATATGATCCTGTATGTACAGAACCTTGTGTAGTACATATTTTGGTTGTGAGTTATTAATATGCATATGTATGGTTTGTTATGATGTGCCATGTAAGCACAGCTCTATGGACAAAGTTTTAAACTGCTTCCGTTTGGCCCCCATTAACTCTGTTAACATACATTTGGTTTGGTTTGAAGCTGTAGGTAATCTCATGATTACTGGCCGGTTATGTCCTCAACCCACGGGGGCGGGTTCGGGTCATGACACTCACTCCACACAAACTTGATTCCATTCCTCATCAGTCTAGTCAAAGGTGAGGCTAGCCTAGAGAAATCCTTCACAAATCTATGATAATACCCGGCCAACCCCAAGAAACTATGAATCTCATGAGCATTCTTAGGTGGCTCCTAATCTTGCACTGCCTCTATCTTGGATAAATCTACATTCACCCAATCCCCAGATACTACATGGCCTAAGAACTTAACCTCATTCAGCCAGAACTCACATTTTCCAAACTTAGCGTAGAGTTATGGGCTCTAAGCAACTCAAGCACCACTTACAAGTGTTCTTTGTGTTTCTCCTCGGAGGGTGAGTAAATCAAAATGTTGTCCATAAAGACGACCACTAAATGGTTTAGAAACTCACGAGAGATCCGGTTCATCAAATCCATAAACACGGCCGGTGCATTTGTTAGCCCAAAAGGCATCACTAAAAACTTGTAATGGCCATACCATGTACGGAATGCCGTCTTCAGGATGTCCTCCTCCCTTTCTCTCAACTGATGATAACTCGATCTCAGGTCTATCTTAGAGAAACAACACGACCCCTTCAGTTGATCAAACAAATCATCTATACAAGGCATTGGGTACTTGTTCTTGACACTTAACCGGTTCAACTTTCGGTAATCTATACAAAGTCGCAATGCACCATCTTTCTTTTTGGCAAAAAGAGTCGGTGACAATTCTTGGAGTTGAATCATCAACTCATTCAACTCGGCAGGCGCAAATCTATACAGTGCCATGGAAATCGGTGCCGTGCTAGGCACTAAATCAATAGAGAACTCGATCTCTCAATGAGGTGGCAAACTAGTAAGGTCCTTCGGAAAAACATCCGGGTAATCATAAACCACCCTTGTTAACTCAACTCGGACTTCATCACACTCATTATTCAAGAAACTAGCAAGAAGGTAACTAAGTTCACTCTGCTCATACGGGTCGTATATCGGTGATAAGACTCTATCCACCCGGTCCCCTAAGAAATAAAAGTAATCACCGCTCAAGGTACATACAGTAACCCTCTGGCGGTAGCAATCTATAACAGCCCGGTATGACGACAACCAGTCCATATCTAAAATAACATCGAAGCTAGACATGTCAATCAACATAAATGAAAAAGGAAGTCTACGACCGGCAACCTCTATGTCATAACCCCAACACCCCTACTTTAGAATCATCAGGTGACTCTACACAGATAGGAGATGCTAATCGAGCCAACTCCAACCCAAAACCAATGCAAATGCAGACGAAATAAATGAATGGGATGCACCTATATCAATCAATACATTAGCAACCAAATTGCCAAAACAAGAAGGTACCTCTCACTACCGAGGGCACTAGTATAAGATATGCTATGGTCACAGCATACACGCGCCCTGTAGGCCTTTGGTCCACCTGTTCACCTCTTGGAGCATAGGCCTGATGCACTGACTGAGCCGATGAGGCTCCCTAATTGGCCCTTGAGGCCTGTGCTGACTGTGTTGGCTGGTGGCTTTGTGTCTGTCTCAAACCAGGCGCACCGGATGTACCACCCAACTGTAGGCAAAACCTCTTCATATGCTCCACCTACCGACACTGGAAACAAGTGAGTGGCTGGCCTTTTTCCTGAATCTGGCTCTGAGAACGTGCCGAAGATGATGATGCTCGCTGCCCTCCTCCTTTCTGCGGACAAGCTGGAGACTTATGGCCCAACTGACCACCTTTGTAACAAGTAATGTCTCCCTAACCACCCTTCCCAAAACCCCGAACTCGGTACTGGAAAAATGGACCTCGACTGAGCTCCCTAGGGCGACTGAGGGTTAGAACCCCTTTTTACTGCCCCCCTGACTGTCCTAGCTCCTCCTAGAGCCCCTCATTCTCTCATCTTCCATCTGCATGATAGTCTCAAGATGGGCTGCGGCCTCAATAAGGCACTTATAATCTCTAATCATGGACCCGGCCACTTGGAACATGAGTCCAGTCCTCAATCTCTTCTTGAACTCTAGACAACAACACTTCTCAATCGCCGCGAGTTCTGGTGTAACCTCGACAAACCGGTGAATGTGACCTCAAACTCAGCCACTGGTGTGCTTAATTACACCAGCTTAGAGAACTGGTCTCTCAACCTCTCCCTAACAATGGGAGGCAAAAACTTGTTCTGGAAGGCGTCGACGAAAGCCTCCCAAGTTCCTCCAATGCACCCTTGCGCATACTTCTACCATTGACTCGGGTCTCCCTTCAATTAAAAGGACGCCAAGGTCACTCTCAAACCTTCGTCTTCGATGCCAAGCATCTGAAACATTTTCACCATTTGCTCTAACCACTCATCTGCCTTCAGTGGCTCTTTGGGATCTCCCACAAACTCATCTGAATTCAACCGGAAAAACTCTCACTTCAGAAAAGATGGCTCTGCTTCAGTTACTTGGGCCTGGACTTGATTCTCAGCCCTAAGAATGTCCATGGATTCCTGCAATGCTCCTGCCATTTCACGGGCTAAGGCGCCCATGGCCTATTGACCAACCGGTTCAACCACATTGGCTTGACCAATCCCTTCTTCTTGTGTCGGGATTTTATCCAGTATAGGCATTTCATGCATTCTAGGACTACCACGCCTACCACCACGACCACGTCCTGACTTCTTATTAAAGGTAACAAAAGGAGTTAGCACATTTACAAATGTGCCAAAGCTAACTCACTCGCGTCCTAATACGATAGATAACAGTAATTCACCCCACATAAGCACGTGTTTACATAAACACATACGAATTTCATTTCCGGATAATGACCATCCCGCGGCATTGCTAGAGTTCAAATTAGAAACAGTAGTGATCAAGTGCTCTTCTAATAGGATTTCTAGAAACCCATAGACTCAATCAATATCCTAGAAATTCAATCTCATACCCATATAATTGCATAAGCATGTTATCATACAAGCACATGTCATTCGTACAAAAGTCTCTAGCAAGCGAGACAACTTACTTTCCACGTACCCAAAGTATTCAAACCCAGTACGCTCTAATACCAAGTTGTAACGCTCTGAAATAATTACAGTAATTTAACCCAACACAATTTACATACGACATCGTAATCGAAATAATAAACTTCCATTAACCTGAATCATCATACAAAAAGCGACACATGCGATATACATTCATAAATAGTTCATCATGAATCTACAGCATGTGTTACAAGTAGTAAAGAGGAATGAAAGCCAAACAGATAATTATATGCCCTAAAGGCTTATACCTTTCCAAGTCATTGCTTGGTTACAACAAAAATGAGTCTAGCTCAACACAAATAAAGCCCTTGGCTATACAAAAGGGAAAACAACAAAAGAAAGCACTCACTCCAAGGTCCCTCCACGTTATTGCCTTGGCGGAGGCATATCACCAACACTTGAAAATGGTTTTCCCTAAATAGGGTGAGCCAAAGCTCAGTAGGAACAATCTAATACAATATATGAATTTTAACGAAGATATAAGCACAATGTGCATTTACAATGCCAGTAATAAAACATTCATATTCTGTATAGTCATAAAGTACCAAAGTTCATATCTCAATCCTTTTTCCTTCTCGTCAATTTAAGTTAATTCATTTCATCTCAATTCATGAGCCAATTTCATTATCTTTCAGACAACCCATCTGAGACTACAACTCAGTGGTTTCCAAATTAACACAATTATCACACCAACACTTCAACCTGCCATTTTATGAAAATTTCGTCCTCGAGATCAACACCCATGTATACTCGTGGTTTCGGACTTTCACCCTAGACACACAGGCCAACTTAATTTCAATAGAGTCCATCCCCTATCTCCTCCTAAAAAATGAAATACATCTCATTTCTCCTCTCAAACAATCATACATATACAATGTATTTAAAACGTAGTCATATTCAATGACAACCAACAAGAGATTAGTTTCAATTCACCTAATCCTCATGCAATTTCTACAACAATCATAGTTATCCTCCACTGATAGCCCAATACAGATATTTCTAAACAGATATTCAACCCCACGACAGATAATTTATTCAAATTCCCAAAGGTGTGAGGTAATACATGTCTAACTTCACCATTTATATCAACGTCCATCCAATTTCATATTTACAATGTCAATTTCATTTATTTATACAAAATAAATATCTGAAGCATTTTAGGGCAAACTCTCTTTTTTCCCAAATATCAATCCCAAATATCAAGATCAGCTATTTTGTCACGATATAATCTCATATTTATCCCCATAACCATTTATAACTCATTCACTTAGAAACCCCTCTTTTGATTTAATACCTAAACCCTGGATTTGTTCATAGTACACCAAAATATCACCATTGTTACACAACAACTCATAACTAAGTTAAAAATCATATAAAAGTGTAGAAAATCCTTACCTTAAGCTTAGAAGACCAAAGGAACAATGGAGGAACTTTAAAGACGCCGAAACCAACTTCTACTCGGATCAAAACGAAGCTCTTGAGACGCTCTACCTTTTTCTCAAAAGCACTAGGGTGAAGAACCCAATGGATCTAGGTGAAATAGTAGAGAGAAGATGAGTTTTAGAGAGAGAAACTCAAGATCTAGGGTTTTGGAGAGTTTTAGAGAGAGAGGGATGAAAAAGTGATGTAAAATGAGGCTGTTACGAACTGATATACGCACAGTCCGCTCGAGCGCAATAGTTGAGATTCGAGCGTCAGACACAATAAGTTGTTCCGCTCAAGTGCAAGAAGTGACGCTCGAGCGCCAAGACACAATGGAAAAGGGCGACTCCGCTAGAGCGCAAGAAGTGACGCTCGAGCTTGAAATACACACTTCCAGTAGTTTTGTAGACAATAGACCAACGTTCGAGTGCAAGAAAGGCCGCTCGTGCGTAGAAAATGCCGCTCGAGCGTATAATACACTCTCCCAGTAATTTTGCAGACCTGCAAAAGTACTGAGAGTTTGCAAAGCCCGCTCGAGCGCAAGAAGTGCCGCTCAAGTGGAAGAGTAAAAATCTGGGCAACACAAGTTTGAAAACTAAGCTACCCACATGTTCCAAACATGCTCCAACCAACTCAAAAACCAAACTCAAGTAAGAATAAAGGGGAAAAGATATAAATAACATTTGTTAACCATAAAACCCAAGTCCTGAATATCAAATGGGTCAGGTCAAAACCGGGATCGCTATATATTTTATAATTTAAAATAAAATACTATAATTTTATATTTTTTAATTATAATTAAAAAAAAATTATAACTAAACAAATATGAAGTATAACTAACAAAAAAATTAGTCAAAATTATAAAAAATGATATAATTAAAAGTGTATATGATACATTATTTTCAATAATGTGTATATTAAAATTTCTTATAACTTTTACTCTATTTTATTAAAATCTCGTATCATTTTACATAAGAGGGTAACATTGATGTTGAGAATTTATATATATATATAGAGGGAAAGCCCCAAATTTGACTAAAAACCCTAATTTAGAACTAAGTAGAGAGTAGCATTTTAATTGGAGTTTCCTTAAAGTCTTGTAAACTTGTGAACAATAACGATAAAAGATGTGAATATTGTGATGGCAATGAAATTGTGGTTTGGAGATTAATTCTTCTTGAGTGTGGTGTTGTGTTTCATCTCGTATTGTGTATGAAAGTTTGGCAAATTTAACATGATTCCCGGGTTAAGAGTCAGTTTTGATGTGATGGTGTGTGTTAGTACTCGGACAGGGAATCAATGTGCCCAATTGCCCTGTCTTGAGCTTATCGCCGGACGAATGTAGGAAAAATATTTGAGTGTCCACTGGTCCTGCCGTATTATAGTCGGTAAAAGTGGAAGAACGGATGATTTTGGGTGTCCACGTCCTGCCGTATAATAGTCGATAAATGTGTGGATGGTTTTTAAATAAAAATGACTAGTATTTTGTTTATTTGGACTCTTACGAGGGACTCATGGTGCGTTTTCCTTTCCGATATGGTAATGTGTGGAGTGAGATGGAAATGTGATTATTTAACTGAGTATTAGTTGCATAATTAACTGTGCTTATAAATGTATGTTAATTACTCGCATTGTCTTGTCTCAATGGTGCCGTGAGCTTGTTCAAATGATTAAATACTTGGTTAAATGTATTCCAACTGGGCATATAGCTCACCCATATTTATTTTACAAGAGATGATTACATACTACTTCAGAAATGACTTGGATCTAGCAATGATTCAGTTTGGACTTAATAGTTCAAGAACTTTTTGGTTGTTAAGACTTAGAATTTCGTATTAAGACTTTAAAAACTTACTTTGTTGTACTAGGCAAACACTTTGGACTATTGTATGCCCTTGGGGCACTACAAGAAATTGCACTTTTGGTGACTAAATTTTTAGTCGCCAAAAGTAAGATTTTAGTCGCCGAAACATTTTCCCGGCTAAATATTTTGGTCGCCAGATTCATCGTGGGAGGATTGTCAAGGAAAGTGTTGGTGACTAAAAAATATTTAGTCGCTGAAAGTCCTATAAATGCCGACTAATTTTTTAGTTGCCAAAAGTAAAAGTTTTGACGACAAAAATAATATTTAGTCGCTGATGATGCTAAATTGGCGACTGATCAGTTAGTCGCCAAAAGCTACTAATTTAATTTAAATCACATTTTCAGCTACTAAAATTTTTGTCGCCAAAACTTCAAGTATCTAGGGCGACCAAAGTTTTAGTCGCGAATATATATATATATATTTTTTCATCTAACTTCTTTTAGCTACTAAATGTTTAGTCACCTAAAGTCTAAGTTTCGTTAGCTACTAAAGTTTTAGTCGCCTATAATACAATTTTTATGTTTTAGCGACTAAATATTTAGTCACCAAAAGTGTTTTTTCTTTTTTTGGCTACTAAATAATTAGTCGCCTATAGTGTTTTTAAATGGCTACTAAATATTTAGTCACCAAAAGATTTAATTCTTTTTTAGCTACCAACTATTTAGTCGCTAAAAATATTTGACTCCATTTTTGGCTACCAATTGTTTAGTCACCAAAAACATCATTGTATGTTTTTTTTTTTTAATTTTAATTAATTTGTCCACAACCTGTATGTATCCACCGCAACTTGTAACAGGTATAAAAACAAAACAATATGTATATATTATCACCCATTCCATAACCCATATTTCACTTACAACCATCAAACAAAAAAGAATAACTTATAATGTCAACTTCTATACAAACCAAGTATATATTCCAATTGGAAATGATAACTTCATACATAACAAATAACCATACCAAGACAATGTCCTCCGTACACAAAAATATATTTACTATTATGCAAAATGACCATTTGGCATGGTACAAATTACCATGGTAATTTGTACCACGACAAAAGATAATCTATATACCACGGCAATAAATACAAGTTCCATGTCAAAAATATTCTGTACCCCGCCAAAAGTTATATGTACGATTCATCCAAATTCCACACAAAAAGCAGAGGACAACAAAAAAGCGAACTGTTCAAAAGTGTAGATTATCCTCCATACACAAAAATGGAAGATCCACATGTCTATGCCAAAAGCCATCTACAAAACAAAAATTACACCCATTAGTTCCATATAGCATTTGAGCATAATTTCTATGCCAAAAAAAATTATTATATCTGTAAAGGGATTTTTTTTTTTTTTTTTTTTTTTTTTTTTTTGGCTGAGGTGTAATTTCATCCATCAATCATAATATTTTGAAAATGAAATTAACATTATTGAAATGTTAGGAACCTAAATAACGCAAAGTGCATAAGAGTAAAAGTCCATTGGCATCTGAAAAATGATAATCAATGCATCAGCACTAAATAAATCTTGTATCATAGAGGTGCCAATGTAAACTAGTATGTTCGGCACTTTTTTTTTTTTCCCACAACATAAGTACAAGAAAAGAACAAAGTGCTAAAATAAGAGAGAAAGTAAAACATGAATAGAGAATTTCACATTACAACGAATAATGAGTCATGATTATCAATTCGAAGTTCAATTTTGTTTTTATAAATAATTGCCTCCAAATGTTTTTATAAAATCAATTATTCAAATTATAAAACCAGATGCATAATAGACCGACCATTCAAAGGTCCCAGAATTTCTTAAATTCATATTTGAATTCGAAAGACATACGTCTACTCAAATTAAGACTGAAAGATTAAGTCTGACTTCCCCCCTTGAAGCTAAATCCTAAGGGTGATTGATAATTCCTTGGTTGATGCAATATCAAATTAGTAGGGTCAAATATCAAATGACAGGGTGAAATATACATGTATTCACACGTAATTACGGCTCCAATGAAATATTATAGTGAAAAGCAAAGAACACTTGATGAAGAGAGAAATGCAATGCAAGCATCAAAAACATAGAACACAAAATTAATATACGTTCATCTTTACATGTTTATGTGTATGCCATCAACAACTTAATGTAAGATTGTACTACATCCATGCATACACTGTAATTGTTAATCTCCTTGTTACTCATGTCTTGTGCATAAATTGTGCCATATTCCAATTGCCGTAATGTTACAAATATCTATATATATATATAGAATGACCTAATAACTAAAATAAAACAATTATTAAACAAAATTGCACAGAATACAATTCAATGAAATCAATTTGAAATCATCATTACCTTTTGTATACAATACAAGAAATTACACTTCCTTTTTTAATATTTTTGGTTCCAGGAACTTCACTCCAATTTATCTTATTTTTGTAAGTAACTTGGGTCAAGGAACTTATTGGGATTTCTGTAATTAACCTTCAACATTTAACTTTTTGATTGTAACTTTCTGGATGCTAATTGTTTTGACATTTTGGGTTTGGTTCAATGTGAATTTTGGGACAGAGTTATTAACAGATGAAGTCTTGAGAAAATGTTTTGGAATATATAATAGAAAATGGTCATCGAAATATGTCATTTTGAGTGTTATAACATGTCGAAATATGAGTTTGACATTGTTGAAATGGAAAAACCACTAAAGTGCTATCATGGTGTGAGGTGATAATTCATTTAATGAGTCATTTTCAAAAACAAATTGACATCTTATGCATTTGCCATATATATTCATAAAATAGACAATTCAAGTTGGTAACATGTGTTATTTATATTTTCTACAGTAACCATCTTCAACTCTTTTTTTCTATAATGTGTCTAAAGGCATGTAAAATTATGTGGCATTATAGAGATACCTCGATGACCAATTTATTCAGCTAGAGGATTTGCAGGATGATGCTAACCCAAATTTCGTAGAGGAAATTGTCACATTGTTTTACACTGATTCATAACATTGATGAAGGACTATAAGTAGCTAAAAACCAACAACACAAAAGTGAACAAAACACTCACTTTTTGGTTTTGATCAAGGATACAGTCCTGTATCAAAAATTTTGAGATTGTTCATTGATTATGGGTTTGAGTCTTATAAATTTCTTCTTTGTCAAACCCATAAAACTAAAATCAGACCCATTTTAGACAAGAAGAATATCATAATTTCATACAAATCAAACACTTCAACCAAACCCATTAACGAAATCAACACAAAACTAAACTAAAAAAATCATATAAACCCTAGATGAAGTGTGAGAAATAGGGAAATAGGGGAGGGGGAGAGAGAGAGAGAGGGGGGGAGAGAGAAACAAAGAGAGAGGGAACCAGAGAGATGGCGTGACAGAGAGAGAGAGACCCAAGTCAACGAGGAGGAGGACCGAGCGCGCACGCGCGCGCGAAAAAGAGAAAGAGAGAGAGACAAACCTGTGATTTGCGGCAGTGTTTGTGGTGATTTCGGCAGTGACGGTGGCGGTGGCGACGTGCGATGGTGGGGATCGACGGTGGTAGTGACAGTTGGTGGTGAGCCGGCATCAAGTTTGTGATGAGTGGTCTGTGTGTTTGTGAGACGGAATAGATACAAAAGGTCTGTGTGAAACAAATTGGGGAGGGCGCCAATATTCATACACTACCCTCTAAATTTTTTTCCCCTACCTTTAGGGACAAAATTCTATTTTGTCAGCAAATATGACTCAATATTTGTCTAATTTGGCTACTAAGTATTCTTTTTGTCGAAAAACACTAACTATACAACTATATTTTTTTTAGTCACTGATGGTTTATATTTCCCCACTAAAGTTTTGGACGGCAGAGAGTAAGCCAATAAAATAAGCCTATCTTTTGGCGACTAAAATTTTTTTGGTTGGCAAAAGGCTATGTACGCCGACTAAAACTAAAATTAGTAGCCTAAAACATAGACAAACGCCGACTAGAACTTTTTTAGTCGCCTATTTACATGATTTTTAGCGACCAAAATTTTTTTTAGTCGCCAATAACTAATATATGGCTTCTAAAAAATTTTAGTAGCTAAAATGCTAAATATTGTTGACCAATAAAAAAGATTAGTCGGTAAAGGTCTTACTTTTGGCTACTAAAAAAGTTTTAGTCTCCACATTTGGTCGCCGAAGGTGCAAATTGTTGTAGTGGGGGCCTTTCTCTTTTGTAACGTCGTCTAGATCATTGAACTTCGAGATGAGTCCAAGGTATTTTGGAAATATAAACTTTGTAATTGTAACTTTTGAAACTTAGTTCAATGAGAAAGATGGTTATTATGTATATTGTGTTGGAAATGGCTATAAAATTCTGGGTAAAACCAGAATTTTTTCCTAAGTTTGGTCTAATTTTTAGGTGGGCCCCGTGCATCGATTTACACGGGTCAAAGTGATAACGCGTTCTATGCCGCGTTGTGATTCACGTGGTATATTTGGTTGCTCAAAACCATTACTGAGTGAATGGGAAATTGAAGCCAAAGTATGCTCCATGGAAATGGAGTTTTGGTGGAAATTCCTTAAAGGTTTGAATAAGGCTTGTCCCACATTGATTTGGTGGGAGGTTTTGAAAGGGTTTATAAGGCATGGGTTTGGTACTTGGGGTGTGCCCCAAGGGGTACCCAAGTGTTTTAGAGGGAGAGGTTATGGGCAAAATGGGCTAGACCCATTGGACCCAAAAACCACCACACACGCGCGCACACACCGCTGCCGCCGTCCGATTGAGCGGGCTGGCCGCGGGTGTGAGGTTGGGTTGGGCTTGTTCGGCCCAATACTAATCTTTTTGGGCCAAAAACATTTGAATTTAATTTTATTTTGTATAAAATAAAATCCAGAATTCAAATTAAACCGGAAATAAACAGGTTTGGATTTACTGTTCATCCAAACAGGGCCCTTCCCGTTTTTTATCTGTTTGAATAGTTAACCCAACATATTCAAATCTGTTTAAATTCAAAACCAACAGGTTTCATACCTGTTCAATTCAAAACCAGCAGCCACCTTTACATCTATAAATAGACTAGCCTCTCATTTGGATTTTCACTCCAATTTTCGTACTCCATCCTCTGCTTTAAATCTCTGTATTTTGCTGCATTTTATTTCTGAAAGAAAGAGTGTAAACACTTAGTGTGTTCGACGAACGATTAAATTGTAGTGCTGCTTTTATTTGTTGATAAGATCATTTTATCCTGGGAGATAGACGTCCAAATTCTGAAAGCACCGTGGAGAGGACGAATCTGTCTTAAGGACACAGTGTTAAACACTGGACTTGATCAGAAAAGTTATTCAAAGAAATTAACCAAGTAAGTTGTTTAATTTTATTCTGTTTTTATTTGTTTATTTAATCAGATTTTAATTTTGTTTTTGTAACAAAATAAAATCTGTTATTTATTTATTTATTTATTATTTCGAGTTTGATTTTTGTAATCAAACAAATTCTCTCCTTTTCTTTATTTCTTTAAATTCTAGTTGTTGTTTTGTACACAATAGAATTAAATCTTTTAAATACAGTGAAGATTGTCCTACAATCTTAAGACAGATTCCTTTTTGGTATCTTCATTGTATTTAATTTTCTATATTTTCAAAATAATATTCTGGTTGGAAAAACAAATAATGATTTATGCTATTTGACAGATAGTAGTAATATGATGTCTCTTTTCTTTGACAACTAGTAGTAATATACTGGTGTCATTAACAATTGCAGAATATTATTTGGTATTATAGAAAATTATTTTGGTATTTTATTTTTCTCGTTTTAGTAACAAGGAAAATAAAATTATATTGTGTTATAATTTATTTTCTGGTTTTAGTAACTAGAAAATTAATTTATGTTTTAATTTTTCTGATTTTTGTAATCAGAGATTATGGCTACTACAACTGATACTGCATCTGGCAGTGGTACTCCTATTGTTACACCTACATGGGTCCCTATCCAGAACCATGTTCATGTACCAATCAATTATGGAGAAAAACTGGAAAATTTAATGGTACCGAGTTTAAGAGATGGCAGCAGAAGATGTTGTTCTATCTTACAACTCTTAATTTGGCCCGGTTTCTCCATGAAGAGGCTCCAGCACTTAAAGAAGGTGAAAGTGATCGGCAAGTTGTTGCCGCTGTAGATGCTTGGAAACATTCAGATTTCCTGTGCAGAAACTACATCCTTAATGGCCTTGACAACATGCTGTATAATGTATACAGTCCTCTGAAATCAGCAAAAGAATTGTGGGATTCTTTGGAGAAGAAATACAAGACAGAGGATGCCGGTACGAAGAAATTTGTCGTCGGTAAATTTCTGGATTTTGTTATGGTAGACTCCCAAACGGTAATATCTCAAGTTCAAAGTTTTCAGATAATTTTGCATGATATTCATTCAGAAGGTATGTCTCTTAGCGAGTCTTTCCAAGTCGCTGCTTTGGTGGAAAAGTTACCACCGGCTTGGAAAGATTTCAAAAATTATTTAAAACATAAACACAAAGAGATGACCATGGATGAGTTGATTGTAAGATTAAGAATTGAGGAAGATAACCAAAAGGCTGAAAAGAGGAATGGGAAAAATCCCATTGAGTCCAAGGCTAATGTGGTTGAACAAGTTCGAAAACCACATAACAAAAAGAGGAAGTTTACTGGAGATGGTCCTAAACAAGGCAACAACAATGGCAACAAGAAGTTCAAAGGAAAATGCTATAACTGTGGCAAGACTGGACATCGAGCTTCTAACTGCCGCCGCCCTAAGAAGGATCATGGAAGTACAAGCAAGAAGACCACCAATCAAGCTAATGTGACAGAATTGGATTACATCTCTGACGGGGTGAATGACATCAACCTCTCTGCTGTGGTGTCTGAGGCTAACTTGGTTGGAAATCCCAAAAAATGGTGGGTTGACATTGGAGCAACTCGTCACATATGTATAGACAAGAAAATGTTCACTACCTACAATGAGGCTGCAAATGGTGAACAACTTTTTATGGGAAATTCTTCTACTTCTACTGTGGCTGGACAAGGAAAAGTGATCTTGAAGATGACATCAGGAAAATAACTGACCCTCAACAACGTACTGCATGTACCTGACATCCGGAAGAATTTAGTTTCTGGTTCTT
Organism: Camellia granthamiana; assembly: GCA_036172215.1. Lineage (NCBI taxonomy): Eukaryota > Viridiplantae > Streptophyta > Magnoliopsida > Ericales > Theaceae > Camellia > Camellia granthamiana. The sequence continues at coordinate 103,163,760 of CM069904.1, read as the reverse complement.
TGTTAAGTAAAAATGGTTTTAGGCTTGTTTTTAAGTCTGATAAATTTGTATTAACAAAGAGTGGTATGTATGTTGGTAAGGGATAAATGAGTGATTGTCTCTTTAAGTTGAATGTAATGACAGTTGTACCGAAAGTTACTATGAATAAGAATAACACATCTTTTGCTTATATTCTTGAGTCAAATTTATGGCATGGTAGATTAGGACATGTGAATTTTGATGCTTTGCGTAGATTAATTGGTTTAGATTATATACCAAAGTTTGAAATTAATCCTAATCATAAATGTGAAATTTGTGTAGAAGCGAAACTAACTAAGGCTCCATTTAAATCGGTTGAAAGAAAAACCGAACCTCTAGAATTAATTCATACCGATGTATGTGATCTAAAATTTATTCAAACTAGAGGAGGCAAAAAGTATTTCATAACATTTATCGATGATTGCACAAGATATTGTTATGTTTATTTACTTAGAAGTAAAGATGAAGCATTAGAAATGTTTAAACTCTACAAAACAGAAGTTGAAAATCAACTTGGTAAAACCATTAAAATGGTTAGAAGTGATAGGGGTGGTGAATATGATGCACCATTAAATGAATTTTGTGCACAACATGGCATTATTCACCAAACTACAGCCCCTTATTCTCCACAGCAAAATGGAATTGCTGAAAGGAAGAATAGAACCCTAAAAGAAATGATGAGTGCCATGTTACTAAGTTCAGGCTTACCACAGAACTTGTAGGGGGAAGCAATATTGTCTGCTAATTATGTTCTTAATAGAATACTCCACAAGAAAACCAAAAGCATTCCTTATGAATTGTGGAAAGGTCGACCACCTTCCTACAAATACTTATAAGTGTGGGGGTGTTTGGCAAAAGTTGAAGTTCCTGTTCCTAAAAAGACTAAGATTGGACCAAAAACAGTAGATTGTGTGTTTATTGGTTATGCTCAGAATAGTAATGCATATCGGTTTCTGACTTATAAATCAACAATACCTGATATAAATGTGAACACTATTATAGAGTCAAGGAATGCTGTGTTTTTTGAACATGTCTTTCCTTACAAGAAAGGACAGGAATTAAGTTCACAAAAAAGAACTTATGATTGTACACAAAGTCAAGAGACTAATGACAATCAAACACAAGAGGCTAGTAATGGTCTCGACCAACAGGATTTAATTGATGATGAACCAAGACGAAGAAAGAGAGCAAGAACATCAAAATCCTTTGGTCCAGATTTTCTAACATACCTGTTAGAAAATGAATCTCAAAGCTTTAAGGCAGCAATGACAGGTCCTGAAGCACCTTTGTGGAAAGAGGCTGTTAATAATGAAATTGAATCCATTATGCAAAACCATACTTGGGAATTGGTGGATCTTCCACCAGGTTCTAAACCCCTTGGATATAAATGGATATTCAAGAGAAAAATGAAAGCAGATGGTTCAATTGACAAGTATAAAGCAAGACTTGTAGTTAAAGGTTACAGACAAAAGGAAGGTTTGGATTATTTTGACACATATTCTCCTGTGACACGAATAGCATCCATTTGCATGCTTATTGCTATAACAGCGTTGTTTAATTTAGAAATACATCAAATGGATGTTAAGACAGCTTTCTTAAATGGTGATCTAAATGAAGAGATCTATATAGAACAACCTGAAGGGTTTGTAGTATCAGGGCAAGAAAAGAAAGTTTCCCGACTTGTAAAATCCCTTTATGGATTAAAACAAGCACCTAAGCAATGGCATGAAAATTTTGATCATGCAATGCTTACTAATGGGTTTAAGATAAACGAATGTGACAAATGCGTCTATGTTAAAAACACTGACCAAGGATATGTCATAGTTTGTCCTTATGTGGATGACATGCTTATCATTGGAAGCAGTCAAAACATGATCAAATCAACTAAGCAAATGCTTAACAAAAGATTTGATATGAAAGATATGGGGGTCGCAGATGTTATATTAGGAATGAAAATTACTAAAACATCTGACTGATATGCATTATCTCAATCTCATTATATTGAGAAAATTCTCGATAAATTTATCAAGGATGATTTGAATTTAGCAAGAACACCTGTAGACATCAGTCTTTATTTATCGAAAAATAAAGGTGATGCAGTGTCTCAGTTAAAATACTCCCAAATCATTGGAAGTCTAATGTACCTAATGAATTGTACTCGTCCTGATATAGCTTATGCTATCAGTAAATTGAGTAGGTACACTAGTAACCCCGGAGAAGACCATTGGAAAGCGATCATTCGGGTTCTTAGATATCTAAGATTCACCTGTGATCATGGTTTGAACTTTACTCGATATCCAGCAGTACTTGAAGGTTATTGTGATGCCAATTGGATATCGGATACTAAAGATTCAAAATCCACTAGTGGATATGTCTTTACTCTAGGAAGTGCTGCTGTTTCTTGGAAGTCCACGAAACAGACTTGCATCGCACGATCCACAATGGAATCCGAGTTCATTGCTTTAGACAAAGCAGGTGAAGAAGTAGAATGGCTTCGTCACTTCTTAGAAGACATTCCAATGTGGCCAAAACCTGTGCCAGCTATTTGTATTCATTGTGATAGTCAATCTGCAATAGGCAGGGCACAAAATCACATATATAACGGTAAGTCACGACTTATTCGTCATCGACATAATACCGTAAGGCAATTGTTGTCAAACGGAATAATCTCAATAGATTATATAAAATCTAAAGAGAATATTGCGGATCCGTTAACAAAAGGTTTGACAAAAGAGCTAGTATATAGTTCATAGAAGGGGATGGGATTAATGCCTATTACATAAGAGTCATCATAATGGTAACCCTACTTATATGACTGGAGATCCCAAGAACTAAGTTCAAAGGGACAACTAAGTTATGTATGGCTCGTCAGAAATCACCAAGGAATTAAAATTCCCTACCCATTCCTATGGTGAGAGTGATATCTGCAACATATGTTGTCTGCAGGGGCATAAGGATAAGCTTTGCTTTTAATGATTACTTATATCTTGATTAAGGCATAAAATCAAGACGAGTATAAGAAGATACTCATAATAAGAATCACCTATATGAGTGTTGAACTGGAGCCGGTTCTATGAGAATGAAAGAGGCTACATTCTCTAGAAACACTCATGAAAACCAGGAGCGTTCAAGGCCAAAATGAACACAACAGTGAGAACCACGATGTGTTAGAAGATATTTTGTGTGAAATCTATTGTCTTGGCTTACACAAACGGCTGAACAATTCAAGACATCGCGTCCATTGGTTAGCCAGTAAGTCCGATAGGTTATCACTAGGGAAGGTTCAAGGCCGAAAACTACCTGTCCTGATACAAGATATTTTCGACTTATACTCTTTCGTTAAGTCTGCATATTGTTGCATTTCCGTTGTCATCAAATTCCATTCATGTGGGGGATTGTTGGAAATAGTTATAAAATTCTGGGTAAAACAAGAATTTTTTCCTAAGTTTGGTCTACTTTTTAGGTGGGCCCCGTGCATCGATTTACACGGGTCAAAGTGATAACGCGTTCTATGCCGCGTTGTGATTCACGTGATATATTTGGTTGCTCAAAACCATTACCGAGTGAATGGGAAATTGAAGCCAAAGTATGCTCCATGGAAATGGAGTTTTGGTGGAAATTCCTTAGAGGTTTGAATAAGGCTTGTCCCACATTGATTTGGTGGGAGGTTTTGAAAGGGTTTATAAGGCATGGGTTTGGTACTTGGGGTGTGCCCCAAGGGGTACCCAAGTGTTTTAGAGGGAGAGGTTATGGGCAAAATGGGCTAGACCCATTGGACCCAAAAACCACCACACACGCGCGCGCGCGCCGCCGTCACCGTCCGATCGGGCAGGCTAGGCGTGGGTGTGAGGTTGGGTTGGGCTTGTTCGGCCCAATACTAATCTTTTTGGGCCAAAAACATTTGAATTTAATTTTATTTTGTATAAAATAAAATCCAGAATTCAAATTAAACCGGAAATAAACAGGTTTGGATTTACTGTTCATCCAAACAGGGCCCTTCCCGTTTTCAAACAGAATTAAACTGGTTTGGATTTACTGTTCATCCAAACAGGGCCATTCCCGTTTTTTATCTGTTTGAATAGTTAACCTAACAGATTCAAATCTGTTTAAATTCAAAACCAACAGGTTTCATACCTGTTCAATTCAAAACCAGCAGCCACCTTTACATCTATAAATAGACTAGCCTCCCATTTGGATTTTCACTCCAATTTTCGTATTCCATCCTCTGCTTTAAATCTCTGCATTTTGCTGCATTTTATTTCTGAAAGAAAGAGTGTAAACACTTAGTGTGTTCGACGAACGATTAAATTGTAGTGCTGCTTTTATTCATTGATAAGATCATTTTATCCTGAGAGATAGACGTCCAAATTCTGAAAGCACCATTGGAGAGGACGAATCTGTCTTAAGGACACAGTGTTAAACACTGGACTTGATCAGAAAAGTTATTCAAAGAAATTAACCAAGTAAGTTGTTTAATTTTATTCTGTTTTTATTTGTTTATTTAATCAGATTTTAATTTTGTTTTTGTAACAAAATAAAATCTGTTATTTATTTATTTATTTATTATTTCGAGTTTGATTTTTGTAATCAAACAAATTCTCTCCTTTTCTTTATTTCTTTAAATTCTAGTTGTTGTTTTGTATACAATAGAATTAAATCTTTTAAATACAGTGAAGATTGTCCTACATATTGTTGTGCTTGTGGTGGTGTATTCATGTATAAATTTGCAGGGCATTACAATGTTTATGTACTAGAATTATGTTTGTTTAAGTTATGTTTCGAAAAATTATGGGCAGATTAATATTGAACAATTTATCACTTCAAGAAAAAGCACCTTTGGCGACTAAATGTTTAGTCGCCAAAAGTCCATTTTTGGTCGCCAAAAGTCGACTTTTTAGTTTCCCCGACTAAATTTTTTAGTCACTGGTTTTGTCGCGAAAACACGATCGGGGAAGGTATTGGCGACTAAAAAAGTTTTAGTCGGCAAAAAATAGGTTTTTAGCGACCAAAATTTTGGTCGCCAATAGTGAATTACACTTTTTTAAATTATACATTTAGTGACTAATCTTTTAGTCGCCAATAGTCAATGAATCGCCGACCAAACCATTTAGTCGCCAAAAGAAACACTTTTGGCGACTAATAATTTTAGTCGCCAAAGGTTATTCCGTGAAAAAAAAAAAAAAGACTAACTTTTCTGCTTTTTTTGAGATTTGAACCACCAACCTCCCACATTCTAAACCTTTAGCAACACACTCTCTCCACTATGCCACTACAACATCACATGAATATATACGCAACATATATTATTTATATAGTATATTGACCCATATTAATATAAAACTATATATATATATAATTATTTTTATAATTTATAATTTATGTAAAAAATAAATTATTTACTAAAAAAAAATGAGACCACTTTTGGCGACTAAATCTGTTTTTTAGTTGCCAATTCTATAGTTTTGGCTACTAATTATATTTTAGTCGCTAAAAAAATTCATTCCCGCCTAAAAATAACCACTTTTGGCGACTAAACTTATTTTTAGTCGCCAAAACCTCCACTTTTGGCGACTAAACTGAATTTTAGTCGCCAATTGTACACTTTTAGCTACTAAATTTTTTTTAGTAGCCAAAAACCTTCACTTTTGGCTACAAAATTTATTTTTGTCGGTAAAACACGTATAATCGGCGACCAAACTATTTTTTAGTCGCCCAAACCTATACTTTTGGCTACTAAATGTTTTTAGTCGCCAAAAACCTTCACTTTTGGCTACTAAAATTTTTTTAGTCGCTAAAACCCATATAATTGGCGACTAAACTGATTTTTAGTCACCAATAACTATACATTTGGCTACTAAACTGTTTTAGTCGCCAAAAGTCTTCACTTTTGGCTACTAATTCCATTTTAGTTGCCAATTCTGCTACTAAATTGAATTCTTTTTAAAATGTTGTATGATTTTTCTTGTGAACAGATTATGTGAAACCGTGGTTCCAATTCGAGCCAAACCGTGTTTAGATGGTTTGGTTCGAATTAGTTCCATGATTTAAATAGATTGGTTTAGTTCCAATTTTTATGGAACCGTAAATAACGAATTGATCATGGTTTTACTCCAAACCGAACCATACTCACCTCTATTTTTAACTTGGGTAAAATTTTTATGTATTGATGTTTAACTATTATATGAAATATTTAGATATATTTATGGATGAAAAAATTATCTAAAATCGTCAGTTTGAACAATGAAATATATTAATTATTTAAGATCTAGTTCTAACTTTTGATCTTGTGTATAAAATTGAAAGTTAATTAATAGAAGTATTTAGTAATAATAACTGTAGGTGCATGTAAGACATTTAATAAAAATTTTGATAAAATTTTTAAAATTTCTAACATTACTCCTCCTTCAAATCACCTTTGGAAATGAAACACACACAGGTTTTGTCATAGTCACGCTCACGCATAAGCCACGTGACCTCTTAAAACTGAGTTTCACAAATTTAATGTATAAATTATCAAATTGAGCTATCATGTGTATTTGTTTTGTTCTACTCCCTATCTCATTTTATTAATCTATTTTATTTTAAAATGTTAGATATTCTAAATGTTTTGTCAACATTTCTATTAAATATCTCATAAGGATGTGAGACCCACATCATGTGAGTCCCATATAAGTCCTACATCCATGTGAAACATTTAGTAAAAATATTGATAAAATATTTAGAGTCCCGTTTCAAAATATTTTTCTACTTCCTAAATTCTGTTAGATTTTAAAATTCTCCACTATAAATTATTGTCAACACATTTTAAAATCCAAATAGAAGGGCAATGAGGAAAATATTTCAAAATTTGAATTAAAATGTAATAATTATCCGTCTCCTTAAGAAGTTGGGTTGTGTTTGGTTTGGTTTTGAAATATAAGTTTTTGAAAAAAAAAAAAATTCAAAATTTTTTTGGTTGTATATTTTAAAAATAATTTTTACAAAATTAGGGTTTTATAGTTTAAGATGATTTGTAATTTTTTTTTTTTTTTTTTTTTTTGTAATTGAATAGATGGGTGTGAGAGAATAAATGATTGATTGATTTGTAGAATATGAGAGAATGAGAGAGGAGAGAGAAAAAATATATATATATATATATGTGAACGATGTGAGACAAAAAAGAGGAAATAGAAAAAGTAATTAAAAGCAGCTTTTGAGAAAATTGTAAATCAAACAAATTTTGAATTTTGAGCTCTCGAAAATTAATTTTAAAATCAAACCAAATACACCCTTAAATTTTCTATAATGGACAAACAAATTGAGACAGAGGGAGTAACTTCTAAGAATATCACATAATTTTTATGTTTCACCATTTCAAATCCAATCTTGATTTTCATGAACTAAACTGATAATAATCACTTAATTTTTGTTAAAAATAATTTTTGAGCTTTTAGTTTGTATTTTAAAAAATTTTACTTAATTTTTATTTTTTGGATATACTGTAAAAAGTTTTAAAAAAATATATTAAAAAATTTAAAAAGAATTTAACAAATTCAAAAAAAAATACAAGAAATAATACTAATTTTTTTGAGGGGAAATTAGTTTACCATCCCTCTCCAATTTTTAGTAATGGTATAGGTCAACAATATTTTCTTGAGTTAATTACTTAAAAGTCCTATTTACAAATGTTATGATAGCTTAGGTCCTATTTAAAATTTTTTTGAACCAATAAGACTTATTTAGTAAAACTGAAAATATTATCAGTTTTTTTCAATTTTTAAAATTAAGAATATTATCAATTTTGTATAGTAATGTTCTAGATAATTATTTAGCAAGCTGATAAAAAAAATAAAGCATAAGATTAAACATTTTTACCCTTCTACTTATTGATTTGATTCAACTATTCAATAAAACTGAAAATATTAACTGTTTTTTCTAGTTTTAAAACTGAGAACATTATCAGTTTTTCATTTTTGAAGTTTTTTTTTTTTTTTTGGCCATCAATGTTCCATCATCATGCCCCTTTATAGATACAAAATTTTTAGTTTTGCACAAAAAAATAATTTAGTTTTCTCAATTTTTTCAAAAAAAAGTTAGTTTTTTTTTTTTTTTGCACATAATTTTTTTTTTAATTTTTTTCAATTTGAAAGTTGATATTTTAAAATTTTGAAAATCAAAATAAATGTCAAATCATCATGATCCTTTATAAATAATTATAAATGATGAACAATCATTGTTTGGATAGTAATTCCGAATATTACTCAGGCAGAGGATCGAACCCTTTTTTCCCAAACTGGGTTAGCCCAAGAATGGGTTCAGAGAGATCGGCGAGAGTGATCTGAAGAGATTGGAGAAGAAGATGATGAAGAGGGTGATCTGAAGAAGAAGATCAAGATTAAGCCTAAGAACATGAAAGACCAGAAAGTGAGCTTGGCAAGAGAAGAGTGGAATTTGAGTCTACGAATGTATGGTGATTTCTCCATCTTGAACTTTCCTAGGGTTGATGGGGTGTTATCAATGTGGGACATTTGTTTCAATGGGACTTGAAGGTCCAAAAAATTTTGATTAGGACTTAATGGAGTATAAGTTCATAAATTTTGTTTTCTTTTATAGTCTAAGGTCCCTCACTCCCATACCGTTATATCACACTTACACTCTCATTCTCTCTCTACTCTCCTCTCTCTCCTCTCTCTCTAGGGATTTGATTGTGGAGCTCGTACCTTTGATACAGCAATTCCCTAGTGGTGGTGCATACACTACAGGAAATTACACTTTTGGCGACCAAATTTGGCAACTAAAAAAAATTTAGTAGCCAAAAGTTGTGGAATTGGCACCAAAAATTATATTAGTCGGCAAAAATACAAGATTTAGCTACTAATTTTTTTAAGTTGTGGTATATTGATTATTGGCGACTAAAAAAAATTGTCGCTAAAAATGTCACAATTGAAGACTAAAAAAATTTTAGTCGCTAAAAATGCCACAATTGGCGACTAAAAAATATGTTAGTCACTGTATAGTTAGTTTTGGTGACTAAAATTATTTAGTCGCCGAACGAAAAACAAAAATTTACTTTTTATCTTTGGCGACCAAAAGTTTGGTCAGAAAAAATTTAATTTCAGCGACTAAATAAATATTTTAGTCGCTGTATAGTTACTTTTGGCTACTAAATTTATTTAGTCGCTGAATGGAAAACAAAAATTTACTTTTTATTTTGGCGACCAAAAGTTGGGTCGCCAAAAATTTATTTTCAGCGACTAAATAAATTTTAGTCGTCATATACTAACTTTTGCCGACTAAAAGAAATTTAGTCGCCAAATATCTAGTATAATTTTATTTTTAACCTTTGGTGACTATCTCATTTGGTCAGCAAATATACATTTTTGGTGACCAAAACACATTTAGTCGACAATAAAACTCAATTTTTTGTGTGGGAACACTTACCACCCAATTTGAGTTTATGTTTAATTTTATTATTATTATTATTATTATTATTATTATTATTATTATTATTATTATTATTATTTTATTATTTTTTATTTCTCTGCATCTTAGCTGTGATATATAAACCAAACACCAAGCACCAAATAGCATGTGTAATTTTTACTTTTATCTTTGACGACCAAAAAATTGGTCGGTAAAAAGTTATTTTTAGTGACCAAACAACTTTTAGTCGTGTTATAAGAATTTTTGCCTACTAAATAATTTAGTTGCCAACCAAATATCATAATTTTTACTTTTCTTTTTGGCGACCAAATATTTGGTTGGTAAATATTTATTTTGGGTGACTACAATTATTTAGTCGGTAATATTTAGCTACTAAAAAAAAATTAGTCGCCTTTAGTTGACTTTTACCGACTAAAGTTTTTAGTCAACAATTGTAATTAAAAGTTTTGGAGATAGGACTCCAAATTTTGGAGGGATTTTTAAATTATTTTGGTGAGGAACTCTGGAGGGATTTCAAACACACTAAAATGAGTTGGGGCTTAAAAACGTCTCTCTCTCTCTCTCTCTCTCTCTCTCTCTCTCTCTCTTTCACGTCGGTTGCCCTCCTCCTGATATTGAATCTCTATCGCTTTGTTTCTATCACCGTCAGGTAAGGAGCATCACCGCTATCGAGCACCACCATCGATCCACTATTAGAGCATTACCCCAGGTATGTTCTCTCTATTTTTCCTTCTTTCTACCTCTCGTCCCTTAATATCTGTCTCTGTTTTCCACCATTTGGATTGTAATATAGTTTTGGGAAAGAAGTAAGTATAGAAATCACATTTGGTATTTCTGGTTTTCTTTTATTCAAAAATTGGAAAACATGGCTTCATTGGGCATCCCATTGTAGACAAATCCCATTGGAGCAATATTTTAATGTTTGGATTGAATAAACAGTTGACCTCTGCTATTATTCATTATTTTAATCAAATTGTTATTAGTTAGATTTTTGACCATTGTAATACATTAATTCTATGGTTTGATGTAATCTCCCAGGTAGGTAGTCGTTCACTTCAAGCTTTTATCTCCTTGTTATAATTGATTCCGTTTTCAAGTAGACATTCAATTGATGTACATATATAGTCCATCCATACCGCTTTCTTCTTTTGTAATTGGAAATGCTAATAAATAAAAAACAATAGATTGTGTGTTGTTGATTGTAGTTCTCCTAGAATAAAATGAATCTGCTCAACAGAAAATTAACATGTTTTGGTAATCCAAGAACCACAAACTCTGTTCGAGGCTAACAATAAATAAATAAATAAAATAAAATAAAAATTGATAGGGCAAACTTCACTTTACCCCCCTATAGTTTGCACCATGTGCGGATTACCCCCTGACATTTGAATATCACCACATAGCCTCCTTGTGGTTGGTGGACTAAAATGCACATTAACTTCTGTTAATAGAAGTTGTAAATTGACATTTATACCCTTCTCTCTCTCTCTCTCTCTCTCTCTCTCTCTCTCTCTCTCTCTCTTCTTCATCATACCCAAAAGTGTCATACCCCATTTAGGTGAGGACTTGTTCTTAGTGTTCTTCCTGATCTATTCTCTCTCTTCTCAAATTGTTAGCTTCATCTATGTGATTGTGTAAAAATTTATGTGTGCTGAAGAATAATCTGGTTTGGTTCTTTACTTCATTTATTTTCTCGTGATTATATCCAAAAATGGTTCCAAATTTGAGTCTTTTGCGCTCTGGTGATTCTATGTGTATGCTTTATTTTGTGATTGTGAAATTCATGGAATTTTTGGGTTAAGTTTCTGGGTATATTTCAGTATATATGTACGTTGTATGGTCTGATTGTCAAATTCATGGATTTTGGGTTGTATATGGGTTAGCTTGTTCTTTGTTATTTAGGGTTTGTGATTCTGCATCTGAGTCTCTTCCACTTGACTCTGAAGGTGGCTAGCAAGTAAAAATGAATTTCTGACCACTTCACTTGCTTATATATATTTATATATGTTAAATTTATGTATGTTGTCTTCAGATAAGTAGGTTCCTCATTCCCACTTGAATTATGCTTCACTGCTTGTATCAAATTTCAAATGGGGTATTACCAATTTTGTTTTTCCTTTCAATTTAGAACCCCCAATCTTGCTTCCTTTTCTTTTTCTTTACTAGAATTGATGATCGGAGATACTGGAACTGTATTCTGACTGATGAATCTAGGTGAGGACTTGAAATCGTTGTTGATTTTTGTTACTTCTGTGGGTACTTTGAATATATACATATATAGACATTAATTTTGGATAGAAATTATGTTGTTTAAATTAATTTAGGTTTTTGTTTTGGGTTGTAATTTTAGAGAGAGAACGAGGAAGACCCATGGCATGCCTTTGCAAATTTAAAGATGTTCTAGGGGTATTTTGGTCTTAAAATGTAACTTACTCTCTGTATGAGCATTTGAACTACATAGCCCGTTAGCTTGGATGGAAAGTGAACGGTGCGTTTTAGTCCACCAAACACAAGAGGGTTATGTGGTGATATTCGAATGTCAGGGGGTAATCCGCACATGGCCCAAACTATAGGGGGGTAAAGTGAATTTTGCCCAAGATGATAATCAGAGAGAAATAGAGCAGCACAAAAATCAAGTAGACGTATTTGATTAAAAAACGTTCCATTATCGTGGTCAAATGTGTAAGATTCTACTTGATCTCTAAGTAACGTTTTTGAGGGAAGCAGTTCAAATTGAAAAAAAAAATGATGCATTCTAATTCTCTTCTGTGTTTGTATTGTTTTGGTTTTGGTTTTTTTTTTTTTTTTTTTTTTTTTTTTTTTTTTTTGAGAACATACTATTTTGGTTTGTTGTTTGTCTTTTTATCTAAATATTTCTAAGACCAATCGGACCATAGTTCACTCTAGAAATTGAAACATGAACCAGTCTAAGAAAAAGAGAATATGATATGGTATCAAAAACTGCATAGTGATTATAAATAAAAGTTCTATAGAATTGGGTAGTGTTATGGTCCATGGAATAGTGTTTATAAGAGGTTTTTCTGATTGGGAGCTGGGGTTTATAAGACTGTTGAGAGATTGGGAAAGGAAGGATGTGGCTAGAGTCAACATGTTAGCTTCATCCAATGCTTTGAGGAAAGATAAGGATGGTAGTTTGTTATGGAAAGCCGAGAGCTCTGGTCAGTTTATACTTCAGTCCAAATTCCAATGATATAAGAGGAGTTGATAAGATGATTTGGCAGAATGTAACCCCACCCAAAGTCATATGTTTTTCTTGGTTAGCTTGGAGACAAAGATTGAAGACTGCTACATACTTGCAAAGAGTTTGTGTTATCAATGGCAATGCCAATATGGATTGTGTGTTCTGTAATGCTGAACCAGAGACTGTGAACCATGTGCTACTGTGGTGCCCACATTCTCTGAGTTTGGCTACTTTTTGTCGGCAAAGCCATTACTTTATTACTCTGCTTTACTTTGGCTATTTTATATGTTCTCTCTTTCAACCATCCTCATCCAACATAGTGGGGTTCCTGAATTGCAGTGTGTTCTACCAGCTAGTGTGGAGTTCTACACATCAAGCTTCAATTCTAATGATGTCTCAGCCTTTCCACTAAGTTATCCTATTGTTTTAACTGGAATGCAACTCTTGTATATATTTTTAGCAATGTTTACTTGTAATTATTTAAGTTTTTGCTCCTAGCATTAAGAGTATGCAATTTGTTTTTTTCCTTGTCAAGTTGGCTGACTAGACGTAGTAGAATTTGGTTTTCTACTGTTAAAGAAGTTAAAATCCAATAGATAATTTAATATTGATTTAAAAGCAAGGTATATTCTTTTTATGAGGTTCTAGCACATCATCGAGGGTCTGTTTCTTTTGTTCTTTGTAGAGTGGATGCTCCCTTGGAGGGTGGATGAAATGTAAAAACAAAATTACGAGTCACATATATCCCTCCAATTTCTAGAAATAAAAAATAAAGGTATCCCCTTGATTTTTATTTTTTTTTTGGATAAATATAGGTATCCCATTGATAGAAGACATTGAAGCCCAAAAGAAAGACAAATAACAAATATTGTCCCACAACCTTCCACTATCCTCAATCTTGCTCTAAAAAAATTCTTGTATTTCTTTCCGACCAAATTTTAATTCTACACAACCAAAGAACCTACTCCCAGTAGCCATAACTTCCCTAGAATAGAGGTTGGGACATTGAACTTACTAGTAGCCATAAATTCTAATTGTGAGTGAAGTACTTGAGGTTAGAAGATCTTTATATAAGTTGGTCTAAGGGATGTCAACTTTTAAATCATATGTCCTCAAATCTTCTATTGGTGACTTGTTTTCTTCCTTTATTCATGCGATTCACAGGTGAGGAGAAATCGGATCAGTGAAAGAATAAGGAAACTACAAGAGCTTGTCCCAAACATGGAGAAGGTAAGGTTACAAAAACGCACACTTTTTAAATGCCATCTGGTGCTTTTTATTGACGTATATTAATGGGATCTTAATGTCAAATTTTGGTCAACTGTTTGAATGGTTATGAAGCACAATTAGCAGATATTTGATATTTCATTTTTTTTTTTTTTTTTGCAACTACTGGTCGTAGCATTTCAGTGCACCATGTTAACCCATTAAAGATATCCTAATTCAGTTTTCTTTTTATAATTGTTATAATTTGAAATGTCAATTTTATTAAATAAGTGCTAATGTTTTATTTATTTATTTATTTTTTTTACATATTGCTTTTGCGTGGGCTATTGTGGATATTTATTTTTGTGTACAAAGAGCATTTGTTCTGTATATGGAAGACATTTATTTTTCTACAACCCTCTATTTTGAAATTCCAGTGTTTTGTACGTAATATTTAATTTAGATGGATTATACTTGGTTGGTGTGGATTTATATGATATTTGGAATATGATGTTACAAGTAAAAGTTTTTGGATAGTTGATAATGAACTGGATATTACTGATAATAGATTTAGATGATAATTGATAGATGTATTATTCTGTATATGTATAAGTTACAGGTTACATTGATAATGGAATGCATATAATTCATAAATTAATGAAAAATATTCAATTTATGCATTTTAAAAAAATTAATAAATAGAACTTTTGGCGACTAAACATTTAGTATCCAAAAAATAAAAAGGGAACTTGTTGGTGACTAAATAGTTAGTAGCCAAAAAAAAATGAAAGTTTTTGGCGACTAAAAAATTAGAAGTTGAAAAGGAGCACCATGATTTTAGCGACTAAAAAATTGGTAGCCAAAAAGGAGTGCCATGTTTTTAGCGACTCAAAAATTGGTAGCTAAAAAACTGAAGATGGAAAATATTTTCTTTTTGGTGACTAAATATTTAGTAGGGGAAAAACAATGACACTTTAGGCGACTAAATTGTTTGGTCCTTAAATGTAATTCTTTTGCAATTAAATATTTTTGCTACCTAAATATTTTAGTTGCTGAAAGAGAATTTCATTTTGATTTGATTACTTTCGGCGACTAAATATTTCGTCGCCAAAAAGTTATGATTGGTGACCAAGTCCATTTTAGTAGCCGAAGATAAGATAATTAGCGACCAACGTCAATTTAGTTGCCAATGACTATTGCCGACAAGGCTTTGGTGACCAACAGGGCGACGAAGAACTTTAGTCGCTATTGACTTTCGTCGACTAAAAAACAACCTTTGGCGACTAAAAATTTGGTCACCAAATGTGTTTTTTCTTATAGTGATACGAAGTCCTGGTCCCACAACCTAGTTCTGATTTGTGCATTAATCTTCCTGCACTCAAGAAGTTTGATACTATGTTAATTGGAATTCTTGATGGGTTTCAAGAGATTGAGTTTTGCTATGTGGACCAAGGCATTATCGTGGGTGATACAAATGATGATTTTGAATTTGGGATACAAGTTCATGCAAAGGTTGTTAAGGTTTTTTCTTTATTGGATGAATTTCTTGGGACCAATCTTCTTAGGATGTATTCGGGAGTTGGGGACATGGATTCAGCAAAGAAGGTGTTTGATGAAATGCCAATGAGAGATTTAGTTACATGGAATGCTTTGATTTTTTGTTCTTCCAAGTGTGGAATGAGTGATGTGGGTGTAGAGTTGTTTCGGCAAATGGGTATTGTAGACGTGCCCGAACATCCACAGCTCCACACGCGAAATGGCGCGAAAATCCGTTTTGTTCATTGGACTACTACAGTTCGGACTCAACGTCACGGTTCTGAATCTAATCTCGCAAAGTGTAATGCAAGACCAATAAATCACCAAAGAGTCCAAATCCGGCAAATCGTTTTGGAAAACTGATTTTTAATAAAGAAGTGCCAAACATGGACTGTTTTGCCAGATACAGAATCGCCAACTAAATGTTTTGTTTTGGGAAATTTAGGAAACCCTGACTCATGCCTAAGGCCACGTGTCCGTCATCACCAAAGTTGCCTCGGCTCGGGAACTTGGGTACAAGAGGGGAAGGTCATGCAATGAGCACCCCCGCTCGCCTGATCAAAGATCGGCCTTTACTAACATGATATCTTGTTTTTGAAAACACATGCGTTCTTATTCCGGTTATTAGCTAGCTTACTACGTGATGTGCACAGCACACAAGTATAGACTAGACCGCCTAAATTGGAACAAAACATCTCATGTTTGTTTGAAAATGGTTTGAAGGTGCTACTCGCAAGTAAGCTAAGACGTGGATTTTCCACCCTCAAGTGGGCTTAGAAAAAGATATGATTTTGCCACTCTCAAGTGGGCTTAAAACTCGCATTTCGATGAATTGTTATGATTCAAGTAATCCAACCTTCACCCACAGGCATTCAGGCAGTTAATCACTTAAGCAAATAGTCTCATGGCAAGCATGCTATCATGGCAACATGCAATCACACTCATGCAAGATGCTAAAGCATAAATACTTACAGTGTACTCCGAGCCAAAGAAAGAAGCTAATTAGAAATTATGCATGAATCGTAACTATGCTGAGATGCCTAATGCAACACATGCAAGAATGCAACTAAGATAGGCTCGGCTATTCTAAAATGGCATGTGAAATGCAACAATTGATACATGTATTCAACTTGGTATTGAAATACAATGCAATTAGTATGATGCGCCAAGCCCGGTGCATGCAAGACAGATGAATGAATGCAAACATGCGAAGCATAAGTATGCTAATTGAAACATGCCCTAAAACTAACCATCGAAAGTGGTTAAATAAAAGGGAGAAAGAAATGGGGTTGGAAGACATGCATCACACACACGCACACTTATTACAAAGTTCGCCCTCTCGACGGAGGGTCCAAATAAATAATACAAGCCAACTAATTAACTAACTAACAAGCTAATTAATTATTACAAAACCAAATCGAAACAAATAACTATTCTAAGTTATTAAAACACTGAAATGGCCTCGTGACGAGGGATGCATGCGCGCTCGGTCGGCTTCTCTCTGAAATCCGTTGCCATGCCCCATGTTGCCTCTGTTTGCACTATTCTGCACCTCTGAAAACTGTACAAATCTCTGTGATGCTTCTGAACCACCTCAAGGACATTCTGAGAGGCCATCGGCCAAATAGCATGGTCATCGGCCAATGGAAAATGGTCATTGACCAAATATGAGGCTATCAGCCAAACATTTTTAGCCGATCGGTACTATGGATAGCCGATCGGCCATCTCTTCCTGTAAAACTACTCCTTTTGCTGCACCAGGGGACAAACAGAGGCATAGTAATACATTTGCAAGAAAATGTTTGCAACTACATCCCTTATCATATTTAAGACTTAAAGGTGTGTAGTGCTCGACTCTCGAGCCATCAATCACGCATTTCGATGCATGATGGCCAAAGAGGCCGAGTCGCACAATTCAATGTGAATGAAAATGCACAAAAAACACATAATGCCTTGAACTCTATCATGCTGGATCAAGAGTGTCGGCGACCGAGAATTGAGGCACGTTTCATCACTTCAAGTATGAAACGTCCCTCGTTCCTCGTGTTTGGTTTAACCCTCAAACCAAACGCAATGCAATGCATGCAACATGGAGATGTTATGCAATGCAACATAAGCATGCCAAATGCAATGTAACAAGCATACAAAATGCAATGAAACCTAATCATGCAAACATGCAATGTACCAAGCATACAAAATACAATGCAACCTAAACAAGCATGCGACAACATGCAATCTAACAAGTATGCAACAACATGTGAGATGGATAAACATGCAACAACATGCAAAGATGGACTTAAACCGAAATGGGCAGACCTCAGCCATGCCCAAATCAGTGGCCATAACACTCTTAAAAGATGGCATGAAAGGCTAGAAAATGCATGCTCATGCAATGGCCCATCAACTAGGCACAAGAGCACAACTCTCAGAAGTGCTCAATGAGTGACAAATGTGAGAGTGTGGAAATGAAATAGGCTCTAAAATCACATTCCAAAGGATGCTAGATCATGCACCAATGACAAACAAAGCATGCTAGTGAGCTCAAAGCTTAAAGCTTGCCAAGGGACTTACACCATAGCCCTATCAAGCAAGCCCCAAAGGGGCAAGGTGACTTAAAACAGTCCCAAGGCAGACCAAAACAAGGCTAGAACATGCATGGAATGAGGCCAAAACATGTTAGAAATGTGAGCACAAAACATGACGCATACAAGGCCAATAAGGATAATTGCACTACACCTATCAAAACCAAGCACGATATGATTTCACCAACTAAAATCAGAGTTATGGCATGTCGAAATAACACCAAAAATGCACTGATATGGTAGTCCAAAAGCTTAGGCAAAAAGGCATGCATATAGGCTCATGTTTGAGAAAACATGGAAAGAGTGACAAATGCAAGTGTATGGCCACACTATATGTACTGAAATCTCATTTTAAATGATGCCAAATCATGAAAATAGTCCAAGTAATGCATGCTAATGGACTTAATACGCAAAGCTAATGAGCTAGATTGAACCATGGCTATACAAAGTAATGCATGCATGACCAAAACAACATAAATCAGACCTAAGGTGTGCTAAAACATGACCAAAAGCTTCTCAGAGTTAAGCCAAAATCATGCTAGAATGATGGTCTAAAGCATGATGCATGTTAGGCTAGTGTGCAAGTTTACACTACAAGTGTATGGAGCATGCAAAGGGTAATCAAACCAGCCCAAAAAAGAGTTATAGTAGGTCTAATAAGTCACAAAAATGAGCCTAAATAAAGCCATAAAGAAGTAAAAACACATGCTCATTTGGTTGGCCATCAACACTAGCAGGCAAGACAAGAGGAGAGGGGACCACCCTCTCCTATTTGGGCCCTCAAAATAGGGTTTTTACCACTGAAAATCCATTGGATTTTAGTAGTTAAAAGGGCACAAAAAGTTATTTTGAAAGACCTTAGAAGATGGCCCAAAAGCTACACAAGCTAAGGAACAAAAGGGAGAGACAACCCCCTAACACAAAATAGGCCTAAACCATCACTTTTAGGACTGAAAAACAGAGATTTTCTCAGTTCAAAACCAAGCCAAAAACAGTTTGCAAAGGTGGTAAAACAAGCATGCAAAGTTGGCCAAGATAGTGTACAAAATAAGCTTCAAAGAGAGAGATGCTTACCCTTGAAGCACAGCTGCAAAACAGGTCCAAACTCTAAGCTAAAACCAGCTTTTGGGGCTCAAAATGATCCTCAAAGAACCTCAGCCCAATGGTGGTTGAGTTTGATCAAGGATGCCTAGGCAAAGGTAAGGTATATCTCCAAGTATAGCTCTTGTTATGCACACAAAGGCAAGAGAAGGAGAGAGAGGCAGAGATTTGGCTCTGAAATTTCTAGAGAGAGAGAGAGACTTTTAGTGAGAGAAGTTCTCAAGACTTGCTTAGGAAGTTCTCCCTTGCAAAATGGGAGATATATCATCATATATAGCAAAAGCAAGACTGAAGGTCGAAAATATCTGATTATAGGACATCTGGAGCTTGCTAAAAACAGCTGGAGATGAAATATCTTCAAAAAATCTGAATTTGTGTCACTCTTGGCTGATCAGCCATCTTTAGTGCTGATCTGCTACTTGTGATGGCCGATCTGCTACTTTTTTGGCCGACTGCACATATTTGTGGCCGATAGCAAATTTTGCTCTACAGGTCCAACTTCAAACAGGCATAACTCCTTTATATGGATCCTTTTCAGGTCATTCTTGTGTCCAAATTGAAGCCCCGGAAGTAAGATTTCCAATGGTGGCAACCTTGCATCAAAATTTCAACTATGCAAAAAGTTATGCTTGTTTTGGTGAAGCCGCTCAGTTTCGATCCTACCCGGATTGATGCCCAACTTCAACCAACCATATCTTCCTCATCCGGACTCGGCTTTAGGAGATTGTTGAGTGTAACATGAAGCCCCAGAAGTCTTATTTCCAACGGTGGTGGCCTCATAGCTTAAATCCAAGTGTATAGACAGATAAGCCTGATTTAGCGAGGACCGCTCGACTCTCTCTTAGCGATTCATACCCAACTTCTTCCTCAGCTAGGTTTCTTTCCTTTTCTCCTCTTTTCTTCAACTCCAAACCCCTAAACAAGGTGTTTTGAAGGATTTTTCAAAGATTTCAACTCTCTTTCATTCATTTCCACTTTGTCCTTGCTCGGTTTACCGAAAAGCGCAACATTTGACAAAATGCGAGCCTCGGAACATCGTAGAAACTTTATTTCAAAGATATTTTGAAAGAGAGGGTTTTAAGGTCTAAAAACCATCCAAAATAGCTTTGGTCCAAAATGGAGTGTGAGGTTATGATTTAACTCTCCTCTTGCCGAAGAAATCGAACCTTTGTCCTGCATACCTTTCACCACCAAGTAAACCATCAGTAGCGCCCAAGTCTTAAGGGCGGTCAAAAATGGGGTGTCTACAAGTATTGAAGGAGTTATTGCTGATGATTATACTTATGCTATTGTTTTGAATGAATTTGCTTCTCGCTCTCAAGTCTTTGAAGCAATGCAAGTACATTCATTGATTTTACGATATGGGATTTGTTTGATCGCTTTATTAGTAATTCTTTATTAAATTTGTACTCTAAGTGCGGTTTTATGTTTGTTATCATACTCAATTGAAAATTCCAATCACTACCTATAATCGGAGAACTAATATCAAGATTGACTTCGCGAGCTCGTTGTTTACAACACTGCGCTTGTATACTGTCATCTTAGAGTGAGAAGACTTTAGTGTATATATGTACACTCAATCTGTTCATACGAGTTTGTCATTATACTCAATTTTCTTTGGTTTAAAATTGTGAACAAACACAGAGAAATTTGGTTTGATTAAAATTTCTCTGGTTTTGTTAAAACAATTTCTCTAGTTTAAAATCATTGTGCTAAAATTTCTCTGCTTTAGTTAAAATAATTTCTCTAGTTTAAAATCACTGTGCTAAAATTTCTCTGATTTGGTTAAAACAATTTTCTCTGGTTTAAAATTGCGAACAAACACAAAGAAATTTGTGAACAAAGCCAAACAAATTCTCTG
Organism: Camellia granthamiana; assembly: GCA_036172215.1. NCBI lineage: Eukaryota > Viridiplantae > Streptophyta > Magnoliopsida > Ericales > Theaceae > Camellia > Camellia granthamiana. The sequence goes on along the minus strand of CM069904.1, from coordinate 103,142,831 downwards.
TGAACAGAGCTAGTGAAATTTTAATTCTCTGTGAACAAAGCTAGAGAAATTTCTGAACAAAGCCAAAGAAATTTTATTTTTCTCTAGTTTTAACCTAGGGAAATTCGTTGGGAAGTTGAAAATTTCCCTACAGAGAATTTCTCTGGATCGATGTTGAGAAACCTTAGACAATATGAAAGTATTTGATATCCTTTATACTATAAAATCTTAATATCAAGGACTTTAAAAAAAAAAAAAAAAAAAAAAAAAAAAAAAAAAAAAAAAAAAATCTCCTTCTTCTCTTTGTATTCAGTGACTTTTTAAAAAATTCACTATAAACTTACAAATATAAATTGAGAATTCAAAAGTTGTTTTTGAACTCAATTTTCTTTTAAAAAAAAAAAAACAGAGAAAATAGGTGATAAATCTAATCTAAAGAAGGTATATGACATTAGGTCCAGTAAATATTTTTTATTGATGAGAAATCCATGCTTTGTGAAATAGTTTGGTGAGAAATCCTAAAAGGCATTTTGTTTCCAATTTTATCCCTTGACCTTTTTTTATTTGTTTAACTTTTCGTTGACTATCTGTTCAAATTTATATCATCTGTTCAAGTTTTTTGTCTATCTGTTCAAATTTTTTTATTATTTGTTCGATTTTTCTCATAAATTCTATCTATCTATTCAATTTTTTCCTTAAATTCTATTTATCTGTTCAATTTTACGTCTGTTTGTTCAATTTTTTCCCCTAAATTCTATTTATTTGTTCAAAATTTTTAACTATTTGTTCAATTTCCCTCTAAATTCTATCTATTTGTTCGAAGAATTTTTTAAATTTTACTATCTATTCATTTTTTTTTTCTATTTGTTGAAAATCTATGTCAACTTTTTTGTTTATCTATTACAATCATCATCATCAACATCAATTTGTTTCCCTTTATCTATTCAAAATTTGTAGATTTCTCTCTCTATCTGTTTAAAATTTGTGAATTTATCTCTCTATCTGTTTAAAACCTATCATATTTTTCCTTATCTCTTGAAATCTATATATTCAAAATTGGATAGATCTAGTTATAAGACCATTATCGTAGCTGCTACAACTCTACTATGTAAAGGCAATAAAAAATCTACACATCTAAGCTCTACTGGAGTTCTATTCACCACAACAAACTACACAAATCAGTAACAATCATAATTATCACAAATCAAAAACATCATAAAAGTATATGAACGGAGTGACCTGGAGGAGAAACAGCAAAGTAAAGAGGAAGTGGATCTAGATGGGAGAGAGAGCCTTGTTGAGGAAGTTGGAGATCTGTCAATGGAAGGTGAAGGTTTTCTAAGATTCGATTTAACGGCAGATTTAAGAGAAGATATTGATGTTTTGTTGATGAATCAGTGGCATTTTGAATCCATTTCAAAATCAAAAAAAGAAGCGTTTGAGTTTACAAGAACACCAAATGCGATGATGGCTCTAGATCTCGCAGCAGTGGCGGTGGATCTAGATCTCATGGTTGTCGGTGGAGAAGCGACGAATCTACACGATAATCTGGAAGGTGTTAAGGATAGAGCTATGGTGGTGGTGAAGCCTAGAGAGAGATCAGTGACGGAGAGCTCATTCTAGATCTGAGCCGCGATGAACATTTCTTAGAAACTATTTCTGAGAAATGGATGAGGGAAGACGATTGGCAGAAGCGGTGGTGGATCGATCATAAGAGAGGGAAGAGAGGCAAGCGGCGGTGAGAGAGGGAAGAGGAGAGGCAAGCGGTGAAGGCAGTGGTAGAGGGACCATGAGAGAGGAAAAGGAGGCGAGCGACAGAGGCGCTCTGCTGCAATAGTGAGGTAGAGAGAGAGAAAGATAATAGAGGGAAGAGAAAGATAATAGAGAGAGTGGGCTGAAAAAAAAGTGTGAATGACCGTATTAATATATATATATATAATGGATAATTTGGTCTTTTTACACTAGTTTATTTTTTGGGCAAACTTCACTTTAACCCCTGTGGTTTGGACTGAGTACGGTTTACCCCTTCTGACATTCAGAAATTACCACATAACCCCCACGTGGTTTGTGGATTGAAATGCACACTTTTCTGTTAACAGAAGTTGTAAATTGGCAGTTATACCCTTCTTCTCTCTCTCTCTCTCTCTCTCTCTCTCTCTCTCTCTCTCTCTTCCATCTCTTCTTCTTCCTCTATACCATACCCAAATTTTATACATACATAGACATATATATATATATACAAACCCAGTTCACATATACAAACCCATACTTTGGAAGACAAGCTAGTGTGTTTTGTAGCCATATAGAGTGGTTGTTTGTCTACTAAACCATGGAGCAGACCACGAAAGAAAAATTGAGTGTTTCACGCTCAAAAGTCCAAAATAACAAATCATTTTTCAGATCACTTGGCTGGTTTATTCAGCATCTCTTACAATGATTTTCAGATCATTTTGTTGTAGACAAATCCAAACCCAATTCAGATCATTTTTCTAATAACATACAACCCAATCAAATATATATATATATGTATATATGTATATACACAGTGAACTCTCTCTTCCTTCTCTTCTTCTTCCCCCCATCCCCATCCATTATATGTATTATATATATATAGACATCATATGCATATGTCTGTACATAAATATATGTATATATATACACACATGTATATACATACACTTGCATATACAATGAGTTTCAAGATACACAGTGATCTTCTCTTCATTTACAAGATAAAATGTGGGTATAGAGATGTTGAAGAGATAACTAAAAGGGAAAAGGGAAAGAGAGATAGTATACAATAGAGAGGAAGATCTATATAATAAAAAAAATAGAGAGAAAGATTTGTATAAAAAAAAACAATTGAGAGAAAGAACAATGGCATTCTTTTGTAAATTTGAAGATATGAAAAGGGTATTTATGTCTTAAACAATGGCTTACTCACCAAATCAGTGCGTCAATGTCACTATCAATTAACTTAGATGGAAAAGTTAACGGTGCGCTTTGGTCCACAAACCACGTGGGAGTTATGTGGTGATTTTTGAATGTCGGGGAGTAAATCGCACCCGGCCCAAATTACAGGGGGATAAAGTAAAATTTACCCTTATTTTTATGGACAAGTTTTAGTGTTTGAGTCTTTGTTTGGGATGTAGGTTGGTTTTTTGACTTTTTAGCTTTATGGCTATTTTAGCCTGAGGCTAAAAAGCCTAGTTTGGGATAGATTTTTTGACTTTTTTTTACTTTTGTGAGAGAAAAAATGAAATGATTATGGTTTGGATGTAACATTTTGTCTTATTGGGCTAAAAAGTCTATTTTGTTTTTTTGTGACTAAAATAGCTCCAACCCAAACCAAACCTTCATGCCAAACAAATCCTAAAACTACCAACAACAAAAAAAAAAATTTAATTTAATTTTTAACTAGAGCGCTCAAAAAAACAAGACCCAAAAAAAAAAAAAATTCCGATTCAAACCATTAATACACAACCTCTAAAAGCAGCTCTAATTACCTGACAGCGCAAGAAAAAAAAGAGAAAAAAAAAAAAAAAGGCTAAATTATCACATCAGTAATAAGGTCCACATGGCGCCATGTCATTAGTGGTGTTGAATTAGTGGTCTGAAGCATTTTTCAAAAAAATTGTAGGGCACGCTAACCTGGTGACGAGCACGTGGTGCTAACATAAACCTAGGGCTATGTTTGTGTATGAAGAACGTGATGTGCGTTTGATAATGAAAAAGAAAGAACCGCAGAAAAGACTTCGTCCATCCAAATCATACAACATTTTCTCGTGATATATTTGACTGAATTCATGGTCAGATTTAATTAATTTTAAAGTTCAAAATTTGTATTCCTCAAAAATAATTATAATTGATATAATTAAACGCGTTCTATTCACAATTTATACATTTAAAAAATAATTATTTATTAATTTTAAATAATTTACCATACCAATCGTTTTCTTTTTTCAATAAAAACAATTATCTATTAGTTCCAAATAAGGGATATTTATCAATAAATCTCATCTCACAAACAAATACTCCAATTAGTATCAAGCTTTTTCTATTGATTTGTTAAGTCTTATTAGTGGAAAGTTTCTTTCAGTGTGGTCCTATTTTTTATTTTGGCAATGTTTTGGTAGACAACTATATCTTTTTGTTAATGTGACAAGTATGATTCGATACTCCAATATAACACGTATTAATGTAACACTCCAACAATGTGACACTTCAAAAAAATTAAAAATTCATTAATGTACTTTTTCTAAATGTGACAACGTGACAGGTATGATGTGACACTCCAAAACTTTTACTCTAAAAAAAAAAAATTTCTTAGTGTACTTTTCTCAAATATGACAATGTAACGGGTATAATATGACACTCTAAAAAAAATTAAAAGCTTATTAATATACTTTTTTCAAATGTGACAACGTAGCGGGTATAATATAACACTTCAAAAAAAATAAAAATTTGTTAGTGTACTTTTCTCAAACGTGACAACGTGGCGGTATGATGTGATACTCTACAAAAAATTAAAAACTCTTTAGTGTACTTTTTCCAAACGTGACAACGTAACTGGTATGATGTGACACTTTAAAAAAAATTAAAAACTCCTTAGTATACTTTTCTCAAACGTGACATGTAACACTCCAACGTGGTGGGTATGATGTGACACTATAAAAAAATTAAAAACTCTTTAATGTACTTTTTACAAATGTGACACTCTAACGTCACGAATATAATGTAACACTGAAAAACTCTTTAGTGTACTTTTTTCAAATATGACACTCCAATATGGCAGGTAAATGAGTCATTACACATCCAAAATGATTAAATAGATCACAAGAAAAAATATGGGACTATATGGATTATAAGTCCAAAATATGGGACTTATTGGTCAATCTCCCTTGAAATAATTTACCACATCAACTACCTATTAATTTTTAATATTCATTGAATTTTGTCGGGCCTTTCAAATTTAGGTGAATTTATTTTATTTTATTTTATTTTATGATCTAGTAAAATAGCTAAAAACTTTCGCAACGCTTTTAAAATTATTTTGACTGCTTTATGTTTGTCCACATTTTTACTTTAACATTTAATGGTTTTTTTTTTTTTTTTTTCACTCTAACCTTTCATATTTTAACTTTTTTTCAATTTAATCTTAAAATTAATTTTTGTTAAAAATTAAACAAAAAATATCACAATAACTATCATATAATATAAAAAAATATATATTATTATATTAGAATTTAAATTTGTGTCAGAGGTGTGAGTTATATAAAATAAAATAGTTTTATATCATGTGACTATCAATATGTCATTTTTAGTCTAATTTTAAATATAAGTTAACATTAGAAGTAAATTGAAAAAAAATTAAAATATAAAAAATCAAAGGGAAAAAAATAAATTTTAAAAGTCAAAATAAAAAATGGCCAATTAGAGCTTCCCCCATCTCTTCCTTTATATTACCTCCTTACTCAAAATAAGGAGTTTTTCTGTCAAAATACATCCTCAGTAGTTCTCTTATCCAATCCCTCAAATATAAGTATTGCTATAATGACTCCCTATTTGTAGGGAGTCACCGTAACTCCCTCATATCTGATAAATTCTTATTTTATAGGCCCGAAGGATGTCTCCCGGACGTCCCCCAAACATCCCTCGGGATGTCCCATGAGAGTCCTGGAGCAAAAGAAGAAAAACGTCCAAAATTAGCTTGATCGGTCGATCGCCCAGTCGTTCTGCTGGTCGACCACCCGGACGACCGTCCCTTTGCTTTCCTCTTTGCTTTCCTCTACTGCTACTTCCTGCTATGCTATTGTGCTCATTTGTTTTTATTATTTTATTATTAAAAAAATATTTAATTATAAAAGTAACTAAAAATATTATTTTAATAGAATAGAGAAAGAATATGGAGTTTAATAAAATTCCCTACCTATTCTTATGGTGAGAGTGATATCTACAACATGTGTTGTCTGCAAGGGTATAAGTATAAGCCTTACTTTTAATGATTACTTATATCTTGATTTAGGTATAAAAATCAAGACAAGTATAAAGAGATACTTACAATAAGAATCACCTATATGAGTGTTGAACTGGGGCCAGTTCTATGAGAATGAAAGAGGCTAAATTCACTAGAAACACTTATGAAAACCAGGAGCGTTCAAGGCCAAAATGAACACAACAATGAGAACCACGATGTGTTAGAAGATATTTTGTGTGAAATCTATTGTCTTGGCTTACACAAACGGCTGAACAATTCAAGGCATCGCGTTCATTGGTTAGCCAGTAAGTCCGATAGGTTATCACTAGGGAAGGTTCAAAGCCAAAAGCTACCTATCCTGATGCAAGATATTTCGACTTATACTCTTTCGATAAAGTCTGCATATTGTTGCATTTCCGTTGTCATCAAATTCCATTCATGCGGGGGATTGTTGGAAATGGTTGGAAAATTCTGGGTAAAACCAGAACTTTTTCCTATCTTTGGTCTATTTTTTAGGTGGGGCCCCGTGCGTCGATTTTCGCGGGTCAAAGTGGTAACGCGTTCTATGCTACGTTGTGATTCACGTGGTATATTTGGTTGCTCAAAACCATTATTGAGTGAATGGGAAATTGAAGCCAAAGTGAGCTCCATGGAAATGGAGTTTTGGTGGAAATTCCTTAAGGTTGGAAAATGGCTTGTCCCACATTGATTTGGTGGGAAGTTTTGAATGGGTTTATAAGGCATGGGATTGGAACTTGAGGTGTGCCCCAAGGGGTACCCAAGTTTTGTAGAGAGGGAGGTTATAGACAAAATGGGCTTGACCCATTGGACCTAAAAATCACCGCGCGCCGCCGCCATCCGATCAGGCGGGCTAGGCCTAGGCTTGGGCGCGGGTGCGTGGTTGGGCTTGTTCGGCCCAATACTAATCTTTTTGGGCGAGAAACATTTGGATTTAATTTTATTTTTTGAAATAAAATCTGTCCAACTGTTCCGGTTTTTCTATACACCCAAACAGCTCCCTTCCGTTTTTATCTGTTTAATTCAAAACCAAACAGGTTTCATACCTGTTCAAAACAGGTTAGCACCTGTTTAATTCAAAATCAATAGCCACCACTACATCTATAAATAGGCAGCTCTCATTTGATGTTTTGCATTCAGAAATTTCGTACTTCTCCTCTACAAATTTATTCTTCATTTTGCTGCATTTAATTTTTGTGAGAAAGAGTGTAAACACTTAGTGTGTTCGTTAAACAAATAAATTGTAGTTCTGCATTTATTTGTAATTGATCATTTCATCTTGGGAGATAGACGTCCATATTCTGAAAGCACTGTGAAAAGGACGAATCTGTCTTAAGGAAACAGTGTCGAACACTGGACTTAATCAAAATAATATTCAAGATATTAATCAAGTAAGTTATTTATTTATTTTATGTTTTATTATTTATTTAAATCAGATTTTAATTTTGTTTTTGTAACAAAATAAAATCTGTTTTTATTTATTTTATTCTATTTCTAGTTTGATTTTTGTAATCAAACTTTATCTCTCATTTCCTATTTTTCTTTTATATTATGTTTGTCGTTTAGTACCCAAACAGAATTAATTAATTTAATTACAGTGAAGATTGTCCTACAATCTTAAGACAGACTATATTTGGTGTCTTCATTGTATTTAATTTTCTGTGTTTTCAAAGTAATATTCTGGTTGGAAAATACAAATAGTATTTATAAACTATTTGACGGATAGTAGTAATATACTGTCTATTTTCTTTGACGGCTAGTAGTAATATACTGGTGTCATTAACAATTGCAGAATATTATTTGGTGTTATAGAAAATTATTATGGTATTTTATTTTTCTAGTTTTAGTAACAAGGAAAATAAAATTATTTTGTGTTCTAATTTATTTTTTGATTTTAGTAACTAGAAAATTAATTTGTGGTTTGTTTTTCTGATTTTTATAATCAGATTTTATGGCTACTATAACTAAAACTGCAACTTGAAGTGGTACTCCAACTGTTACACCAACACCGGTCCCTATCCAGAACCATGTTCAACTACCAATAAATCATGGAGAAAAATCGGAAAAATTTAACGGTACTGAGTTTAAGAGATAGCAGCAGAAGATGTTGTTCTATCTTACAACTCTTAATTTGGCCTGGTTTCTCCATGAAAAGGCTCCAGCACTTAAAGAGGGTGAAAGTGATCGGCAAGTTGTTGCCGCTGTAGATGCTTGGAAACATTCAGATTTCCTGTCCAGAAACTACATCCTCAATGGCCTTGACAACATACTGTATAATGTTTACAGTCCTTTGAAGCCAGCAAAAGAAGATTCTTTGGAGAAGAAGTACAGGACAGAGAATGCCGGCACGAAGAAATTTGTTGTCGGTAAATTTCTGAACTTCGTTACGGTAGACTCCCAAACGGTAATTTCTCAAGTTCAAAATTTTCAAATAATTTTGCATGATATTCATTTAGAAGGTATGTCTCTTAGCGAGTCTTTCCAAGTCGCTGCCTTAGTGGAAAAGTTACCACCGGCTTGGAGAGATTTCAAAAATTATTTAAAATATAAACGCAAAGAGATGACCATGGATGAACTTATTGTAAGACTGAGAATTGAGGAAGATAACCGTAAGGCTGAAAAGAGGAATGAAAAAAATCTCATTAAGTCCAAGGCTAATGTGGTTGAACAAGTTCATAAACCACATAATAAAAAGAGGAAGTTTACTGGAGATGGTCCTAAACAAGGCGATAGCAACAAGAAGTTTAAAGGAAAATGCTATAACTGTGGCAAGACCGGACATCGAGCTTCTGACTACCGTTGCCCTAAGAAGGATCATAGAAGTACAAGCAAGAAGACTACCAATCAGGCCAATGTAACTGAACTAGATTACATCTCTGACGGGGTGAATGACATCAACCTCTCTGCTGTGGTGTCTGAGGCTAACTTGGTAGGAAATCCCAAAGAGTGGTGGGTTGACACTAGAGCAACTCGTCACATATGTGCCGACAAGAAGATGTTCACTACCTACAATGAGGCTGCAAATGTGAACAACTTTTTATGGGAAATTCTTCTACTTCTACTGTGGCTGGACAAGGAAAAATGATCTTGAAAATGACATCAGGGAAAGAACTGACCCTCAACAACGTACTGCATATACCTGACATACGGAAGAATTTAGTTTCTAGTTCTTTGTTAAGTAAAAATGGTTTTAGGCTTGTCTTTGAGTCTGATAAATTTGTATTAACAAAGAGTGGCATGTATGTTGGTAAGGGATACATGAGTGATGGTCTCTTCAAACTAAATGTAATGACAGTTGTACCAAAAGTTGCTAGTAATAAGAATAACACATCTATTGTTTATATTCTTGAGTCGAATTTATGGCATGGTAGATTAGGACATGTAAATTATGATGCTTTGCGTAGATTAATTAGTTTGGATTATATACCAAAGTTTGAAATTAATCCTAATCATAAATGTGAAGTTTGTGTAGAAGCGAAACTAACTAAGGCTCCATTTAAATCGGTTGAAAGGAAAACCAAACCTCTAAAATTAATTCATACTGATGTATGTGATCTAAAATTTGTTCAAATTAGAGGGGGCAAAAAGTATTTCATAACATTTATCGATGATTGCACAAGATATTGTTATGTTTATTTACTTAGAAGTAAAGATGAAACCTTAGAAATGTTTAAATTCTACAAAACAGAAGTTGAAAATCAACTTAGTAAAACTATTAAAATGGTTAGAAGTGATAGGGGTGGTGAATATGATGCACCATTAAATGAATTTTGTGCACAACATGGCATTATTCACCAAACTACAACACCCTATTCTCCTTAGCAAAATGGAATTGCTGAAACGAAAAATAGAACCCTGAAAGAAATGATGAATGCCATATTACTAAGTTCAGGCTTACCACAGAACTTGTGGGGGGAAGCAATATTGTCTGCTAATTATGTTCTTAACATAATACCCCACAAGAAAACCACCAGCACTCCTTATAATTTGTGGAAAGGTCGACCACGTTCCTACAAATACTTAAAAGTGTGGGGGTGTTTGGCAAAAGTTGAAGTTTCTGTTCCTAAAAAGACTAAGATTGGACCAAAAACAGTAGAATGTGTGTTTATTAGTTATGCTCAGAATAGTAGTGCATATCGGTTTCTAACTTATAAATCAGAAATACCTGATATAAATGTAAACACTATTATAGAGTCAAGGAATGCTGTGTTTTTTTAACATGTCTTTCCTTATAAGAAATGACAGGAATTAAGTTCACAGAAAAGAACTTATGATTGTACACAAAGTCAAGAGACTAATGACAATCAAACACAAGAGGCTAGTAATGTTCTCGACCAACAAGATTTAACTGATAATGAACCAAGACGAAGTAAGAGAGCGAGGACATCAAAATCCTTTGGTCCAGATTTTCTAACATATCTGTTAGAAAATGAACCTCAAAGCTTTAAGGAAGCAATGACAGGTCCTGAAGCACCTTTGTGGAAGGAGGCTGTTAATAATGAAATTGAATCCATTATGCAAGATCATACTTGGAAATTGGTGGATCTTCCACCTGGTTCTAAACCTCTTGGATATAAGTGGATATTCAAGAGAAAAATAAAAGCAGATGGTTCAATTGACAAGTATAAAGCAAGACTTGTAGTTAAAAGTTACAGACAAAAGGAAGGTCTGGACTATTTTGACACATATTCCCCTGTGACAAGAATAACATCCATTCGTATGCTTATTGCTATAGCAGCGTTGTTTAATTTAGAGATACATCAAATGGATGTTAAGACAGCTTTCTTAAATAGTGATCTAAATGAAGAGATCTATATGGAGCAACCCCAAGGGTTTGTAATGTCGGGGCAAGAAAAGAAAGTTTGTCGGCTTGTAAAATCTCTTTTATGGATTAAAACAAGCACCTCAGCAATGGCATGAAAAAATTGATCAAGCAATGCTTACTAATGGGTTTAAGATAAACGAATGTGACAAATGCGTCTATGTTAAAAAGACTGACCAAGGATATGTCATAGTTTGTCTTTATGTGGATGACATGCTTATCATTGGAAGCAGTCAAAATATGATCAAATCAACTAAGCAAATGCTTAACAAAAGATTTGATATGAAAGATATGGGGGTCGCAGATGTTATATTAGGAATGAAAATTACTAAAACATCTGACGGATATGCATTATCTCAATCTCATTATATTGAGAAAATTCTTGATAAATTTATTAAGGATGATTTGAATGTAGCTAGAACACCTGTAGACATCAGTCTTTATTTATCGAAAAATAAAGGTGATGCAGTGTCTTAGTTAAAATACTCCCAAATCATTAGAAGCCTAATGTACCTAATGAATTGTACTCGTCCTGATATAGCTTATGCTATCAGTAAATTGAGTAGGTACACTAGTAACCCCGGAGAAGACCATTGGAAGGCGATCATTCGGGTTCTTAGATATCTAAGATTCAGCCGTGATCATGGTTTGAACTTTACTCGATATCCAGCAGTACTTGAAGGTTATTATGATGCAAATTGGATATCGGATACTAAAGATTCAAAATCCACAAGTGGATATGTCTTTACTCTGGGAGGCGCTGCTGTTTCTTGGAAGTCCACGAAACAAACATGCATCGCACAATCCACAATGGAATCTGAGTTCACTGCTTTAGACAAAACAAGAGAAGAAGCAGAATGGCTTCGTCACTTCTTAGAAGACATTCCAATGTAGCCAAAACCTGTGCCAGCTATTTGCATTCATTGTGATAGTCAATCTGCAATAGGCAGAGCACAGAATCATATGTATAACGGTAAGTCACGACATATTCGTCGTCGACATAATACCGTTAGGCAATTGTTGTCAAATGGAATAATCTCAATAGATTATATAAAATCTAAAGAAAATATTACGGATTCGTTAACAAAAGGTTTGACAAAAGAGCTAGTGTATAGTTCATCTAAGAGGATAGGATTAAAGCCTATTACATAAGAGTCGTCATAATGGTAACCCTACTTATATGACTGGAGATCCCAAGAACTAAGTTCAAAGGGACAACTAAGTTATGCGTGACTCGCCAGAAATCACCAAGGGATTAAAATTCCCTACCCATTCCTATGGTGAGAGTGATATCTGCAACATGTGTTGTCTGCAGGGGTATAAGGATAAGCCTTGCTTTTAATGATTACTTATATCTTGATTTAGGTATAAAAATCAAGACAAGTATAAAGAGATACTTACAATAAGAATCATCTATATGAGTGTTGAACTGGGGCCGGTTCTATGAGAATGAAAGAGGCTAAATTCTCTAGAAACACTTATGAAAACCAGGAGCGTTCAAGGCCAAAATGAACACAACAGCAAGAATCATGATGTGTTAGAAGATATTTTGTGTGAAATCTATTGTATTGGCTAACACAAACGGCTGAACAATTCAAGGCATCGCGTCCATTGGTTAGCCAGTAAGTCCGATAGGCTATCACTAGGGAAGGTTCAAGGCTGAAAGCTACCTATCCTGATGCAAGATATTTTTGACTTATACTCTTTCGATAAAGTTTGCATATTGTTGCATTTCCGTTGTCATCAAATTTCATTCATGTAAGGGATTGTTGGAAATAGTTGGAAAATTCTAGGCCAGAATTTTTTCCTATCTTTGGTCTATTTTTTAGGTGGGCCCCGTGCGTCGATTTTCGCGGGTCAAAGTGGTAACGCGTTCTATGCCGCGTTGTGATTCACGTGGTATATTTGGTTGCTCAAAACCATTATCGAGTGAATTGGAAAATTCTGGGTAAAACCAGAATTTTTTCCTATCTTTGGTCTATTTTTTAGGTGGGCCCCGTACGTCGATTTTCACGGGTCAAAGTGGTAACGCGTTCTATGCCGTGTTGTGATTCACGTGGTATATTTGGTTGCTCAAAACCATTATCGAGTGAATGGGAAATTGAAGCCAAAGTGAGCTCCATGGAAGTGGAGTTTTGGTGGAAATTCCTTAAGGTTGGAAAATGGCTTGTCCCACATTGATTTGGTGGGAAGTTTTGAATGGATTTATAAGGCATGGGATTGGAACTTGGGGTGTGCCCCAAGGGGTACCCAAGTTTTGTAAAGAGGGAGGCTATGGACTAAATGGGCTTCACCCATTGGACCTAAAAATCACCCGCGCGCCACTGTCCGGTCGGTCGGGCGGGCTAGGCTGGGCCTGGGCTTGGGCGCGGATGCGTAGTGTGTGGTTGGGTTGGGCTTGTTCGGCCCAATACTAATCTTTTTGAGTAAAAAACATTTGGATTTAATTTAGTTTTTGAAATAAAATCTGTCCAACTGTTCCGGAATTAATCTGTTCCGATTTTTCTCTACACCCAAACAGGTCCCTTCCGTTTTTATCTGTTTGAATTTTAAACCCAACATATTTAAATCTGTTTAATTCAAAACCAAACAGGTTTCATACCTGTTCAAAACAGGTTAGCACCTGTTTAATTCAAAATCAATAGCCACCACTACATCTATAAATAGGCAGCCCTCATTTGATATTTTACATTCAGAAATTTCGTACTTCTCCTCTGAAAATTTATTCTTCATTTTGCTGCATTTAATTTTTGTGAGAAAGAGTGTAAACACTTAGTGTGTTTGTTAAACAAATAAATTATAGTGCTGCATTTATTTGTAGTTAATCATTTCATCATGGGAGATAGACGTCCATATTCTGAAAGTACAGTGGAGAGAATGAATCTGTCTTAAGGAGACAGTATCGAACACTGGACTTGATCAGAATAATATTCAAGATATTAATCAAGTAAGTTATTTATTTATTTTATGTTTTATTATTTATTTAAATCAGATTTTAATTTTGTTTTTGTAACAAAATAAAATCTGTTTTTATTTATTTTATTCTATTTCTAGTTTGATTTTTGTAATCAAACTTTCTCTCTCCTTTCCTATTTTTCTTTTATATTATGTTTGTCGTTTAGTACCCAAACAGAATTAATTAATTTAATTACAGTGAAGATTGTCCTACACATACTAGTGTACCAATTAATGTTATGCTATTATTATTGACCCTATATATTATATAAATTACAAATATCCAAAACTTCTAAAATTATGTCACATCATCTCCTAGTATATTAGTCAGTACATTAATTGATATATACAATATTATTTTATAGAGAAGAGAAGAAGAAAAAGAAAAAAGAAAAACGAGAGAAAAGAAATAACAATATGGATTTAATAATTTAGCGTGTGGGCTTTTGTTTAAAAGAATTTAAATTTAAATTTATGGCTCAAATACATATTTTTTTATCCTTTTCAATTAGATGATGCTAAAAGTTCAAAAAAGACAAATAAACCAAATATTTTAAGATTTTTTTAATAAACTTGACTTTTTATTTTATTTTATTTTTTTGTCTATAGCAGATTTTTTTTAGTTGACACAATTTTTAAAATTTTAAAATCCTAAAAAGTAAACTAAAAAAAATTGACTGAAAATTCAAAATTCAAAATCGACAAAAATAAATTAGATTTTAGTTTTTAGCCAGAGGAATCACTTTAAGTTTTGGCCAGTATTTTGTAATCTGTGTATAGCTAATATTTTGTAGTTTTCATTTTCACATTCTTACGTCATGAATCTTACAATGTTTAGAAAAATGTAAAATAAGTTGATGGGCCCAAAATATTTACAATATTCCGATGGAAATTCTTATAAAATCAAATACTTAAACTGCATTGGGGCATAAATCTTATTACGGGATTTTAATTTATGCTGTTTGATTTATGTTATCCAAACAAAGCTTTATATATATACCAGGTCACAAATTCAATTTCATAGACTGCATTTGGTTTAAGAATTTGAGAGGAAATTATAAAAGATAAGGAAAAGTTAGTGAAATATAAGTTAAATTTTGTCACTTTTCCCTCTCTTTTTCCTTTTCCTTTATAAATTTCTATTCAAATCATTATTCCAAATGCAGCCTAAAAGTATATATCTTAAACATCATTTGCAAGATTAAAGTATTGCATTACCACTGGGGTTAAGAATTTGATTTTATTCACATACTTTTTGAGTATGTGAACAATATGCACATTTTGGGCATACAAAAATTCGTTGGAGTTAACTTTGTAGCCATAGCTAGTGGTCTGCAATAGAAGATCATGAATTTAACTCTCTCGTTTCATTCTCGGTTATGTTTAGATCATAAATTTGATGATAGAGAAAAAGAAAAATAGATGGAAAAAAAAAAAAAAACCCTTATATTTCAATATTTTGTTTCTCTTTGCAAATCTCTTCTTCAATGGATGACCAAAACACAATCCGAATGACCCGAAAAGATTTTTAAGAAGTGTTTGGCTTATCTCATGTTTAAATATGAATTTGAGAGGATCATGAAACCCATCACAGGTTCCGTTTCGATAATCTAAATTGTTCATTTTGTAGGGTCCTCCGTAATATATTATCTATGAAAAAATTAAGTCGTTGCTATAATCATAATTTTTTTATTTACCATGTTTGCTTTTAAAAAAAAAAATGAATAACAAATATATTTTTGAAAGTAGACTATTCATTTTTCTAGAAATAAATATAATAAAATAAAAATATTATAATTATCAAATCAACCAAATTTTTTTCCATGAATAATATACACAAAAGGTCCTATAAAATAAATAATTTAAGTCATCTAAACAGAACTCGTAATAAAAGCCGAATAAAATTAAGTCCAAGGTATCATTTTATATCTTGCCTTAGATTCCACTCAATTAGGGACCATGGGTTGTCTTGTATTACATGCTAATAGTTCTAAAATTGTCTCTTATGCTCCATCATACTATAAAACCTCGGACTTTAAAATTTGGTAGGTTGGTTTCCTAGTATTTCTTTTTGCTTCACTCTTTTAACGTCATCATGAAAGAATGTAGCATACTCAAATCTTTTTGCTTAATCATGTCAATTTACCCACTAACCTTGTTTATTTTTCTTTGGGACCCATTGGTCAACTTTCTTAGGCACTGTTCTTGTACTAATTGTTAAAAATTACATGAAGAGTTGTGATAAATAAGATTGACAGTTGTCATAATTTATTATTCGCAATAGCATTTATTTAGGTTCAATAAATTTTGAGTTAAATTATAATTAAAAATTATTTTTTTCATTTAATATTTTTATATGTATATTTTCATCATACTCTTTATTTTAAAATTTAATTTTATAAACTATTTATTTTTATAATCTCCTAGATTATGCAAATAATTCTGTCCAAAATATCTTCTAAAAGCTTTTTAGGAAAAGTTGTCATATTCCTAAATAATAATAATCATAATAATGGCTAGAAAAGTTGCCATATTCCTAAATAATAATAATCATAATAATGGTGCACAGCCAATCATCCAACAGGATACCTGGCCAGATATCATGTAATAAACGATAAAAATATTATATTTCATATTTAAAAATAAAAAAATAAAAATTGGTGTAACAGCCAATTATCTGGCAGGATATTCAACTAGATGACCAATAGTATGTCCGATCACTCTTAAGAATAAATGATAAATTATTGTATAACCTGTAAACAGTGCATCGCTACATGTAGAGATTTACTGTAGCAATGTCAAATTTATGGGTGATTTGGAATGTTATAAATAAGTGCATTTTTTAAATTTTTTATAAAAAAAAAATGCGTTGAAAAGTAGAAAAAATGAATAGAAAAGTAGAGAGAAGATATTGATAGATATTGATTGATATAACATAAATAAGCGTATGTACGCAAAAAAGTGTACAAGCACTTAATTTTGGTGTAGTGAGACTGATGGAGGAGTGATTTTGTACCTTGCTAAGCAAATTTTATCCTAAAGCCATAATAGCCAACCTGATGTGGATGCTCTTATTGCAATTTGAGTAAATTATACTAACTTTTCATAAGTTCTGCAATTTTAATAAAATTATGTTAAGCTTTTTTAAAGGATAAATTACCAATAGGTCTTAATAGTTGGATCTAATTCCCATCAAATCCTATTATAAACAAGTCCTAATAAAATCGTCGCTAAAAATAATTTTTTGTATCAATTTTTTGCACATGTTGCTAAAAATTGACAATTAGTGACTTTTTCTGTGACGAATTTTTCAAATTGTTATAACCATCTTTTTAAACTGTCGCTAAAACTTATAATTAATGATGTTTTTGTAACAATTTTCAAACTGTCACTGAAAATTAACAATTAATGACGTTTTTCAATAGTATTTGCTAAAAAATGTCATTAATTATTATAAAACTTATTGAATAATAAGTCCATCTATTAGAACCTATACGTACGGTTCTTTTTTAAAATTTTAATTTATATAATATTTAATTATATTTTTATTAATAATTCATTAGTCATATAAACAAAATAAAAAAATTCATCAAAAACAAATAAAAATCAATTTAAAAATAATTTTTAAGAAATCAAACTAAACAAAGCCCTTTCAATATACATGGTCATCATTTTTTGCTCAAAACATGTCGGAAGCTTTTCAAAATCCAACCCATCCCTTCCCAGCGTATGGGAAGCTTTTCAGAACAGCTTATTAGAAACTTGGGAGATTATTTCAGTGCAATCCATCCTATATTCGGCACCATTGAAAGATTTATCCCTCCAAAATTAAGAGTATAGATTGAATCTTGTGATCTATCTTCAAACAATTTGATATATCCTCTAGCAATGAGAACAAAAGACAATGAGTTGGTTGTCATCTATGCCTCTTTCACGCTGTGTTTGGTTAGAAAATTTGGAAAGAGATTTAGAAAAAAAAAGAGAAAAAATTTGTGAAATTAAGTAAAATGTAAGTATTTTTTATTCACATTCCACCTGTGTTTTTCATTTTCCATTTCTCTTTTCAAATCCATTTCAAATCCCCTAACCAAATACAGTATTAGAGTTTTAAATAATTGTGCAGTACAAGTCTCCCTCCGACCGTGACAATTTTTGATTGGCTGAATTCTTAAAAGTCATTTTAATTTTTTTTCACATTTCGTCTAGTAACTGTAATTGATAATTGTCACAGTTAAAAATTACTATTTATAAAATGAATTACATTTATTTTAAAACACAAAGTATGTGATCTGAACCAAATACAGTATTAGAATTTTAAGTAATTGTGTAGTACAAGTCTCCCTCCGATCATGACAATTTTTGATTGGCTGAATTCTTAAAAGTCATTTTAATTTTTTTTCACGGTTAAAAATTATTATTTATAAAATGAATTACATTTATTTTAAAACACAAAATATGTTATCTCATCGTACAACAATTGATGTCATATTAACTTAATTGTTTACATTATTAACCTACTTAATATATCTTATAAAATTAACAAAAATGATTCGTAGCTCAAAACTAATGAAGCTCGAATGGCTTGACTGTCCAAAACGACGTCGTTTTGGGCAGTATTTTTTTTTTTTCTTCTTCTTTCTTTCTTTTTCTTTCGAACACAAACAGGAGAAGAAGAGAGAGAGAAAAGAGAGGAGAGAAGAGGAGAGAAGAGGAGAGAGAGAGGAAGAGAGAAGAGGCGACAAAGAAGGAGAAAAGATGATCGACGGTGATGGTGGCGGCGCCGGTGGGTATCACCGATCTCTCTGTGTATCACCGATCTCTCTGTTTTCTCTTTCTTTTTTTTTCTTTCTTCTGAGTAGATCTGGATCTGAATGAAAAAAAAAAAAATTTGTTGATGTTGATGAAGATGATGTTGTTGATGTTGATAAAGATGAAGATGCTCTAAAACTCTGTTTCGATCTCTCTGTTTTCTCTTCTTCTTTTTTTGTAAGTAGATTTGGATCTGAATGAAAAAAAATATATATATATATATATTTGTTGATATTGATGAAGATGAAGATGCTCTGACACTCTGTTTTCTCTTCTTCTTCTTTTTTTTTCTTTTTTTTTTTTTTCCTAAGTAGATCAGGATAAGAAAAAGAACAAAATTTGTTGTTGATGATAATGTGTTGATGATTGTTGATGTTGATGAAACTGTCCAGAAACTGTCTAGCTCCAGCTCCAGCTTCCTCTTCTCTTCCTCTTCTTCTTTTTCTTCTTCTTCACTTTCATCTTCTGCATCTTTAGAAAAAAAAACGAGAAAAAGAAAGAAAAGAAAAGAAAAGAAAAAAAAAAAAAAATTCAAAACGTCGTCGTTTTTCAACTCGGACCATTCGAGCCCCATAAGTCTCGAGCTACAAATCGGGATTGTAAAATTAATTATTTAAATCATTAAAACAAACCCTAAAATAGAATCACCAAATCCAACCACACCACTTCAATTTGTGCCTAGCTGCACCGAATCAATTTCCTTGTATATATATAGATATCTCTTTCTTTCTTTTTTTTTTTATTCAATATATCTAGATATACATAGATATTCTATATGAACACATGAATAGTTTGAACTTTTTTTTTTTTTTTTTTTTTTTTTTTAGAGGGGTGAATATTTTGAACTTTATTAATAAACAAACTACACAAAATCTTTGCTGACTACTTCTCAAACCCCCAAAAAGTCTCCAAGACTCTAACCATCAAGATCTTTTTTTTTAACTTAACCATGATTACTTCTAACTCTAAACCCACTTACACAGTTTCCACGTGCAGTTAGGATTTAGAGAGCAACCCCCTCCTCTCTCTCTCTCTCTCTCCCTCTAAGCCTCATTTCGCTCGAAACAGAAAAGCTCCCGTTTTTGTTTCTCAAACTACCCATAGTTTGTTTTCCGGGAAAATTACTTCACCATTAAATTGTCACTTTCCGGGAATATTTTCTGTACCAAGAAGTTGTTACCTTGCTCCTCAACCGCCAATACCGGTGTGTACGCTCTACCATGTCTGTGTTTTCCATATCCATTAATACATTTATTTCAGTTTATTTTCATTTGGGTTTTCGTTCTTAGTAGCTGTTAACTTAGATTCAGAGCTCGTGAGATCTGAAAAACAGAGCTATGAACCACAAGGTACTGAAAATGAAGATGTATTTTTGACTTTTTTGTTCATAAGTTGTACAGTTTCAGATTTGAATTTGTGGGGAAAAAAATATTGTTCTTATAGTTGTTTTGGACATTGATTTCAACTAGGTATTGATATAAAGTGTTTTTGGCTTGTGGGTTGTTGTTGTTTTTGTTAGTTTGGGCATAGATTTCGACTGGGTAATTGTTGTGGTTTTGGTGGTTAGAGATGAAACTGGAGGTGGGTATGGGGGGTTTGGTTTGGAGTGATGATGATAGAGCTATGGTGGCTGCTGTTTTGGGCACTAAGGCTTTCGATTACTTGATGTCGAGCTCCGTCTCGGCCGAATGCTCGTTGATGGCGGTGGGGAGTGATGATAATTTGCAGAACAAGCTTTCCAATCTGGTGGATCTCCCAAGCGCCTATTTTAGTTGGAACTACGCGATTTTCTGGCAAATTTCGCAGTCCAAAGCCGGTGATTTGGTTTTAGGATGGGGGGATGGGTCTTGTAGGGAGCCAAAAGAAGGGGAGGAATCTGAAGTTACCCGATTTCTCAATTTTCGGCTTGAGGACGAGACCCAACAGAGGATGAGGAAGAGGGTACTTCAGAAACTTCATACATTGTTTGGGGGATCGGATGAGGATAGTTATGCATTTGGATTGGACGGAGTGACTGATACCGAAATGTTCTTTCTAGCATCGATGTATTTTTCATTCCCTCGCGGGGAAGGCGGTCCGGGGAAATGTTTTGTGTCCGGGAAGCACGTTTGGCTCTCGGACGTGTTGAAATTGTCATCTGAATATTGTGTTAGATCGTTCCTTGCAAAGTCTGCTGGTATCCGAACCATTGTTTTGATCCCAACTGAATTTGGGGTAGTTGAATTAGGTTCAGTGAGATCCATACCCGAAAGCTTAGAGTTGGTGCTGTCAGTAAGATCATCTTTTTCATCAACTGTCAAGCCCAACCCAATGGCAGTCGTTCCAGTTCCAGTTGTGAGCGAGAAGAAAGATGAACATGCCCATTTTTCCAATTTAGGTGTTGGAGAGCGACCAAATGGGATTGCAAAGATTTTTGGGCAGAATTTGAACTCAGGTCGTTCCCAAACTGGGGAAAAACTTGATTTTAGAAAGGGTGAGGAGAGGCCACAGGAAGCATACACAAATGGGAATCGGCTTCCATTCCCAAACACTCGAAGTGGACTTCATGGTCCGGGTTGGACACAATTCCATAGTGTGAAGCCGGCAAACAATCTGCACGAGCTCGTCAATGGTGTTAGGGATGAGTTTCAGCTTAACCATTACCAGCCTCAAAAGGCAGCACGGATGCAAATTGATTTTACAGGAGGCACCACTTCAAGGCCTTGTGTGATTTCTGGTCCAGTTAGTGTTGAGTCCGAGCATTCAGATATTGAGGCTTCTGTCAAGGACAAGCTGGCAGTCCTGGCTGACGAAAAAAAGCCTCGGAAACGGGGACGAAAACCCGCAAATGGAAGAGAAGAACCGCTAAATCACGTGGAGGCAGAGAGGCAGCGGCGAGAGAAGCTGAACCAAAGGTTCTATGCATTGCGAGCAGTTGTACCCAATATCTCAAAGATGGACAAAGCCTCACTGTTAGGAGACGCCATAGCTTACATCACTGAGCTTGAGAAGAAGCTCAAGGTCATGGAATCAGAGATGGAAAATCTGGGGAAACCATCAAGAGAATCACTGGATTTGGAAGCCAACCCAAATTCAGAAAATCAAAACCAAGTTCATAACATCGAAATCCAAACTACTCACGATGAAGTTGTTGTAAGAGTTAGCTGCCCTTTGGATACCCACCCGGTTTCAAGGGTCATCCAAGCATTTGAAGAAGCAAAAATCACTGTTGTCGAGTCAAAAGTTGCCACAGGGAATGACACTGTGTTTCATACATTTGTGATAAAGTCTCAAGGATCCGAACAGATCACGAAGGAAAGTTTGGTTGCAGCATTTTCTCGCGAATCAAACAACTTGCAGCCTCTATCATCTGTTGGGTAATATCAGAATCAATCTTTAACATAGTTTCTAGGAGAAATTTGTTTTGATACACCGCAGTTTCAGCTAGAAGTAGAAAAAATAACTACCTATTGAAGTAGGACTCAATTTTTGTGTTTTTGTTTATAGTTATACATATTCTGTTATAGGTACTTCTGCAAGATTAAATTATTAAATTTTATAATTTCAAAACCAACTCTACTATTGTTTCTTGTTTGAAAGCTGATTTTATGCTTTTTGAATTGTTTGTCTGAACTTTTTGAAGGAAATTTTGGTTATTTGGATTTTAAAATTATTCAGTTATTTTGGAGCACCGATTTGCATCGAAGTTGTTAAAATTGGATCATCAATTGCTTAAACTAGTAAGAAATGGGTCAAATCGATCAAATGAACAAGACTTCAACCGCAAACCTTTTCATAGGCATCGAACCCAAAATTGATTGATAATGGCCCTATTTGGTAGCATTTATTTCTAGCTTATTTCAGCTTTTAGGTTAGTTTAAGCTATTTTGATGTGTTTGGTTCAGTTTAACAATACAGCTTATAACTTTTTGTAAGTCAAAAATCAACTTATTCTTTGAGTGGGGGAGGAGAAGCTTAATTTGTAAATTAAAAATCAGCTTATGTTCACAGCTATAAGGTATAAGCTGTTAGGCTATAAGTTATAATTATTTTTTTACAGCTCTACCAAACGGGGCCAATAAGTAAAAATACTTTTAAACCATATGAATCAAGAGTGATTTATTTTAATGATATGAGATAAGTCTCTTATACTCGTCTGTATATGCAGTCTTATAACACGTGATATAGAGATGAACTAAATAATAAAAACAGATCCGGGATAGAGAGGCTCAATGAGTAAGATAACCTAAGATCCAACTCTAGGTTCATAAAAAAAAAATATAATGATATGAGAGAGAATTAAACTCAATCTTCATTTGTGAAGAGCTAAAATAGTTTGGTGTTTTGGCTTTTTATCCATTTTACTCTCGTTTGGTTTTTGTTTTTGATTTTTTTTTATTTTTGTGAGAGAAAAAGTGTAATGATTATGGTTTAGATGTGACATTTTGTCTTATTAACTTATATGATTATTTTTTTTTATATTTTTTTAGTCAAAAAGTCAAAACCAAACATAGCTCCAGTTACATTAGAGTCTACATATTAAACTTGCTATGTATGAATGACTTTTTTTTGTTTTTTTTTTGGGAAAAGTGTTTTCCAAATTCAAATGTTCCCATTACCTAAAAGTGACAAATACGCGTAAGCAAAATATGTAATACATTTCAAGATTCGTGGAAGACAAATTTGTGGGTGAATGGAAAACGATGGGAAATAATAAAACATTTCAAAACATGTGGAATCAAACATTTCTTGTTACACATTATAAATGTTTCAATTTTATATTCTTCTATATTTTTTTTTTCTCTACCAAATTTCTTTGTGCTTATGTCTTGTTAGACCTTATTATCATTTAGGTCAAGTTTGGCATCCTTAAAAAAATTTAGAAAGTTAAAAAATTACACAAAAAATAAAAAAGATATTATTATTCACAAATAAAAAATATTAAAAAAATATTTTATATATATTTAGGCCAAGTTTGGATACTTTCAAAAAAGTCAAAAAGTTAAAAAGTTATTCAAAAAGTTAACACTATTCACAAAAGTCAACAATTACGGCTGCACAACTCCCAATTCGAATTTTTCCCTACAAATCAATTTTTACAATTTTTTATTACACATTTTTCCATAAAAAGTTAAAAAGTTAACCCAAACATCTACATTTTCAACCTCAATTTTTTAGTTCAAAAAGTACACTTATTTAGGACACCCCAAACAACCCCTTATACTTCAAATGCACTAGCAACGTGACAATCCAAAACCAGGAAAAGATCCACCTTTCTTGTAGGCAAAAAAAAATTCCATAGGTAAAGTTTATTAGTTTAATGGTAATATTGGGCCCTTGGGGGCCCACTAAGGGTTCCGTTTTGATAATCCGAACCAGTTAGTATATAGAATTCGTCGATTAATATATGTTTATTAAAAAACACGCTGATCGGATATTGTTAACTATATGATCAAATCATTTTTGTATAAACAAAACCGATGGTGTGATAGTTAATTGTTGGAAAAAAACTAATCCGATCATATAGTTATCGATATCCGATCAACGTGATTTTTTACAGGCATATAATAATCGACGAGTTGTACATATTGAACGGTTCAGATTATTAAAATGAGACCCATGGTGACCCCCACGGACCCACCATCACTATCCAAAAATTATTTGTCCCTAAGAAGTTGATTATTTTTCTTACTAGACAGGCTGGGCAGCCGTACCATCAATCTTAAATCTTCCACTATACATTTTATTTATATAATTTTTTATTACACATTTTTTTATAAAAAGACAAAAAATTAATCCAAACATCTATATTTTTTGCTTCAACTTTTTAATTCAAAAGGATAAAAAGTATACTTATTTAGGACACCCCAACGAAACCCTTAATTATTACATTACTTTCTGCCTCATTTCTTGTCAACTTCTTTTTTTTTTTTTTTTTTTGGGTGTCGTACCTACCAATCATGTGTTTTTAGGTGGAGGAAATGGTAATTGAACCCTTAAAATTGCAAAAAAATTAAATTAAATTAAATTAAATTAAATAACAATTACGTTGTGTACACATTGTAAAAGTAACTGGTATTAGAGTTTTAAAATGAATCAAATTATTAAAACTCGACTTTCATTAATACAGTTTAAACTCAATAAGTTTCAAGTCAATCTTGATATTATTGGACTGTATTATAAAAAATCAAACTTCTTAAATTTGACTCATTATTAACTCAATTAAAGTTTATTGATATCGATTCAAAAGATAAATAATCAATATTAAACACAATTTAAAATTCCTTATAACTAACAAGTCAAACATGTGGAATGAAGCATTTCTTGTTCCACATTATAAATGTTTGAATTATACTCTTCTATGAATTTTCTTCCTATCAATTTTCTCAGTACTCATTAAGGTGTCTTGTTAAATTTAATTCTCATTTAATTATTACATTTATTTTCTCCATACGTTTGGGTGACTAATATTTTTTTTTTTTTGGTCTCCTACCTACCAACATGCTTTTCAATGACAAAATGGTTATTGAAACCTTCGCTTTTTTGTTTCCGTTGTACCAAAAAAAAAAAAAACCTTCGCTTTCGAAAATTAGGATTAATTATATTAAACCCCTTTAACTATTAGTGAATATTAATTTACCCTCTTATTTATGAATTTATATATTTTGACCCATGAACTATAAAAATTTATCACATTCACCCCTGTAACCCCTTCCAAAAGAGGTGTATTTGTACGATTTTCATAGTGGAGGAAGTCAATATGTAACAAGTTCATAAATGAGAGAGTAGTAAAATGATATTCGCTAATAATTGAGAATCTTGGTGTAATTAACCTCAAAAATGATTCACAATGTGTTGTGATAACATCCCCAAGCAATTTTTACCACCAATTTGTGTGAATCCCGCATGAAACTCCCACACAAATAGATAGTAAAGATTATTTTGCGACATAACAATGCCAATGCCACAAGGGACAAAGAAAAATTAATCCCAGTAATACTAAAGACAAAAAAATCAAAAATATATATATATATATTAGGAAAAAAAAGTATGTAAATCTAAAAGCATACCCATGTTTACAATTGAAGTAATAATATTTGATCAATCAAAATGTTACTTCACAGCTTATTGCTCAGATCAAATTAATGGTAGATGAGATCGACCCGAAGTATCGATTATCTATCCCACTCTTTGTTCCATCTTTGTCCTATACTTATCTTATATAAGCACATCACCGAAATCAATAATTAAAAAAATATGAGATAGAATATGATATAAGAAATGGGACAAATAATCTTATGCCGAGATAACAATACACACGACCCGTTATACAAAGCAATATGTCAAACTTTTTACCAAACTTTATAGAATATACTTTTCATGTTTCAGAAATCCCAATCAAGTATAGAATTGGGTCTTCATGGATGAATCCACTTCAACTTTGCATAACTTGATTGTACATTTAGTCTAATGGTGTGAAAGGTTTGTCTTCCAGTTGAATGTTGGTAGTACATTGACTGGCTCTTTGAATGTGTAGTATTTGTATTGCTCTATGCTTCACACAATCTTCAAAGAATTGGTCTTATTTGCCGTGGCTTTTTGAAAATTGCTCCTTGGTGTCAAAAATTGATAAAATTGAAAACACAACTAAAATCTACTTTTAAATTATGTTTGGATCTTAAATTTATAGAGAAAAAAGAAATGTAAAAGAAAAAGGAAAAGAGAGATATTCATTTGTTTGGGCAGAAAATATTTTTAAATGAAAAACATTTTCTGAAGAAAATATTTTTTCTATATTTGGTGGTGATAGTAGTGAAATGAAGGTAGAGGTGGAGGTGATAGCATGGTGGTAGGGCGTATGCGGTAGTGATGGTGGTAGTGGCCGTGGTGATGGTGGTGTGGTGGTGGAGGTGAGAGTGGCGGTGGTAGTGAGGTAACACTGATAAAATTTTAGTTTGAAAAATATTTTTCGCCTTTTAAAAATGGAAAACATTTTCTACCCATATAAGTTTGTTTTCTGTTAACTATAGAAAATGTTTCCGTTAACTATTGTTTTCCATTATACCAAATACTAAAACATACATAAAATATTTTTTTAAAAATATTTTTCATCCAAACAAATAGAGCATAAGAGCTTCTCTCTCTTTTCTTTTCCTTTTTTAATGACTTTACTATGCAAATCCAAAATCCAAACACATCATTGGGTTCCTCAAAGAAAATGAATATCTATTTCACAACATTTCATTGTTTTCATTTAGGAGGTCACTCAACAATGTAAACTAAAATGAAAACAAAATATCATGAAAATGAAACAAAAATAGTTCACTCATTTTCTTAATTTTAATCCAAGTCTCCTATAATTTTACTTTCTTTTCTTGCTCTCCATTTTCTTAGCAACCAAACAGGCCTCACTTAGATGAACATGAAAAGGCGAGGAAGACAGAAAGGAGAATATATTCTGTTTTCAAATTCCAGGACAAATTTGCTTTAGTATAGCTTTTATATACCTATAAAAGGGATTGAGGTACAATGACATTGGCAAAAATAAATAAATAAATAAATAACAAGGAAAATGAAAAGGATGATACCCAAGTGATCTTTGACAGATTAAAAAAGAACCCTATATGAGGGTCGTGTACTGAAGATAGTTTGGTGTAACTCTTATAATTGTTTATAATTTTATTTTTTTTAATTTGAGAGTTTGTATTAAATTGTTTGATATAATTTTAAGCATAAATAATTTAAAGGGTTGTTTTGAGAATTATCTTTTTTAGTAATATTTTTGATTTTCTACGAAAAAACGTACAAAAACGTAAAGAGAATAGTTGACTTTTTTATAGTAATTGTTTGGCTAAAATATCGCTTTTCCAAAGTAGGCCTAAGTTTTAAAAAAATCTGATCATCTGAAAGTTGAGAAAAATATACTTTTAACTTTTGTTTTTAATTATCAACTTTCAAAGTACAAATTGCACCAAGCAAACTCATTGTGCCAATAAGAACATCTCCAACAAGGAAAATTAATTATTAGATAGAATCGAAATAACCGTGTGACATTATATACATATACATAGTACTCCTATAAATAAAGAATCGCAAAACAAACAAAGGGCATCTTCAACCCTTCATTTGAAAAAAAATGACTCCCTTGATTTGATGACCATTTGATAAAAGGATTTGAGATGATTTCATCAAATGGTCATCAAATCAAGGGAGTCATTTTTTTTTAATCAAATTGAGAGTTCATCAAATTTAAATTTGATATAAATATATATATATAAATAAAATTAAAAAAAAAAAAGATGAAGTATTAGAGATGATTTCTTTTCATCAAATTTGATAAAAAGATAAATTTGGGATAAGAAGATAATTTTTTTTTAAATTTTGATAAAAATTTGATATAATAATTAGAGTAATTCAATATCCAGCTACATTCTCTCTCTAAAATGAGAGCTTCTCTCTCTAAAATGGGAGGTAGTCTCCCGGTGGGTAATTTATGAGCTCCTGTAGCTCTGTTTTCTCTCAGTTTTTAGGGCTTGTGTGTTCTTTCCTCCCTATCCTTTCGAATTCTTTGTTCCCGTGGGTGTAATCTTTGAGCTCTTGTAACCCTAGTTTCTTTTCTATCTTTATTAGGGCCTTTGCAATCCTCTTCTCTATCCATTCTTGTTCTATGTTTTCGTGGGTGTTCCCTCTGGTCTTGGGCATCTGATTTCTATGGATTCCTTTGACCTTGCTAAGGGTTCTGATGAGTGTAAGGATGTCTCAAGTTTGTGTTTGGTCAAAAAGATTCTAGCTCCCAAGACTTTGAACAAGCAAGTGGTTACTAACATTATTCAGGGAGCTTGGAAGGTGAGAGCAAAGTTAGTAATATCGCCTTGGGGTGATAATGTGTTTCTTTTCTAGTTCACAGACCTTGAGGATCGTCAAAGGGTCTTATCAAAGGCGCCCTAGTCTGTTATGGGGAGTCATCTAGTTCTTCAGCCGCTTCAAATGGGAAGGGCAACGTTGGAGCTTGAATTTCGTTGGTGTCCTTTTTGGGTCCAAGTCCATGGATTACCGGTAGACAAGATGACTAAAAGCCATGGGGAAACGATAGGTAATCGGATTGAGAGATTGATTGAAGTTAAGGCTCGGTTGGAGGGACTTTTATTGGAACGCAGTTTCCTTCATCTTAGAGTTGATTTTGATGTTACTAAACCTCTGCTTCAAGGATTCATCCTTCATCAACGAAAGGCTCCTAGGGTTGAAATTGATGATGTTCGTGTCCTGTATAAATACGAGAAATTATCTAAGTTTTGTTACAATTGCGGGCAAATTAGGCATGACAACCTTTCGTGTAAGTTTGTTTCTAGAGAAAAAGGGGTTAATTTCTGATATGGACCTTCAATGAAAACCGAAATGGCTAGAACTTCGAGGTTATTCATGATTCTGCTAGCCGTCAAATTGTTGGAATGGTTAAATGTGGTAATGATACTCTTCGGCGGCCGACTGAGAGCCCTCTGTGAACCCTCTGGTGGCGGAGGGTGCTTCTATCGTCCGTAGTGACAATCTGTTACAAGAGATGGCCAGGGCTTGGGGCATGCATGTACATGAGGAAGTGGGGTAGGTGTCCTTGTCTATAGACCCACCTGTGGTGATACCACGTAATTCAGCCAAAAAGATTGAAGCTTCTGAAAGGTTGAAGGTTAAACTTGATTAATCGGTATCATCACTACTTGCTGGCCCAAGTAACTTATAGGTCGACCAACAATACCCTTTAAGTCCAATTTATTTAGTAGCAAGGTAGTGGTGCTTTATATGCCCAAGATCACCCATGCAAACTTCCGATGTGGGATAGGGTGTTACAAACTCCCCCACTTATAAATCATCGTGTCCTCACGAGGGTCCATAATCAATTAGAATACCACGACAAGCTCGTAGCCAGCCCAGAATAAGTAGCCCACATGGTTGTGTGCATGGGTCGGCTCTGATACCATTTGTAATGTCCCACTACTTACTCGCCTAAGTAATTTGTAGATCGACCAACAATACCCAAAAGTTTAAGTCCAAGTTACTTAGTAGCAAGGTAGTGGTGCTTTATATACCCAAGATCACCCATGCAAACTTCCAATGTGGGACAAGGTGTTACACAAACTGGCCAAGGCTTTGGGCTAGAAATGTAATAGCCCAACCCGTACTATGCTTAATTATACATGTGTTTATGTGTTTGATATGAATTTGCAAGTTTAAGTATGTGAATTATGTGAATTTGGGATTATATCTGTTATATGTAAGAATATATGTTGCAATTGGAACTTTGAACTGAAAATGAAAAACCTTAGAGACGTGATAAGCCAAAACCGACTTCATACCTGTGTTTGGCATGATTTTTAGAGCCTTTGGTGAGATTTTGAAAAATTATGATTCATAATGAATAAATTAAGATTTTTGAGTTAAGTGTATATGTTTAGCCTTTTGTTCTTCATTTTCTTGAAAGAGAGCTTAAAGTGTGAGACAGAGAGAGAAGAAGAGGAGAAAGCAAGGGATTTGAAGGGAATCAAGGGGCAAACCTTAGAATTGGATTAAGGTATGTTAAATTACTTACAATCTTTGTCTCTAACTCATCTTTGTCTTGAAATCATGAAGAAATTAGGAATTTTAAGCTAGGGTTTTGAGTTGTGTTGTGGCTTGAGCTAAAGGCATAAAATTGAATCCTAATCTCTCCATCTTTGTTTTATTTAAGTTCACTCTTGTGATTGACCCATGAAACAAACCCTAGATAATTCATGAAAACAAGATTTGTTGAAAGATTGCCATGGATCATTTATTTTGAATTTGTTTATGTAATGTATGAATATGGGAAAGAGATGAGTCCATGAATTTATTGTCAATGCAAGGTTGATATGTTTAATGTGGAATTACACTTGTATCATACTTATATATCATGTTTTTGAGTTGTTTTTACATGAATTTGGGCTTGGAAATGAGTTTAGGAAGTTTGCATCTTTGAACCATTTTCAGACTATTTGATTTTGCCCAGACCGCACGAACAGAACATGAAGAAAAAAAGAGGTTTTCATTATGCTCCTTGGGCGTTTAAGCGGCTGGTGTTTCCGCTCGAGCGGATTTGGGCCGCACGAGTAGGAATGGCAACGGGCCGGGGCGGGGCCAGGGATCGCACTCCCCGTCCCCGATCCCCGAAGGTGAAATAATCTCCATCCCCGCCCCTGATCCCCGACGGGGAACCTATCACCCCCCCTCGCCCCCGCCTCCTAACGGGGATCGGGTTTCCCCGACCCTGAAATATCCCCGACCTTTCTTTTTTTTAAAATTTAATCTATTTTCAACAACAATCATAAACAATTTAATCTGTTTTCAACAACAATCATCATCAACAACTTTAAAAAAAAAAAAAAAAATTCCGAAATTGAAGAGGATTGGGCTGAAACGCAGATCTAAAATTGAAGAGCAAAGGGCTGAAAAACAGATCTGCAAAAATAAATAAATAAATAAAACAAAATCACTTGAACATATCTGTAAACTCATATATATAAATTTAGAGAAAAAAAAAAGAAAAAAAAAAGGTCGAAACAGATATATATATACATATATATACACTCAGAGAGAGAGAGAGAGAGGGGAAGGCGAAACTCTATACAGCAGCAGCGGTGAGGGAAGATCGACGGTGAGGGACGAGCGGCAGTGAGAGAAGATCAGTGGTGAGGGACGAGCGGCGGTGAGGAACGAGCGGCAGCCGTGTGTGAGAGTGACAGAGAGAGAAAGCAGTGTTGTGTATGTACGTGTTTATTGAGTGTATCAAACAGACCCTACATACACATATATATAATTGGGCATAATAGTAATATTATATCGGGGCTAAACGGGTCGGGGGGCCGGGCCGGGCCGGGCCGAGTTCGGGGCTGGGACATGTATCCCCGTCTCCGGTCCAAATATCATCGGGGATTTATTTTTAAATACCATCCCCGGCCTGTCGGGAGTATTTTTCGGGAAATAATCGCTCAATTCAGGGTCAGGGGGTCGGGTCCCCGTCGGGTCAGGTTTAGATTGTCATCCCTACGCACGAGCGGTGAAGACTTCCGTATGTGCGGAACCCCTATTTCAGCCCAAATTCAAAAAGGTATATCTCTTTCATCCAGACACTGTTTTAAGCTATTCTTGAGCCTAAATTCAAGCCCTCGAAGTCTAGTTTCTAATGGTGGTGATCTCATATCCAAATTCTAAGTACAAAAATAGATATGCTCAAATTAATGAAGGTTGTTTACTTTCTTTTAACCGTTTCATGCCATTTCCTACCCTAATTTAGTTTCCTTTTGCTTCTTGTTATTTCCTTAAATCTTAAATAAGTAAACACGATATGTTCAATGAAAAACATATGAAATTATTGTAGGAAACATTAATTTAAGTCATAAACATTTAAGTTCGTTTAAAGTACGTCTTTGGTACATACTTTGTACGTGATTCACATGTAGAGAAGATTAGCATTGAACATTTGAGAGAAATTAAAGAAAAGTGTACAAATTGAAACAAATGATTTATCGAATGTGTATGTGACATCTTTTGTGTAGGTCGTGTGCCGGAGGCAACGCCGCAAAACCAAACGCACTGTGAGTAGTAATATAGTACACTTATGCTCTTTGTTGCGTATTTTGAACCATGAACGGTGATTGGTGCCAACATTATGAATTGATTGGAAATGATGAAACTTCATTGATATAATATGACATGTGCTAAATAATTGGGTCCGAGGCCGCTTGATAAATGATTGGACCTGAGGCCGCTTGTTAAATAATTGGGCCTGAGGCCGCTTAATAAATGATTGGGCCCAAGGCCGCTTAATAAATGATTGGGCCTAAGACTACTTGATAAATGATTGGGCCCGAGGCCGCTTGTTAAATGAATGGGCCCGAGGCCGCTTGTAATATGATTGGGCCCGATGCCGCTCGTTATATGCTGGGGCCTAAGATCGCTTGGTTTATATGATTATGGATATTGTAAGAACCTTATGATCATCTACTTACACTGATTTACTGTATTATTACTCATTGAGCTTCACTCACCCAATTTTATGTATGCACATGTAGGTGATCAGCAACATGGAGCACACCCCTAGAGTCAACTTCAAGAGCCTTTTTGTGAACCAATCGAGTCGTGCCTCGAAGCCAGAGTTTTGTCTTAACTCACACCACACTTTGACCTTATTATGTTTTTGCTTTCATGGTCTTAGGTTGTAAACACTATGTACAATTTCCCCATGGCTGTTATGTTTTTGATGGGCATATATATGTATTATTGTGTTACGTGGTTAACTCCATGATTTTGCTCATGATTGGCATAGTTCAATGGACTTCTCCTTATTATATGCTTTCGTTTATGGCCCCATTAGCATAAATATTCTGTATAATCATTTGAGGCCTTCGGTAATCTACGAATTGCTTGCCAATTATGACCCAAACTTTTAGGGGCGGGTGCGGGTCATGACAAGAAATGTCCACTGGGCCAGGCGTCTTGACAATTAATTCTTCTAGGGCTAGGCATCAAGCTAGTGGGTTTGTTAAGAATGGTGGAGAGCCTTCTGGGCCTTACTTAAGGGCCTATATTCCTAAAGCACCATATGTTTCTCTTGAGTCCTCGGGCCTACCTAGGCCCTCTTATTTTGTTACTGAGCCCATGGATAGTTCATTCTCTCTAAAAGCCCAAATCTCACACTCTCTCTCCATCTCCCCAAAGTCAGTGGGTTTAGAGGACGTCCAAAGTTTAGGCAACCCACGTCAATTAAAGTCCAAAATCACTCAGCTGGATCTAAGCATTTATAAAGTCTTCATGGACTTATCCCTTAAAGGAAAGCTTCTAAGGAGGCCATTGAAAGTTCTGAACGTCTTCATTACTTCAAGTTATTTATAAAAGTAGCTCCAGTGGTGAACGATGAGAAGATTGACATCCAATTTGCGAGGGGCAATTGTTGTGCCGAGGAGGGTAGGTATAAACAAAGTAAGATATGCTTCCTTGAAGAATGGAATGGCCTAAAAAACATCAGTTGTTTAAGGTTGCGGTGGAGGCGGAGGAACTAAAATTGACGGAAACTCCGTTTTGTTCAGTTCAAGTGAGTCGTATTTCTATTGATATTGAAGATTGTTGTTCGCAAATGTTGAGCACTTTTCTAGTTGTTGATGATGATATTCGAACCCAGTTGAGGGCAGTGGCTGACCCTAATTAGCCATAAGATTGATATTGATGATCAGCTAGAACTATCAGGGGTTGGGGCGTCCTCTGACAGTCCAGATTTATGAGGGTTATGTATAACCCATCGTCGCGCGGTGGTCTTTTTAATGGAAACAAAGAATAAAGTTGCGAAATTGGAGCTAATTCATCATAGACTCCATTTTTCTCATGCATGTTATGTTGATCCCGAAGGACTTTTAGGTGGGTTAGCGCTTTGGTGGACTGATGAATTATTTGTGGATGTTCGATGGAAATCTAAAAATATTATTCAATGTGTTATGTCTGGTGCTGATAATCGTCCTTAGGCGACCTCTTTTGTCTATGCTCCTCCTCAAAGACATGCTAGAAAAGAGTTCTGGAATTACTTGATTTGTATGGGCAATTCGATATCCTTGGCTGGTTGTGGTGGAACTTAAATCAAGTGGCTTCAATATGGGAAAAGCAGTGAGGGAATGAATATAACCGATCACAACTGGCCGATTTTCAAGAAAAGATTTCGAGTTGTGATTTAATTGATCTTGAGTTTAAAGGAAACTCCTATACTTGGTCCAACAACCAGATTGGAAGCGATAATGTTCGGGAGCACTTGGATCGTGTGTTGGCTATGGTGGATTGGCGTAATATGTTTCCTAATACTCAGGTTCACCATGACTTATGCTTGGGTTCATATCACTACCCAGTTATCATAAATTGTTGTGTACCCCCTAAATTAACTCCTAAAGTCTTCAAGTTTTAGTCTATGTGGATGACTAATCCTGGGTGTGCACAGATTATTCAATCATCTTGGGGTTCCATGCCAGCAGGGCCTCTTGTGGTCTAGTTAGTCCAAAAAATGAAGAGTTTTCAGAAAAATCTTCAGTCATGGAGTAAGAAGGAGTTTAGGAATAACAAGATTCAACTAGATTTGTTACACTGCCAACTCTAAATCTTGCAAGGGCAACTTCCTTCTATGGAAAACTCAATGGCTCAGAGTCAGGTGAAGTTAGAAGTGGAGACTTTGTTGCTTAGTGAGGAAATGTTTCTCCATCAACGATCAAGAATTAATTGGCTTAACTTCGGGCATAAAAATTCTGCATTTTTTCATGCGACAGTTCACAAACGGTGACAAAGAAATCAATTGGTCAAGTTAAAGAATGATGAGGGGGAATGGCTTTCAAATGACATGGACATTGATAATCATCTTTTCAACTATTTTAGTCAGTTGTACAATGGTGAGGCCCCAAGTAGAATTGACAAAGCACTGGAAGTGGTTAACCAAGTTATCTCAAAATTAATGAACACTCGGCTTGTCTAAGAGGTTACAGATTTAGAAATCAAAGAGGCGACTTTCCAACTTAGAGCTTTGAAGGCCCCGATGGGTTTCCCGGTTTCTTCTACCAAAAATTTTGGGATGTAGTGGGTGGCGATATATGCTTAGCGGTGAAGGATTTTTTCCGAAGTGGTTCTCTACTTAAAGAAATGAACCAAACCAACTTGGAGTTGATTCCTAAAGTTAATGCTCTTGACACTCTTTCCCAATTCAGACCAATCAATTGTGTCTTCCATTTAGTCAACTTTCGTGCCAGCACGCCTAATCCAAGATAACATTATCGTTGCACATGAAGCCTTTCATGCTCTGAAACTTAGGAAAGGCAAGATTTCAGATTTAGCTTTAAAATTAGACTTCAACAAGGCATATGACAAAGTTCAATGGCCTTTTCTCCAAGCAATTTTGACAAATTGGGTTTTGGGCAACAGTGGGTGCAATGGGTTATGGAATGTGTTACTACTGTGACCTTCTCAGTTGTTGTTAACAGGGCAAAGAGAACAAGCTTTACACCTGCAAGGGGTCTCCGGCAAGGTGACCCATTATCTCCATACTTGTTTCTCTTGGTGATAGAAGTGTTGTCTAAATTGATTTCTAAAAGTGTCCATGACAATTGTCTGTCAGGCCTTAAGATTAAACGCACGTGTCCATTTTTGTCTCACCTTCTCTTTGCCAATGATGAGTTGTTATTTTCAAATCCAAATAGGGGCAATGCTATAAGGTGCTTAGGTTGCTAAAGCTCTACAGGAATGCCTCTAGCCAATCAGTGAATTTTCAGAAATCAAACGTTCAATTTTCAGCAAATAAGGATCTGATTTGCCAAAAGCAGTTCAAGGATTTGTTAGGTGTAGCACATGTGAAATCTAGAGCCAAATATGTGGGATTGTCATTGAGAGGGAGATTTGCGCCGGACTAGTACGACCGAGTTACGATGGCTCGAACTGTGACGGACCAAGCGAGAGCCATTTGCTCAGTTGGTGTAGCTCCCCAGCCGGTCATGCCGGGCAAAGCTACGTTTGTAGACCGGAGCGTGGAAGTCGTGCCTGTGCCAGGCTGAGTTGTGATTCGGCTAGTTGTTCGCTCGAATCTACAATGCCGTGTCTGGACCGAGCAGATCACAACCCGGGGTGATTTAGGACCGGTTTGGAGGGCGACACGCCAAACGGGTAGTCAGTCCGGTTAGAAGTCGAAGCGCCTCAGCCGTGTTGATCATGGTTCTGTTTCTTCCCACCAAAGGATAGGTCGGTCATGATATCCCAGGAGGGCGAGCCACCTGGACCGGTGGTAGGACGGAAGGGAAATCCATTTCTGGCACGCATCAATACGGTTTGGCGGTTCCATACGTATTACTTGGAGGTTTTGGCCTTTACACGCTTAAGGTGGTGAGAGGCGAGCACTGCCACCTGTCCAGGAAAGGACAGCAGAGGTAATGCGCGCACAATCCCTGAGGCTGCATGGCCAGTCTAGAAAAAGGAATGGAAGGGGAACGTTAGAGGCATGCTATCTGAACAACCCTCACTCTCGCTCTAACGGTATTCTCCTTCTTCTTCAAGTGATTTGACTTGATCGTCGGAGGGTCTTTCCGGCAACACCCCGTCGGGCAGCTCACCCTTTCTTTGTCTTCAGGTCAGGCGACGTTACGAGAAGCTTGAGTTCAAGGAGTACGGAAGGCAACGGATATTTCACCCCCGTACAATTGGCGCCGTCTGTGGGAAGGGTTTTTTATACTCAAACCTTGCTCTTCAAGTTTGTTCGACTGTTTCCATGGCTAACAACGACGAAACTCCGCTGTCCGTCGTCGATGGTGTCACACCAGAGTCTGTCCGACAGAGAGAAGGCCCACCGAATGTTCCAGCCATGGCGGGCCTCGAAACTTCTTCGAGAGGTGCGCGAGACAAACGCGGGAGGAGTACTAGTCGCTCGAAGAGTCTAGGGGGCCGTCGATAGCGGGGGGAGTCCCGTGCACAGCACCTGGAGCACAAACTCGAAGACCAGGACGCCCTCATTCGCAAGATGGCGGCTGAGATGGAGATGCTAAAACGCCAGATTAAGGGGAATGGTGTTACTGGAGAGGGCAACCTCAGTGAGCGCACCCCGTCTCCTCGTTCTAGCAGTCGCCGCCAAGAAAGGACGCACTCCCTCTCTATTACCAGGAACTACGGGGTTGGAGACTCCGACCCAAGGGAAAGCAGGTCCCTCACTCGCAACAGCACTTACCATCCCTCGCGCCCATCGTCGACGTTGCAATACTCTTTTTCCACCCGTTCACCTGAGGGACGTGTTGGAGGAGAGGGCGCGCCGTGGAGAGACTCAGAGATTACCGGCGTTACAGAGGCTGAGCACCCAAATCCATTGTAGTGAGGAAGTGGTAATGCCAGCGCCCAAGGTAGTGGCCCCTGCGCTAGTGGACAAAGAACTGGCGAGACTTACGGCTACGCTGCTGTCTCCAGAAATCGAGACTACACCACTCCCTGCCGGATTCCAACAGCCTAAGTTCACCTTGTACGACGGCAAAACGGATCCGTACATGCACGTGAGTCATTACCGGTAAGTAATGGCTGGACACCGGCGGAATGACGCCTTGATGTGCCTGATATTCCCAACAAGCTTAGGAGAACTGGGCCTAAAATGGTTCGAAAGACTTCTGGAAGGGAGTATCGAAGGGTGGCAGCAATTAGCGGAGGCCTTCGTCACCTGATTCAAAACCAATACTCGAACACCGAAGGAGGTCGACCATCTTCTGGGCGTCAAGATGGAGTCTGGAGGTTCGTTGAAGGGATATAATGCGAAGTACTGGGAAACTTACAATGAGATCCTCGACTGCCCCACCAATCTGGCGATTACTCAGTACAAGCGAGGTCTCCCAGTCGGTCATAGGCTGCGAGATTCGCTTACAATGCACCAGCCCACAACTATGGAATCCTTGATGCAACGGATCAATGAACACATCCGTGTGGAGGATGATGCCGCCTCCACGACCGAGAAGGCTAATCCGGTCGCGGCGGACAAAACAGTGGCAGGGAAGGTTCACTCGGTCGGGCAGGAGGACAACCGCCCAAACGACCGGTTAAAAGAATCAACGTCGTAACTCAAACCGCGATGATAGAAACAAAAGCCGCCGAAACGACCGAGCTAATGCTCCCCGTGATGAAGAAGAAGACGCCAAGAGGAAATTGAAGGCACGAACTAGTATCACCACGGTCTTTAAGATCCCCATTTACCGCATCTTGAGTGAAATCCGAGGTGAGCCCTTCGTCCGCTGGCCGGCAAAGTTGGGGAATGCACAGAGAGGCTTCAACTCAAGGTATCGCTGCACCTTCCATGAGGAAAGGGGGCACCGAACGGAGGATTGCTTGCCACTCAAACAACATTTAGAGGAGCTGGTGGCGGCGGGACATCTCGACGAGTACATAGATGGGGGTATGAAAGCCACCCCGCCGGGGCAAACCGAGCCAAATGGCCTGGCCGCCGTGGAGGCAGCACCCCAGGGCGTAATCAATGTCATCCATGGCATCATTAAACCGGCAAGGATCTGCGAGCTGAGAGGGATGATTAAGAAAGCTGAGCACATGAGAGAAGTGCTCTCCGTTCAGCCCGCTGTGAAGAAAGGGAAGTCCGAAGAGAAGGATATCCTCACCTTTTCTAGTAAAGACTTGGAGAGAATTCAGATGCCCCACAATGACGCCCTAGTAGTGACTCTTCGCGTCAAAGACTTTGACATCAAAAGGATCTTGATTGACTAGGGAAGTTCGGTCGAAATCATGTATTACGACGCGTTCAAGTAAATGAAGTTGGAGGACAAGGACTTGGCCCCTACGACATCTCCTTTGGTTAGCTTCAACTCTCAGCCATAATGGCCGGTAGGAAAGATCATACTGCTGGTCAAGGCGGGCTCGGTTATAAAGCAAGTTGAATTTTGGGTGCTCAAGGTCCCATCAACCTACAACTTAATCTTGGGAAGGGGCTGGTTGCACGCCATGCAAGCAGTAGCAGCAACCTACCATCAGGTTCTATGCTTCCCAGCGCCGACCGGGCAAATAGAAAAGGTTTGGGGAGACCAAGTGATGGCAAAACAGTGCTTTGTTGCAGTGAACCGCAGCCGGGCCGCTAAAGGGTTTGTTCAAATGATAGAGGGACCGGAGGGAAAGGAAGTCCTTGAAGACGTAGGAAGAAAGGC
This sequence comes from Camellia granthamiana, assembly GCA_036172215.1. Classification (NCBI taxonomy): domain Eukaryota; kingdom Viridiplantae; phylum Streptophyta; class Magnoliopsida; order Ericales; family Theaceae; genus Camellia; species Camellia granthamiana. Next base: position 103,103,593 of record CM069904.1, on the reverse strand, counting down.
CGAGGAGAAATCGGTCGAAGATTTGGTGGAGGTGCGCATCGACGAGAACGATCCAACTAAGTTCTTTCTCTTGGGATCATCTTTGTCCAGCGCCGAGCGAGTCGATTATCTCAACTTTTTGGTCTCCAACATGGAGGCTTTTGCATGGACGCCTTACGATATGCCTAGCGTCGACCCTAGTTTCATTTGCCACCAGTTGAATGTCTTCCCAAATGCACGGCTGGTCATCTAGAGGACGCGCCGCTCGGCCTTGCACCATGCCGAGATAGTGGCGGAAGAAGTCAAGAACTTGTTGGAAGCGGGGGCAATAGAAGAAGTGCAATACCCTCGATGGATATCCAACACGGTGGTGGTTCCGAAGAAGAACGGCAAGTGGCGGGTGTGCATTGATTATAAGACGGTCAACCGTGCGTGCCCAAAAGATAGCTTCCCCCTCCCACGAATTGACCAGCTGGTGGACTTGACCGCTGGTCATCAGAGGTTTAGCTTCCTGGATACATATCGTGGCTACCACTAAATAGCCATGCATGAACCAGACCGAGAAATCACATCGTTCACCACTCCAAGAGGCCTATATTGTTACAAAGTCATGCCGTTCGGACTGAAAAACGCCGGGACAACTTTTCAAAGGATGGTAACCAAGATGTTCGCTCCCCTTCTGGGCTGTACCATGGAGGCCTACATCGATGACATGGTGGTGAAGAGCAGGGAAAAGTCTCAACACCTCACCGACCTAGCTGAGATGTTCACTATTCTTAAACATCACAAGCTTCGTTTGAATGCCTCCAAGTGCGCTTTCGGAGTCGGCACCGGAAAGTTTCTGGGTTTTTTGGTCATGAACCGGGGGATTGAAGCTAACCCTTCCCAAATCAAGGCGATACAGATGCTGGAGCGCCCGAACTCCACAAAGGACGTGCAACATCTTGCCGGGATGGCAGCCGCGCTGAACAGATTTATAAGCCGGTCTTTAGATCATTGCAGGTCTTTCTTCAAAACTTTGAAGGCCAAGTTCTTTTGGGACGCGGAGTGTGACTGTGCATTGGCCGATCTAAAAGTGTACCTTTTCTCGGCCCCTATCCTGGCTACCCCAAAACCGAGCGAAGAACTGTATCTCTACTTGGTAGTCTCTCAACATGCAGTGAGCACCGTCCTGGTCCGTGCAGAAGGCATCCAACACCTTCCTATCTTCTACGTAAGCAAGACCTTGCTCCCGGCGGAATCAAGATATCTGCCACTAGAAAAATTAGCCCTGGCCCTGATGATGGCTTCGAGAAAGCTGGCGCACTATTTTCATGCTCACACAATAGTTGTGCTAACCGAGTTCCCGCTTAAGGTGCTCTTTGAAAAGGCAGACTTTACCGGGAGAATTTTGAAATGGGCCGTGGAATTAGGGCAGTATGACATCAAGTTTCGACCGCATACCGTGATCAAGGCTCAAGCTCTTGCAGACTTTGTGGCGGAGTTTGCCCCCGGCATGCATCCGGCTTGCCCAGTTGATTTGGGTAGTGCGGATTTGGCACAACCCATGGCTCAAGCAATGGAGCCAAGCATCGAATCGTGAATGGAGGAAGTGCAAATGGCAGCCGAACTGGAAAAGATAGATAATTCATCAGAAGACAAACCCAACCAAGGCATGGAAAGAGACAAGAATGAACCGACCGGAGCCTTGGAGTTGAGAAGCTCGCAAAACCATCGGATTGCTGGAAGTTGTTCATTGGCAAGCTGTGGAAGCTTTTCGTCGATGGGACCTCCAACAGGCATGGCGCTGGGCTGGGTATCGTGCTGACTTCCCCGGATGGGCTGGTTATCGAGCAAGCAATCACGCTCGGCTTCCCAGCATCCAACAACGAGGCGGAGTACGAGGCCCTCCTTGCCGGACTAAAATGTGCATTGAGAATGAAAGCGTCAGCCCTTATGGTATTCAGCCAATCTAAGCTGGTGATCAATCAGGTCTTTGGGGAGTATGAAGCCAGGGATGAAAGAATGGCAAAGTATCAGGCGCTGGTGCGCGCAGAGATCAAGAAGTTCGCCGCCATAAGAATGGAACAAATCAACCTTGAAGAAAACAACACAGCTGATGAATTGGCCGGCCTTGCTTCCACACAGACAGCTTTCCCTAATCCCTTAATGATAGAATTCTTACCTCGGCCAAGCATTGAGGAACCAGAAGCATCCGAGGTGCTCTGCACCGACTCGGAACCTTCCTGGATGGACCCTATCATCGCCTTCCTAAACGATAAAATTCTACCAGAAGAAAAGAAGGCGGCCAACAAGATCTAAGCTAAGTTAGAGCGGTTTTGGCTCTCTCCATCCGGAGCCTTATACAAGAAGTCTTTCACCGGGCCGTATCTGAAGTGCGCCTACCTCGACAAGGTGGAAGCTTTCCTCTATGAGATCCAAGAAGGCATCTGCGGAAGTCATACTGGGGGCAGGTCTTTAGCTTACCGAGCGATTTCCCAAGGTTATTGGTGGCCATGCATGCAGGCAGACGCGCAGAAATACATTCGCAGGTGTGTAAAATGTCAGAAATTTGCTCACCAAATCCATCAGCCAGCCAGAGAATTACTCCCCCTCACAAGTCCTTGGCCGTTCGCGCTCTGGGGATTGGATATTGTTGGACTGCTCCCAGCAGCTCCGAGCAATTGCAAATTCTTTATCGCCACTACCGACTACTTCACCAAGTGGGTTGAGGCCGAGCCGTTGGCGACCATAAAGGAAAAAGATGTGAAGAAGTTTGTTTGGCAAAATGTCATCACCCGCTTCGGTATACCGAAGGCCCTTATATCGGATAATGGCACTCAGTTCGATGGGAAACTCTTTCGCGGATTTTGCGAGAAGTTAAAGATTGAGTTCTACAACTCAACACCGGCCTACCCTCAGTCAAATGGTCAAGCAGAAGCCTCAAACAAGACCATCTTGGACGGGCTGAAGAAGCGGTTAGAGAAAGCCAAAGGGAAGTGTGCTGAAGAACTCCCTAACGTGCTATGGGCATACCGCACTACGCCAAGGCGATCGACCGGGGAGACACCATTCGCCTTGGCCTATGGCATGGAGGCCGTCATCCCACTGGAAATTGGTCTACCAACCATCCGGTCTGAGAGTTTTCAGCCAGACTTGAACAATGAAACGGTGGCATTGGAGCTTGACCTAGCCGAGGAAAGAAGGGAACGGGGTCTAATCCACATAGCAGCTTATCAGCAAGAACTCTCCAGGATATAAAACATGGCTGTGCATCCAAGGCTATTCAAGATAGGGGACTGGGTCTTGAGAAAGATGATGGGCAACATGATAGTCCCCGGCGAAGGAAAACTTGGCGCAAATTGGGAAGGGCCATACAAGGTGACTGGCCTGGCAGGCAAAAGGGTATACCATCTGGAAGACTTAGATGGTAAAGCTATCCCCAGACCATGGAATGCAGCCAACCTTAAGATTTTTTATTTTTGAAATGTAATCGTTTTTGTTACATAGCTTTTTGAGCTTTTAACCTTTTGGCATTTGATGTAAGGACAGCCCTGCTTTTTGTAATGAAAAATAGCCTTACTTCTTGTCTTCTATTACATCTTTCTGTACAATGGCATCGCAAGGATATTGGGCCACTGTGGATGCCAGGGGCAAGGAGTCCAACCTGCACCGGGCAGAACTGATTTTCTCTCGCCGAAATAAAAAGAAACCATACAAATAGTTGGCGCATTGTCCAATTAGACAGTTGGTGTATTGTCCAACTTGCATAAGGGCCGAGCTGATTTTTGCTCGCCCTAAAACAAAATGTTGGCGTTTTGTCCAACTTATAGGGGCCGAGCTGATTTTGCTCGGCCAAGTGAAATGGAAAAGTGTTTATCTAACCTATAAAAGCCGAGATGATTTTGCTCGGCCCCTGGAAATATTGGTGTTTTACCCAATTTACAAGGCCCAGCTGAAATTTGCTCGGCCAAAAGAATTATTGGCGTTTTATCCAACTTATAAGGGCCGAGCTGATTTTTGCCCGCCCAAAATAGAATGTTGGTGTTTTGTCCAATTTATAGGGGCCAAGCTTGTTTCTACTCGCCCGAATCTAAATGTTGACGTTTGGCATACTTTATAAGGGCCGAGCTGATTTCAGCTCAGCCGATCTGATTTTTGCTCGGCCAAAATGACGTGTTGGCGTATTGCGCAGCATCTGATAGCCGAGCTACTAGTCGTGATTCATGAACATTTCAAATCGAAAGAAATTCCACGCAGAAATAGTTACACAACAGTCAAAAAGTTCAAATTTTTATTGATAACGGAAGTTGCATTACAAAAGTAGGGCCAAGCCCGGTTACATTCAAAAAAAAAAACAACAACAACAACAACAACAAAAAGAAAAAGAAAGAGAGCAAAAACGTTCGAATATCAATCCAGCTCAACTCGACTGTCTGCTCGGCGATTTCAACTGTCTGCTCGATCAAACCCTCCTCGGCCTCATTATCAACGCCTTCCTCGACCTCTTCATCTTCGGCCCTCTCAGTAGCTTCAGGAGGAGTTTGATCGGCAGGTTGCCCAGTGGTAGCTTCTTCCTCGGCTGCCTTTTTTGCGCAGCGCTCGCGTACGCTTGCATGTAGGGTGGTATAAAGGCAACAGGCGGATTTTGGAACATCTCAGCATCTTGACCAAGGCCAACTTTTTCCACGGTAGCTTTCCAACCGCACTGAAAAAAGATGTCCTTGGTCGCCTGAACCTGCCGTTCATAAGTCTTCTCTCCCTGCGCATACCCACGGTCTTCGGCGTCATCGACCGCCTTGTCCTTCTCGGCCTTGTGAGCATCGCGAAGCTTGCGCAGCTCGGCGAGGTAACGAGCTTTCGTCAACTTGACAGCCCGCTGCTTGTCTTCTTCAGCCCGGGCCAATTGCTTGCTCAGTTTGTCGCGCTCGGCCTCCGCCGCCTCCTGCGCGGCCTTCAGTTTAGCCAACTCGACCGTCTTGGCCTTGTTGTCGAAAATTGCATCCCGCAAACTTTGCCACACGGCGATCATTCGCTCATGAGCCAAGTAGTTCTTTTGCGCGGCCTGAAAACAAATGAAGATTGTCAGAATTCAAAAACCAAGCAAAAACTTGATGAACAAAAGAGTCTCTTAACTTACCAACACAATTGATTTTGCCGCCGAGCGAAGCACCTTCAGGTCGGACAGCTCGTCGTGCTTCTTCATGTCGGCGGGAAGGATCAGCCCCTTGGTCATGTTGAAACCAAGAGAATAATCCTTATCCGCATAGACTGAATCGGCAACAGAGATAGCCCGGCCTTTGTACTTGAACTCGGGCGACCAAACCGGGGGGGCACTTGGGCTTTTGGATGGCCCGGTGAGTGGTTGATCGGTCTGATCCCCCAAGTCGGTCGAAGCTTGCTCGGTGGAGTCCTCGTCCGCCAGATGCTGCCCGACCATATCTTTCCTCTGCCTCTTCTTTGACCGGCCAGAAGCTTGTTCACTGGCCAGAGCTAGCACGGCCCCATTTTCTGGCACAACCAGTGTGGAGGAAGTCCCCCCAGATGCCTCTGGTGGCTGGGAGTCGCTAGCCTCACCGGTGATCATGGACTTAATTGCACGGATCTTGGCCATTTCTTGCTCGGCTGTCAGTGGGACTAGTTTGATCGATGGAAGACTTGGGTCTGGTTCTGGAGATAACGCACGCAGAAAGTCGATTACCCTGCTTTTGCGCGGCGCTGTGTACTTGTAGGTCGATTCGAAGCCGAGCAGCTTCGATGATTCTCTCTTCTCGGCTGGGTGACGCAGCAGAACCCTTATGGCTTCCTGGTTAGCGCGGGAGTAGTCTTCTGCCAAAAGTTTGTAATCTGGAAAAAGACAAGTGTTAGATCGGCAGGAGAAAAATCAATGCAGAAAGAAGATAATGCGGCTCGTCGAGCTACTCACCAGCACTTCCAAAATCTTCCTAATGTACCAGCCCGATATGGGCGCCTCGGTGTCCTCGTAACGATCGGACACCCACAGGAAGTCGTCGTCGTTTGCTTCTTTATCTGGGTTACCCTCTATGAGTTTTGCTCAGCCCTTCTTGACCTTCAGATACCAGCAAAACCCACCTTTATTTTTGCTATGGCTGTATTGATGAAATATCTCGGCAAGGCCGAGATTAAGACCGAGTCTCCTATTTAGCTCGGCCACACCATTTATTATCTTGTATGTATTGTTGGAGACTTGGGTCGGACGCAGTCTGGTCTGCCTCAAAAACTCGCAGATCAGTGGCTGGACCGGGAAGCGAAGCCCTCCTTCCATTATGGACACGACCGTGAAGGGGCACTTATCTAGCTCGCCCCATGGGGTATCTCCCTTCTTGGCCAGCTCTAGATGGACGTCATCCGGGATGCTGTACTCCCTACGGAACTCGGCCAGTGCACCGGGAGAGCTCACCATGAACCGGTATTTCCCCATTTATCCCGGTTTTATTTATTGGGTGATTTAGTTCGTATCTCGGTGAAAAATTTTGTGTGTTTGCTCAGACGTTGAGCTTCACCGGTAGTGGTGCTGAACGGGCCTGGGCGGTCCTAGTTTATTCTGCATTATTAAAAAATAAGCCCAAGGATTAGCGTGGCATAAATTGCACGACTTCAATGTAGAATTCCTAGCTCGGTCAGCGTTTTTGGGGGGAACTTGACCAGCCTGACTCCTACGTCGACTCAACTATATGGCCGATTTGGCCTCTCCTAGTTCGATTACAGTTTTCAGATCGGTCGAGGCCCCTGAAGGAGACCGCAAACAAGTTTTTGCTCGGCTAAATCCAATCTATGGATCAAAGGGTTGGTTTTTCCTCGGTCCTACCCAGAGTTCGTTCTGTTCATCCCAAAAATGGAGTTCATTCGTTCAAGCTAAGGGGAAACAGGGGCACGAAGGCCCCATGCATTTCTTCAGTTTCAATTTTTCCTAGTGTATATAAGTTCTACGCAAAGAAGAAGGGGACTGGTGGAGCATCAACGGTCCCAAGCAAAGAACGTGAAGAACAGAAACGAAGAAATGAAGAACACGAAGAACTCAAACATAAAAACACGAGGGAGGAATAGGAAAACTCACCAAAATCAGATGCTAGGCAAAGTTCAGCCTCTCGACCCTGGTTGCAGCTTCTGAAGGGGCAAAAATGGATGAACGTGAAGCAAAAGAGTAGCAACGGCAATGATGGTGGGAGCTTGGAGGTTAGGGTTTTTCCTGAAAGTGAAGATGAGCAGTGGGGGCTTGAATGACCCCTCGTGTGTATATAAAAAGGTGGGAAACCCAAAGGGTGCAGCCGTTTGAATTTTGCGCGTAAGGAGACAGCTGTGGGGCTGCACGTCACCAATGGCGCGAGGCCACGTGTCATCGAAAGGACGGCTTTGTCAGTACGGCTGTAAGACCCTTGACAAGGCTACTGGCGCAATTCGGAGGCCAACCAAATGATACAGCTCGGCCATGGCGGTGACCCCAATCACGCTCGGTTTGGTACTGGCGCAATTCAGGGATCGACCAAATGAGATAGCTCGGTCGTGTAAGTAATCCCAATCACGCTCACGCTCAGCTCGGATGGGATTAAGGGGTAATTGAGAGGAAGATTTGCGCCGGACTAGTACGGCCAAGTTACGATGGCTCGAACTGTGACGGACCAAGCGAGAGCTGTTTGCTCGATTGGTGTAGCTCCCCGGCCGGTCATGCCGGGCCGAGCTACGTTTGTAGACCGGAGCGTGGAAGTCGTGCCTGTGCCAGGTCGAGTTGTGATTCGGCTAGTTGTTCGCTCGAATCTACAATGCCGTGTCTGGACCGAGCAGATCACAACCCGGGGTGATTTAGGACCGGTTTGGCGGGCGACACGCCAAACGGGCAGTCAGTCCGGTTAAAGGTCGAAGCGCCTCAGCCGTGTTGGTGGTGGTTCTGTTTCTTCCCACCAAAGGATAGGTCGGTCATGATATCCCGGTAGGGCGAGCCACCTGGACCAGTGGTAGGACGGAAGGGAAATCCACTTCTGGCACGCGTCAATACCGTTTGGTGGTTCCATACGTACTACTTGGAGGTTTTGGCCTTTACACGCGTAAGGTGGTGAGAGGCGAGCACTAACACCTGTCCAGGAAAGGACAACAGAGGTAGTGCGCGCACAATCCCTGAGGCTGCATGGCCAGCCTAGAAAAAGGAATGGAAGGGGAACGTTAGAGGTATGCTATCTGAACAACCCTCACTCTCTCTCTAACGGTATTCTCCTTCTTCTTCAAGTGATCTGACTTGATTGTCGGAGGGTCTTTCCGGCAACACCCCGCCGGGCAGCTCACCCTTTCCTTGTCTTCCGGTCAGGCGACGTTACGAGAAGCTTGAGTTCAAGAAGTACGGAAGGCAACAGATATTTCACCCCCGTACAGTCATCATGTTGGGGCCGATCAAAATTAGGGGTGTACAGTTTCCTAATTGAGAAGATGCTATTTAAGCTAAGTGGGTGGAAGGCACACTTGTTGTCACACGCGGGAAGGGAAACTCTCATCAAATCCGTTGCACAAGTTGTCCCATCATATGCCATGGCTTGTTTCATGTTCCCAAAGAAATTATGTGACAAGCTCAATGCTTATATCCACAACTTTTGATGGAAAGGGGACCCCGACGAAGGCAGCATTCATTGGTATGTTGGGGGAAAGTAACCAATTCAAAGAGTAAAGAGGGCCTAGGTTTCCAAGACTTTCAATCGTTCAACAAGGCCTTGCTTGTGCGACAAGGGTGGAGGCTTGTTAAATTCCCTCAATCTATTTTTGCACAGTTTATGTATGTTTCAAAAGGGGCTCGACCTTTATGGGCTTGGACGAGCATTCTTCAAGGTCGAGAGGTGTTAAATGATGGGTTGAGGTGGCAAGTCCACAATGGCAATTTGATTCATTTCTGAGATGACAAGTGGTTACCGATAGCTCCTGATTTCAAGATTGCATCTAGAAGGGCTGTGGGTAATTCGATTGCCTGCGTTAGCGATGTTGTTGACCCCTCCTTGAAAGCTTGGGATCATTTGAAAGAATCTAGTCTCCAAAGCAGAAAGTGAGGCTATCTTGACAATTCATGTTTCTGTAGAAGATAACGATGATCAATTGGTTTAACACTTCAATCCTAAGAGAGCCTACACTGTTAAATCTGGGTATCAATGTGCTCGGAATCAGGGCACTACCCCTCTTCAAGCTCTACCTTCTTCATCTTTTAGATGGTCGGACCAAGACTGGAAATTTATTTGGAGTCTTAACATCCCACCAAAACTGAGGCATTTCCTTTGGCGTGTTTCCAATAATCTCTTGGCAACCAAACAAAATCTCTACTCTCGGCGGTGCTGTCCGACAGATAAATGTCAAATTTGTTCACAATGTTCAGAGTCTATAAAGCATTTATTGTTTGGGTGTGCATGGACTAAAGCAGCTTGGTTTAGGAGTGGTTTGGGCCTTCATATTGAATTTCATCAAATTCAATCTTTTCAAAAATGGTTTAGCGAGATTCAAGAATGCATCAAGGATGTTGAGCTTTGTAAATTGATGCTCTGTCCGGTTGCGTGGCGCTGTTGGAATATATGGAAGGCAAGGAATGATTTTATTTTCAACCAAATCTCTGTGGACCCAATGTGTGTGGTAGCTAAGGCGCGTAGAGATGAGGCAGAATTCAGTGCAGCACAGTTGTGATTCCCTCTTTCTTTCAGTGCTAATTCTGGACATAGGGGTGAGGAGTCTTCTAGGTGGAGACCTCCAGCTTCTGGTTTGTTTAAAATTAATTGTGATGTGGCGGTTAATCCGGGGTCTTCTAGAGGAGCTATTGCAGTGATCCTGCGAGATACTCAATGGAAGCCTTGTGGATAGTATGGTTCGTGTGGTAGCTGTTTCTTCAACAACCCAATGAGAGGCTTTGGTCGTGTCACGACCCAAACCCGGCCCTATGGGTTTAGCACCGTAACTGGCCAGTAATCCGAGATTACCGAAGGCCTGCAGAACAGTAATACAGTAAAACAGAGTACAGGGCCTGGCGGAAGCCATTACAGTACATAACTAGTGTCCATTGAGCTGTGAAAATCTGTATGCCAAAAACATTTTTCATGCATTCATTCAGTTCAAACAGTACAGTCTATATACAATCATATACATCATTCAGTACGGGAATCAAATCCCTCAATAACAGTACAGTAAACAGTAGACGGTTTATACAGTTATACAAAACAGTCAAGAGACAGGTGGGGGACACAAAAACACCCCAAGCCATAGCATGGCGTCTCGGAACCTCGCAGTGAGGCACATAGGCTGGCTTGACAAAACTGGGGGAACTAACCCACGCTCCTAGCTCCGGTCTGGCTGCTGAGAACCTACATATATATATAAACAGTGAGCTAAAGCCCAGTGAATAACAATAAGTGTAAAGAGGTTATGAATGAATGTCCTTACATTAATGAAAACAGTTCATTAAACAGTATTTCAGTCTTTCAGTATGTCAGTCAATCAATCATATGTGGTACATCCATTAGCCTATAAACAGTAGGTCCAAAAGGACCGGGCCTCAACGGACCCAACAGTAATGATGGCCATCAGTCAGTAAACAGTATGGTTCCACAAGGGAACCGACAGAGCTCTGTAACAGTAACAGTCAGTGCTAAGGATGCCACAATACAGTTCACAATACAGGACATACATTCATTCAATAAACAATATCAGTTCGATAAACAATTCAGTTCAGTATTCAAAAGATAACCATTTTGAACATATCTTTACACAATCTGTTACTCACAGAGATTGGGCTACAGTATGCTAGAGCGCGTCCCCGAGTGCCAACCCTAAACAGTAAACAAATTGAACACACTCTAAGTTTAACAGTTGGGGAAGTACAATAATTAACTTCCTATTATGCCTCGGTGTGCTCTACATCTATATCCTCATTAAGATGTCTTAAACTAGGCCTAAGGATGCCTAGGATAGGATGAGGATGCAAAGATGTATACAGAAAACATTTTCAGAATTTTCAGAAAAAGGGAGCCACGCTCGAGCGTAAACATCCCCGCTCGAGCGTACAGGCAAAAACGTTCCCCGCTCGAGCGTTATCCCTTCCGCTCTAGCGGTCCGCAAAATATACTGGATGCTCGAAAAACACGCTCGAGCGTAAATATTTCCGCTCGAGCGGACAGCACAAAATTTGCAAAACTGCTGGGGACTTGATTTCTGCGCTCGAGCTCACAAACCTCCGCTCGAGCGCACACCAGAAATCTGGAAAACCCAGAATTGTGCTCTGAATTTGAAACTCAAGTTTGGAACACAAAAATCGATCCTCTAGGGCCCTTTTCCTGGAAAACTCATGAAAACACATAGTATTACTAGGTTCAAAGCTCAATTTGTAAAATCAAAACCCAAGGGAAGTTTAATCAAGCTCATTTCCAAACCAATTTTCAAGAATATGCATGATCAACATTCAAATATGACATGCATGAGTTTCAAACCAATTTCAAGCTTCAAATCTTGCTCTCAAGAGCTCAATAGTTGGAAAACAAAGTGAAAACATGGACCAAAGCTTAGAGATGAACATGCATGTACAATCAACCATGAATTCAACTTCAAATTACACTAAAATGGCCATGCATGCATGATATATGCTCCAAATCAACATTATAGAACTAATTCATGGTTCAACTCTCAAATTTGGCATGAATCATGCAAGAATCAACCTTAAATACACAATCAAAGAGATGGATTCCTACCTTAAGTCTTGTAGTTTAAGCCTAGAAGCTCAATCTAGCAACTACACTTCAATTTCTTCAAGCAATTCTTATGAACACAAGATGAAAACACTCACTCCCTAATCTCCCTCTCTCTCTAATCGGTGGTGGACTCAAATGTGCCAAAGAAGTGTTGTAACAATGCAAGACCAAGTCTTGTGCAAGGTGTGGTGTAGTGGCCCACTAGATGGCAACATGGTAATTAAGTCCAACCTCTCAATTAATCAATGTTTAATCTAGTTTAATCATTCCTAATCAATTTTCAGATAAATATACCATTAAATCCTAAATATTCTACTGATTCCAAAACATCAAACGGTTTCTAATTCGGCCGCCGATAAGGCCTTCAATTAATAGTTCAAACATATGAATTCAAACAGATATTCAATCAATCAAACAGATGCAATATGCAATTCAATATATAAACTCATTCAAATTCAGTTTCGATTTCATTCAGTCTGTTCAGTAGTTCCTCCAATTCACTTATCAGTCATTATCAGTTCAGTTTAGCAGTAATCAGTACATAATTCAGTAATCAGTACGAGGGTTGTTACAGTCTCCCCTCCTTATAAGGAGTTTAGTCCTCTAAACTCGAGTTACCTTCAGTTTGGAAGAAAACAGGATTCAGTGGAAACAGTTCTGGGTATCTTTTAGCCATGTCATCTTCCCTTTCCCAAGTGGCATACACACCACCATGGTTCTGCCAATCAACTTTCACTAGCGGGATCTCTTTGTTTCTCAGTTTCTTGATCCGTCTGTTTACAATCTGTATAGGCCGTTCCTCGTAAGTGTAGTCATCACTCAACACTATTCGAGTAGGCTCAATCACATGGAACGGATCCCGGAGATAATCTCTCAACATAGATATGTGGAAGACGTTATGCATATGCTCCATTTCAGGAGGAAGTGCAACTTGATACGCCACCGGATTGATTTTCTCAATAATCTGATACGGTCCAACATACCGCGGCGCTAACTTGCCTTTGACTCCAAAACGAGTCTGGCCTTTCATTGGTGTCACTTTCACAAAAACGTGATCACCCACTTCATACTCTCGGTCTCGTCTTCTAACATCTGCATAACTCTTCTGTCTACTCTGTGCAGTTTTCAATCGTTGCTGTATCAGTTTTACCTTTTCAGTCGTTTCATAAACAATTTCGGGCCCAAGTAACGGCCCATCTCCAACTTCTGCCCAGCAGATTGGAGATCTACACTTTCTGCCATACAATGCCTCGAAAGGCGCCATACCAATACTCGAATGGTAGCTGTTGTTGTAGGCGAATTCAGCCAATGGCAAATGACTTTCCCAGTTTCCCTGAAAGTCAAGGACACACATTCTCAATAGATCCTCTAGAGTCTGGATGGTCCTTTCTGACTGTCCATCTGTCTGAGGATGATAGGCACTACTCAGCCTCAATTCAGTACCCAATGCAGTCTGTAGGCTTTGCCAGAACCTCGATGTAAACTTCGAATCCCTGTCAGAAACAATAGACACAGGCACTCCGTGCAGTCTCACAATTTCATCAATATAGATAACAGCCAATTTGTCCGCATTATAAATTGTCTTGACAGGTAAGAAGTGAGCAGATTTAGTCAGTCTATCAACAATAACCCAAATTGAATCCATACCTTTCCTGGAGCGAGGTAACCCCACGATAAAATCCATCGTGATATGCTCCCATTTCCATTCTGGTATGGGTAAGGGTTGCAATAATCCAGCGGGTCGTTGATGTTCAACTTTGACTTGTTGGCAATGAAGACATTTGGACACAAAATCGGCAATTTCTTTCTTCATTCCCGGCCACCAGAAATTCAATTTCAAATCTTGATACATTTTCGTATTCCCTGGGTGGATAGAAAATTTTGAATTGTGGCCCTCTTGCAGAATTCTTCTTTTCAGTTCGGTGTCATTCGGTACACACAGTCTATCTTGAAATTTCAGTACATTGTTCTCAAATTTGAACCCCGGTCTCGGTTTAGACTCTCTTTCTTCGATGATCTTTTTCAAGTAATCATCCAATTGCTGTTTCTCCTTAATCTCTTCAATCAAGGCTGGTTGAGCAGAAATAGCAGCTAAGGTTCCACCTTGTTCCCTCAAAACAATTTCAATCTCAAACTTTTCAAGGTCACAAAGCAACTCTTTCTGTCCAGTCAGCAAACAGGCTAAGTTCCCAATCGATTTTCGGCTCAAAGCATCGGCAACGGTGTTGGCTTTTCCCGGATGGTACAAAATCTGTAGGTCATAATCTTTTATCAGTTCAAGCCATCTCCGCTGTCTCATATTCAGTTCTTTCTGCGTGAAGAAATATTTCAAACTCTTGTGGTCGGTATACACTTCACATGTCGCTCCATACAAATAGTGACGCCAAATTTTCAGTGCAAACACCACTGCAGCAAGTTCCAGATCATGGGTTGGGTAATTCTTTTCATGTGGTCTCAACTGTCGGGAAGCATAAGCAATAACTCTCCCATTCTGCATTAAAACACATCCCAAACCCTTATGAGAAGCATCACTAAATACAGTATAACCATCCGTACCTGAAGGTAGAGTCAGAATTGATGCAGTCACAAGTCTAGTTTTCAACTCCTGAAATGCTGATTCTCGTTGGTCAGTCCAGTCAAATGACATCCCTTTCTGTGTCAATTGGGTCAACGGTAAGGCAATTTTAGAGAAGTCTTTGACAAATCTCCTGTAATATCCAGCCAATCCCAAAAAGCTTCGGACTTCAGTCACATTTGTTGGTCTAGGCCAGTTTACTACAGCTTCAATTTTCTGCGGGTCAACAGAAATTCCATCTTTGCTAACAACATGCCCCAAAAACATAACATGATCAAGCCAAAATTCACATTTAGACAGTTTACCATACAGTTTCTGTTCTCTTAAGGTCTGCAGGGCAAGTCTCAGATGGTGTTCATGTTCTTCTACAGTCTTAGAATAGATCAATATGTCATCAATGAATACCACAATAAAATCATCAAGGTACGGTTTAAAAATTCTGTTCATGAGGTCCATAAATGCAGCTGGGGCATTCGTGACTCCGAACGGCATAACTAAAAATTCATAATGACCATACCTCGTTCTAAAAGCAGTTTTGTCAATGTCTTCTGGTTTAACTTTCAGTTGATGGTATCCCGATCTGAGATCAATCTTGGAAAACACTTGTGCACCCTGTAACTGATCAAACAGGTCATCAATACGCGGTAAGGGATATTTGTTCTTTACAGTTACCTTGTTCAATTCGCGGTAATCAATGCACAGTCTCAGTGAGCCATCTTTCTTCTTTACAAACAAAACAGGTGCACCCCACGGTGAAGTACTGGGTCTGATAAACTTCTTGTCTAACAGTTCCTGCAATTGTACCTTCAATTCTTTCAGTTCAGTTGGAGCCATTCTGTAGGGAGCTTTAGACACTGGCTGTGTACCCAGAATTACATCCACGGTGAATTCAACTTCCCTATCAATCAAATCCCCTGGCAAATCATCTGGAAATACATCTGGGAATTCTCTGACTATAGGAATACAATTCACATCAGTTTTAACACAATCATCAGTAGATACAGTCAGTACGGAACACAGATATCCTTTACACCCCTTCCTAATCAGTTTAACAGCTTTCACAGAAGAAATCAAATACGGAGGAGGTACTACTCCACTCCCATTAAACACAAATTCAGGTAAACTAGGTGGGCGGAAAACAACTTGTTTCGTTACACAGTCAATGGTGGCATGATATTTTTGTAACCAATCCATCCCTAATATCACATCAAAGTGATCTATGTTTAACGGCAGTAAGTCAATAAACAGATGCATATCCCCAACAATAATTTCACAAGCAGGATACATATATGCACATGTCATGGATCCCCCAACAGGTGATGATACTGCTAGCAAGTAATTCATAGGTTCTAAGGGTCTATTCAATTTTCGTGAGAAGGCATGCGACACATAAGAATGTGTAGACCCCGAATCAATCAATACATATGCATTTTAAGCACAAATAGAGAGGATACCTGACACAACGGTCTCAGTATTCTGAACATCTCCCGGTACTAGGGCAAATACTCGGCCCTGCCTCACAGGCTCTTTCCCGGTAGCTTTGGGGTTAGGCTTTGATGCTACATTTGATGCTGCTGCGCTTGGTGCAGCTTTACCACTAGCTGGTGGAGCAGAAGGGCAGTCTTTAATTCTGTGGCCCACCTTGCCACATCTGAAGCAAGCTCCTGAAATCTGGTAGCAAACCCCTTTGTGCTTATTGCCACATACGGAACAGGGTGGAATGAATCCACTCCCTTGGCTGGGGCTAATTGTTGACCCCGTATTCTGTTTCTTGTTCAACTGATTGTGCTTGCCTTTCTTAAATTTGAAACCCTGCCTTTTACCCTGCCATTCAGTTGTTGGTGTTTCAGATTGTTTCACTGCTGCAATATTTGATTCGGCCATCAAGGCCCGATCGAGAACACCCACATACGTTGGCATTTTCAAAACATTTATTCGGTCCTGTATAGCAGCACTAAGGCCTCCTTCAAACCTTCTGGCCTTCTTATATTCGGTATCCACCATATGTGGTGCATACCTGGCAAATTCGGTGAATTTCTTCTCGTACTCGGCAACAGACATATTGCCCTGTCTCAGCTGTTCAAATTCAGTCACTTTTCTGTCTCTGATGCACTGGGGAAAATGCTTTTCAAAGAAGGACTCCTTGAACTGAGTCCAAGTCACAATAGTATTCGCATCACGGGTCAACATCCACCACCTTCTTGCTTCTTCCTGAAGGGTGAAGGTTGCTAACAGTACTTTGTTGGCTTCGGAGCACGGAAACATTTCAAACAATTTCTCAGTCTCAAGAACCCAAGCTTCAGCCTTTAACGGTTCTAAGCCTCCCTGAAAGGACGGCGGTTTCATCTTGCTGAACTTATGAGTCAGTGCAATAATGTCCACCTCATTAACATTCACATTTTGTACATTCTGCTCCGGTTGCACCGGAGGAGGAGGAGGTGGGGGCGGTTGGTTCTGTTGTTGATCTAGTCTTTCAATTACCAGTCCCATCAGTTGTTCAAGTCTGGCCATTCTGGCCTCAGAGGATGATGATTCAGATTCATTTGCATTATCCATTCCGCTATAAGCAGTTATAACAGTTATCATTATAAACAGTTGTTCACTTAAACAGTTCAACACTTTAACATATATTCAGTCAATCATAAGCACACACTTTTCAAGTTCATGAGATGCCCTAATCACTTTTCTAGGACACCCTATAGCTCATTTGGACACGTGTGTGCGGTATAACTCGTGGTAAGTATCGCTCTGATACCACTCTGTCACGACCCAAACCCGGCCCTATGGGTTTAGCACCGTAACTGGCTAGTAATCCGAGATTACCGAAGGCCTGCAGAACAGTAATACAGTAAAACAGAGTACAGGGCCTGGCGGAAGCCATTACAGTAAATAACTAGTGTCCATTGAGCTGTGAAAATCTGTATGCCAAAAACATTTTTCATGCATTCATTCAGTTCAAACAGTACAGTCTATATACAATCATATACATCATTCAGTACGGGAATCAAATCCCTCAATAACAGTACAGTAAACAGTAGACGGTTTATACAGTTATACAAAACAGTCAAGAGACAGGTGGGGGACACAAAAACACCCCAAGCCATAGCATGGCGTCTCGGAACCTCGCAGTGAGGCACATAGGCTGGCTTGACAAAACTGGGGGAACTAACCCACGCTCCTAGCTCCGGTCTGGCTGCTGAGAACCTACATATATATATAAACAGTGAGTTAAAGCCCAGTGAATAACAATAAGTGTAAAGAGGTTATGAATGAATGTCCTTACATTAATGAAAACAGTTCATTAAACAGTATTTCAGTCTTTTAGTATGTCAGTCAATCAATCATATGTGGTACATCCATTAGCCTATAAACAGTAGGTCCAAAAGGACCGGGCCTCAACGGACCCAACAGTAATGATGGCCATCAGTCAGTAAACAGTATGGTTCCACAAGGGAACCGACAGAGCTCTGTAACAGTAACAGTCAGTGCTAAGGATGCCACAATACAGTTCACAATACAGGACATACATTCATTCAATAAACAATATCAGTTCGATAAACAATTCAGTTCAGTATTCAAAAGATAACCATTTTGAACATATCTTTACACAATCTGTTACTCACAGAGATTGGGCTACAGTATGCTAGAGCGCGTCCCCGAGTGCCAACCCTAAACAGTA